>CM041776.1:134573725-135005831 GCA_023374045.1 Limonium bicolor | reverse complement strand
TATCGGGCGGACAACACAGAGGCGACCGCCTCGTAGCTGGCGGACAAGGAACACAAGACCGCGAGGCGGACGAGATAGAGCATACCGCCTCATAACGGGCGGTTGAGACAGAGGAAACCGCCTGGCGGTTGAGATAGAGGAGACCGCTAGATAACTAGCGGACACGTCTAATGTCCAGAAATTAACGGGTTATCTTCTTCGCCGACTCGTTCTGCAACTTGACTACGCCTTATCGTTTAAGCAGTCGGCGCCTACCTGAAATCACTCGCCCGTTGTTCCTGTCTCCTGCAATCAGTGAAGCTTCAATCAACGAGCTCAATCAATGAGCTGCTCCTCTGCTGATTCTTCTTCCTCTATAAATACAACGCTCGTTCCACCTTACCCAGTGTCCTTCCGGAGGCTCCTTCCGTGGTTCCTCTGGAGTTCCAATTCACACACCATCTCATTTCTCTCCTTCCGCCTTCTCCATTTTATTTATTTTACATTCCACTAAATCCACCTCTAGCCTACGTATACAAAATAGCAGAGTGAGATGGAGTGATTACGGATGATTTCTATTACTCTTGTCTCTGTCTATCTATTTAATATGTTAGGCTAGTTTACGTATGCTTTGGGAATAATCATTATGTTCTGTATTAATTATGCAATGTTTTTACTGGTTCTAATTTAATGAAGTTTTTACGCTTAAAGCTTATCTCTTGCCTTTTTAATAAATGTCATGAGTTTATTAAATTGCTTGCTAAGTCTATTTTGATCAGACCAGGTGATAAATAGATAGGTTGATTAAGCCGTAAATCTGGAGAAAGCTCTATTATGATTTAATGAGTTAGTATTTTCAGATGCAATTATATTTCCTGGAATTTAATGTCCGTTTACATAAGAGTGCTCGAACCTTGATTAGACCGAGCATTTCTGGTAAACGAGTTCTTATGAGGCTATGACTTAGTCCTTAGGATAATTTAAGGAATTTTGCCAAACAATTATAATTAAACCAGTAGGAATAGCATGAAAGAGCAGATAATATTAATGTAACCAGAGTCCCGTTTAGTTTATCTGTTAATTTAGTTAACTTTATCTTTCCTTTTATTTATAAAAACAAGTCAATTAATCCCCCCTCCTGTGACACGCTTAGGTACTTTAATATGTACATTAGTCGCGGTTCGATATCCGGTCGCTTACATTTCACTATACTACTGCGACCGGGATTTGTTTGCAGCCCGACGTTTATTTTGAGTTTTAATTTCTTTTCTTTTAATTTTACACCAGTTTAACCACTCAGATTATAACGTCTGCAATTACCTTGAGCTTCTAATGGAGTTTTTGGGTAGAAAATGACAAGGCTTCAGCTCTCACAGTGGAATGTCAAAATTGGCTGACAATGGGATAGTGTTTCTCACGTGAGTTTGGGATTTTGCAAGGAAAAACTGGAAAAGAGAGAAGCTTTGGTTTCTTTCTTACCTTAGAACATGAGGAAGAAGATGGATCTTCAAATGGTGCTCCTTAGACTCCAAAACGATTATACCCTCAAAAATGAAGTTGGAGGTTTTTGATTTTTGAAGGGTGTAGAATGATCTCCAAAGCGACACGAATTCAACGGTGTAAATTTTGTAGCATTTGCAGGTGATTTGGGGTTTCAAAAATGAGAAGGAAATGAGCTGCTGTGTGTGGGTTCTTCAAATCACCATAGCAGTAGCGAAGGAGGAAGGAAGAAAGCAGAGAAAGAAGAGAGGTGCAGTACGTGGGGTTTGTGAGGGATAGGAGAGAGAGTAATAAAGTAAGTTACTTTTGCCTTTTTATTTCTTTTGTCTTTTGCAAATAAGAAGGGAATTAAGAGAGTGTGAGAGAGGGACTGAAATCGGGTACCCCATTGCACACACACACACACACACTTTGAGTGTTTATTTTCAAAGGTGGACACATTACTTTGGTCTATTTATGCTTTTACCCCACAACTTCCCGTTTTTGATAGTTTTTACTATTTTCTCGTTTTATTAATTTTATTGGTTCTAGACCTTCATTAATGTTTATTAATGGCTATTTAGTTGACCAAAATTGTTACGAGTCTATTTGGCCCGATTAAAGTCGCGTTTTCCCGGTTTCCTCGAAAAACACGCTTTAAGGTTCGTTTGTGTTTTTAATCCATTTTAAGGATCCGTTTCCTTCTGGATTTGCTCCCTAATATTTATTTAGACTTAATTAAGCTTCTAAAATGCTTATTAGCCTAATTAATCATTATTTTCAATTACGGGGTATTTCAATCTATCCCCCTTAAGAAACTTTGCCATCAAAGTTGCTCAAGGTTAAAGGTTTAATAATTTTACTCATTAGGCAAACCAATTGCCATAATGTGTCTTACTACCACCGATGAGGTGTTTACTTCCACTACATACAAGTATACACAAATCAAGCACCATACACAATTCACATACACAATACACCATTTCCATACACATCATTTCACAATACACAATTGCAATCCACAATACACATTACACCAATACATTACACATCGTACATACATTACACATCACACATACATACTAAATACACTTTGCACTACAGATCCAACTCTCTCAGTGATAGTGTACGGCCCTACAAATTTCAGGCCCAGCTTGCCCTTCTGGCCAAATCGGAATACACCCTTCATAGGTGAAACGCGTAAGAACACTAGGTCGCCCAAGGCGAACTCAAGGTTGTGTTGTCACACATCCGCATAGGATTTCTGTCTATCTTGGGTTGCCTTCATATTGGCTCGGATTTGTTGTACTTCTGCTTGGACTTGTTCTAAGTACTCCGGTCCTATGATGACCGCTTCACTTGACTCATCCCAACACAAAGGTGTACGGCAAGGTCTACCGTATAAAGCTTGGAAAGGCGACATCTTAATCGAAGCATGATAGCTATTATTGTATGAAAACTCGATAAGATGAAGCTTATCTAACCAACTCCCCTGAAAGTTTAAGGCACATGCTCTAAGCATGTCCTCCAGTGTTTGGAAGGTCCTTTCCGTCTGACCGTCGGTCTGAGGATGGAAGGCGGTACTCAACTTCAATTCTGTACCCAACGCAGCCCGTGCAGCTCTCCAGTATCTCGAAAGAAATCTGGTGTCGCGGTCAGATACTATAGTCTTTGGGACTCCGTGGTGTCTGATAATCTCCTTGTCGAATAGCTCTGCGAGCTTCACGACCTTCCAGGTGTCCTTCATCGGTATGAATCTGGCAACCTTGGTGAGGCGATCGACTACAACCCAGATCATGTTGAGTCCTCCCCTGGCAGGTGGGAGTCCTACAACAAAATCCATGGAGATATCGTGAAATTTCCACTCCGGAACTGGCATAGATTGTACCACCTGACTTTGGCCATCTAACTTCGGACTCCGGACATCTAACTCCTAACATCTAATTACTAACTCTTATTATGTCATTTAATTTTTTGTCATTTCTTTCCATTGTCTCTAACTACTAACATTTAATATTCCATTGTCCTTAACATTTAATTTCCATTGTCCTTAACATTTAATTTTATGTAAATTAACTACTAACTTATAATTTATGTTATCTAATTACAACTTCTAATTTTATGTCATTATTATTACTAACCTCTAATTTTATGACTTTATATTTGTGTCTCTATGTTACGCTAAAAAAAATATATGGAACAGACTCTTGTCCGCCACTTACCCCGCGGACGCCACACACCAGACCGCCTCGCGGACGCTCCACTCTTGTCCGCCACTTACCTCGCGGACGCCTCACTCTTGACCGCCACATAACGTGCGGACGGCACACACACAACCGCGAGGCGGTCGTGCTTCAGAATAGAAAAAAAAATGTTAAAACTCAGCGTTTCACTCAAGTCCCGTTCTTCCCCAATTCCAGTTCGAACTCGAGCCAGCCGAGAGAAGAACAAACCCTTGCGCGAATCGCCCCCTCTTCTAATCAACACAACTTCTTCAAATCTTCATCAAATCTTACAAGGTTAGTACCCAGATCTTCGTTTTTGAATTCTTTACATTTCTATAGCTTCAAATCTGTAAATGATGAACTATACTAGGAGAAATTAGGAGCTGAAGTTTCGAATCCCTAATTCCTGAAATTCAAAAATTTCGAATTCTAATTGCTAGATTTGTCTCGAATTTGTCCTATATTAATCATAATCTACATATACAAGGTTAAATCTTCACTTATTACACTTAGATTGGGTGTTTTTGTTGAACTCTAAAATTGATATGTGCTAGTTACGAAAATTCATTGTTAAAACTAGCATTTTTCAGTTTTATTTTGCCTTGATAATTAAACGAGTATAGATTGTGATTATAGGTTATTATTTCTAGATTTGATTGGTGACGGTACTAAAAACCTTGAATCTGACTGAATTTTTTATGGAGAAATGAAGAATTTTAGGGGAGACTCTGTCGAATTTTCGACAGAATTTATGTTGTATAATTAATCTGTTTATGTTTCATTCGTTGTTCAACTTGTTTTCTATTTTTATTAAATTTACGGAGTTGTTTATATTAATGCTCTATTTGATATTAATTTCTATGTTTCTTTATTAACGTTTTTGTTGTTATTCTCTATTTTTTATGCTGTTTTTGTTTATTAATTTTTATGCTGTTATTTTCTATTAATTTACATGTTATTATTACTCTGTTTAATATTTAATATTTTATTGTTATGCTGTTAATGTTGTTTGCCTTTAATTTTAAAATATATTAGTATGTCTCGTACACGTGGTGGTGACTGCCCCGGAGCATCATCTTCTTCTGCACCTCGTCTTCAGGACGATGGCTTTATCTCAGTAGAGGCTCGTGCCTGGTTCGATCAGGGCAAGGACTTTGTTATAGAGAGGAAATTTGAGCCTGCGGTGCTAGAGGCTGCAGGGGTGGATACTCTATTTGCCAGGTTAGGACTTTCAGAGGTCCTAAGGTTAGGGCAGGGAGTCTTTGCTCCGGACTTAGCTCGAGAGTTTTATGCTAATGCCCGGGCAGGCGATATGAGCATTACTTCTTATATACGCCATCACCCCGTGGAGATCACACCCTCGACTTTCACTTCTCTCCTGCACATCCCGGATGGTCCTGGTGATATCCGAGGATTCACAGAGGAGTACTTGCAGAGGTCGAAGTCCAGGTGGCTTCAGGCTGTAGGTCGGAGGACCCGACGTAGAGGGGAGGAGGAGAAGGATGTCCTCCCGTTCGCTAGTTTCCCCACGCTGGCTCAGAGGCTTCTCCTGGAGATCCTCAGTCATCAGATTCGCCCATCTGGGGCGCATGATGCTACTGAGGATTGTGCCTTACTGGACTACTTCTTAGGTCCATTTCCACCCGCTCAGCGCATCTCTTTCAGCCACGTCATGTTCGGCCAGCTCTATAAGGTGGTCTCCTACATGAGGACGAAGAAGAAGAAGATCACTCCCATTTTTCCCTTCTTCCTCAGTCTCCACATTATCGGTTCTGTCCCATTCTCAGCAGAGTTCAGGGAGACTTTAGATCTCCGTCCAGCGAAGCGCTCAGTGTCACTGCTGACTGTGCGGAGCTGGGGCTTTATGCGCTCAGATGACGGTACTTGGGTTAGGAGTGCCGCTACTCGGTCTTCCACTGCATCATCTACAGCAGCGGGGCCCTCTACAGGAGCTACACATTCAGCTGATCCTGACCCACCGTCCGCTGACACTGCACAGGGAGAGGAGCCCTATGTGCCGCCTACTGACATGATGCAGACCCCTGCTCCTGTACCTTACTCGACAGATCTACAGGCTCAGTTCCAGACCTTCCATCAGAGGTTTGAGAGCTTTGAGCAGAGGGTGATACAGCGCTTGGACCGGAGTGATGAGATGCATGCACAGACAGCGCAGCAGAATGCGCAGACCGCTCAGCTCCTAGAGCGTCTCCTCGCTCAGTCAGGCCAGGGACCTGCACAGCCTCCACCACCACCACAGTGATTTTATTTATTTATTTTATTGTTATTTTATTTCATTTTATATTTCTCTGACTTTTTGTAGACTATTACTGTTTAAACCTTGTGCTAACATTTGATATATTCAGGAAGGTAACAGTGTGATTTACTTTATGTTTTTATTTTAATTTTTATTTATGTTTTTCATTTTATGATTTTTTTTGGTTCAATTGGAGTTATGCTGGCTATATATGATTTTCTTTTCAGAACAAATTCTATGTCGAATATATAGCTGAACTCACCTTTGGAAAGCAACCTCAGTTGCTTTGGAATTTCAATATCTTCGGTTGAACACTTGCACAAACTCAAGTGTGAGGAACGTCTCACCCCTGCCAAAAGCTCTAAGTGTGAGGAAGGTTACCTTCCTCAATCTACGATACAAGGGGAGTTTCACTTCTTCATTATTATATTAATGTTCAACCTACTTGCATTTAATCCTTTATGATTATGTCATAATTTGAAAGGTCATTTTCTTGATTTTAATTCTGAACAATGAGGACATTGCTCCTCTTAAGTGTGAGGAAGGAGAGACCTTTCCCTGAAATTATGACAGTAGTTCGATAATGCCACACTCACTTTTTGCTACTCTAAACTGCCTAAATTTAAAAAAATTGCAAAAATGAGATAAAATAATTGTAGAAGTGTCTGAAATTATGTCAAGTGACAACTGAAAGGTAGTTTTATTTTAAAGGAGTTTGTATAAAATTATTTTCCTTCAAAATACTCTATTTTTACTCAAAATATGATAGATCTGCTGATTGTAAAAACCAATTTAGTTTATGAAATACCCCAAACCTTGATATGTGGTTTAAATATCAAATTATGGTATGTAAAGGCTAAAAAGTGCCTTAGTAACATCAGTGAACAATTTAAACCATAATAAATGCAATAAAGCATTAAGACACAGTTTGAGCAAAAACATGCTCTAAGCTATGAGTGAACTTGGTTAGGACCCAAAGAGCCTACCAAGACTTGATAACATTAATTATGATTTAATAAGGCGAAATAAGTCCTTAAGAAACTTTGGTGGACAGTTAAACCAAATAAAACATAAGAAAATACCTTAAAGTCAATAAGAGCAAAAATGTGCTCTAAGCTTGGGATAAATGTGTATAAGACCTAATGGTCATACCTATACCTTATTTATATGTTAATGAACATATTAAATCAATTACTAAAGAAAACCAAGCTTGAAAACAAGTTAAAACACAAAAAGTGCTTTAAGGAGTCTTAAAGCACGTTTTGAAAAATTGTCTTGTAAATGAGTTTTGAATGGCTAAATGTCCATCATTACTCTTTAATTAACATGTGTACTATATAGTATCACATTTGGGTGGCCATATTAGTGGGAAATCAAAAATTTCACTTCTATGTGCCTTAGTTTGTGAATAGTAACTTTATAAGCTAGTTTGTAACATATAATGATAAGTAATTAAATGAGTCAATAAAGACTATATTACCCTTCTATTAAAATGGGGGCCGGTTTTCAAGGTGTGACTCACCACATTGAACAATAAGTAAGTTAAGTAATGACAAAGCAAAAGTATATTTACTTTACATATAAATATCTTCAAAAGTAAGTTCTATCTTCATTCTCCCTTCCTTTCCTCCATTCACACGGTTCCAACTCCTTCTTCCTCTCTTCTTCGGTTCTCTCGGTACTATATCACCACCACCATGGAAGTCCACCTTTGACCACATGTAAAATCTAGCTCACTTAACCAAATCAAAAACAAACACCACCATTCTCTTAGTTAAGTCAAGCTCTACAATCTTGTCTTTTCAAAACTTCAAAACCTCCATTTCGGTGCCAAGAGAAACCACATGGGAGGAGCTTGAGCTCATCTTTTCACATATTCTTGTTCTCTCTTGCTTCAAGGTAAGGAAACTCAAAGAAAAATCAAGTTCCCTCCATGTTTTGTTGTTGTCCGAAAATTCACCATTAATGGAGCTCTTATATTGCCTGTTCTAGCTTCATTTGAATCTTCCAAGGGCTAGGAGGAGTCCTCTCTTGACTTGTTCAAGTTCTCTTCCAATTCCAAGGTAAAACAATTACCTTAATGTGTTAAAACATATGTGTAACTAGGGTTTACAATGAGGTGAAGCACATGCTTGAATACTCATTCTATTGTTTGTATAATGTTTAATAGTTGAAAAGGGACCAAATGCCCTACGGTTTTACAAGGAAACAAGAAAGAAATTTGTGAGGAAAAGAGGTAAACAAGCTATCTCAATGTAGTTTAAACGCCTTAGGAAATGAGCTTGATTTGCTTAATAAAATACCTAAGGAGCCAATGGCAAATGAGCTAGTAAAGTGTTCTCAAGGAGACTAGTAAAAGAACATATGTTTTGGTGTATGTATTTGCAGGTCAAAGACTATTTATGTGGGAAATTCAGTGTTTAAGGTTATGCAATTTAAGGGCCTAAGAGCCATGTTATTTAAGGGCCTAAGTGCCAAGCAATTTAAGTTATGCACTATATTGTGATTAGTGCTTAATGTGTGAAGTTGTGTATAAAAGTGTGTTTGATGGATTTTAGGTGTGTCTTGAATGAATTATGTAAAAACCTAAGTGTTTGGATGTGAGTAAATACAGAGAAGCTATGGCCAAATTTGGGAAAATGTGTAAGAAGTTCTAAGTGTTTTAAGGAAGTTTTGGTGAACTAGGAGGGGCAAGGTGAATGAATGATTACTTGAGAAGAAAACATGTATTAAGGTGATTTAGAGTGATGCAAGGATTAGGTGTTGTCTTGGAAGTTCTAGGAATCACTGGTGTGTTTGTGAATGTATTAAAGTCTTGGAAGTTGTTTAAGGTTAGGTAAGGTTGGTTCACAGGAATAGTGATGTTTAGGTATGATGTGAAAAGGAGATTTAGTTTAGTAGAAAAAAGTCGAGAGTGATGATAAGGTGTAGAGGATACACCTTGGTATTGTGGTCATTATAGGTGAAATGCCACTAGAATCATAAGGAGAAACATTGTGAGTTTAGGAATTTTGTGGAGATATAAGTAAGGTTTAAGGAATTAGGAAAAATAGTTTTGTAAGTGTTTACGAATATCTAAAGGTGTGTTTTGAATGCAATGATGTTAGAAACACATTAAGAGGCCTTAGGAGAAGTTTGGTGAAGATTTGGCAAAGTTTGTGTATAGAAGGCGACCGACCCAGGGTGACCCAGTTTTTGGGTCGGTCGAGCCTCTGTTTGATGTTATGGAATGTGTTCGGTAATGTCCGACCCACAGGGTGGGTCGGACATGGGGTCGGTCGGTCAAGTTTCAAAGGAAGAAAAGTCGCACATGGTCCGACCCATCGAGTGAGTCGGAACGTGGTCGGACGGGCATGTTGATAGAAGTAAAAAGGTTCTGTAATGGACGCGCCCAGCTGTGGGTCGGTCGTGGGTCGGTCGGACCAAAAACATGGCTTAAGGTTATGAAATGATATGTGATGATGGGGATTGGTAGGTAATGATGTCATAAGGATGTTAAGGACATGTTAGGGGAGTTTTAATGACACCTAAGTGGGTTTAAAAATTATTAAAATGAGAGTAAAACAATTTAAAAATGTTAAGTTATGTAACTAAGTTAACGGGGAAAAATTAAGCATTGACATTAAATGATCAAGCAACCCCGTATGTAATGAAAACACGTGTGATGTTAACAGTTGTTCGAGAATTGCTCGAGGAACATAAATGGACAGAATAAGTGGACTCCGGTGACAGTATGGTTTTCTTGCAACCTGTGTCCTACCGATTACACCGGCTTGTATGCCAAGTGTTTTTCTGTATGTTTTCCACGTTATTAGATAAATCATGAAACGGTTTACAGTCGTTTTGTTATTGTATGTTTACGTGCCGATACCGGAACCTCGAATGCGCTTGAAGGGCTAGTTAACCCATATAAAACGTAGGAGAACGGTATCTCGTAAACAACGTTTCCGACTAAGGAACTTCTAACCACGGCTATGCGTGAGTTGGTTTTGATGTTTGTGTGGATGTTTGTATGTGAATGTATGACTCTCTCTCTCTTCCCTTGTGTATGTCTAACAAGACTTAACCCAATGTTTGTGATTGTTTAATAAAGTTCAAAGTTGAACTTCTAATAAGTGCTAACGGGGGAGTGAGGAGTCCGGTCTGTTCCGGCCACAGCGTGTGAGTATGGGGGTCGTTGTCATAGCAGGTTCGATCCTCTCTGTATGTTATGGTTGTTTTCCAATTTGGTTTCCCAACCTTCCCTTAGCTTAACCAAGGCTATTACCTGACTCACGTCGGGCACAGGGGCATACTATTGTTATGTTTGTTTCGGTGTCTTGGATCACTATCTGAGACACCTTTGTTAAGTTTAAACCGTTCATTTAACGAGACGGTAACGAGTTATGTACGAGCTTATCATGAGACTGGCAACAATCTCTAGGCTCTACCACGTGTGTTAGTGATGTTTGGGTCGGTTCCTGAGGACCATTCCCGTTGTATTTTGTTTTGTTGTGATGCAATATCTATTGCGGTGTTATGTTGTGCACATGGAAACGTGCAAATGGTTGTTAAGTGTTGTTATGTAGTGTATGTTATATGTTGTAAAATGTGAAGTGTGTGGATCATGGATATGATTCCCAGTTGGTGATAAAAGGCGTTAAGGGTAACCCGAATTAAGGGTATGTGTCGTCTATTAAGGAAGTAGCTCCATCAGAGGAGGAACACTCTAGGGATGATTTATACCACGAGTGACTCATTAAGAAGGATATATTATCCGTTTGTTGAGCCCGTTGAGGCGAATGTTATGAGATGTGTGTTCGTTGTTACATGTATATTAAAATATAATCAACCGCATGCTAAGACGACAAGTAGTTGTGCGTGGCCCGATAGCATGTGGGCTGCGGGATTACCATACCAGCAAAGGTGGAGCCCTTGGGGGCCACCCTTTCTCTTCTTTTTCTTATTCAGGTACAGAGAGCTGGAAGCCGTCCGAGAGTAAGACGGGGTAGACATTGTACATGGGTATTCATTTAAGTGTGCATATACAGTAGGTGTAGTAAGACCGATATTGTTGTCGGCAATAGTTTATAAATACTCGGTATAGTTGATAAGGTGTATGTTGTTGATGTTGTTAATGGAAAGGGATACTAACGTATAGTTGCTCGGGAATTTAGCCCATCAGACCGGTACATTGTGTATGTATTAGCCTTGTTAGCCACGTAGGTGGCTAACGGCGTGTAACACCAACAAGTTAAGTAATGTGATGAGGTTGTTCTTCCGCTGCAGTTTGTTGTAAGTATGTTAATGTTGGATGGGGTGTTACAGTTTAGCTTGGGATTGTGGAAATATGTGGAAAGTCAAGGAAAGAAAAGGATAAAGACAAGGTACTCCGCTGTTTATGAATTTTTCTAGCCAAAACAGGCCTCGTCTATCCGGTTATTAAGTTCTTTGAGGTGCTTTAACACCTATCTACCTAAGGTCTCGTGATCTGGGATAGAAGACCCAACACCGCTACAAGGATAGAGAGAAAAGTCTGGGGTACAGAAAAATAATGCAATTCAAAAAATATATATATAAAAATAAATATGTGCTTTGTATATACAATTTGCACATTCAAAAAAAAATGTGTAAATATAAATTGCAATTTATATTTTTAAACATGAGTATGTGGTGTTGAAAGGTATTGCGGAATAAGGCATTACTTCACACCCCTTGTCATCCCAGGTTAGTGAATGAAATTGGTTGGAAATCCCAGGTTAATCTAACTTGTTTTCTGCAGTCTTGTTTTTCTATGCTTTTATTAAGTTGTTCTTCTTCATTGTTTATAAAAACCTACTTCTAAGAGCAGAATTATTCTTTCAATTGTCACTTGTCTAAATTCCCTTCTACACTTATTTAATCTTGTTTTATTATTAAGGCTTAGAGATAATTATATTCCTTATTTGCTTGAGGACAAGCAAAAGTCAAGTGTGAGGAAGTTTGATAAGTGCAAAACATATAGACTTTTTAAGGTTTAATCACCTTATTAATTATAGCATTTTTAGTAATGTTTCGCACTTATCTAGGGTTTTTCCTATAATTATGTTTATATTAACTGATGTATTATATGTGTTAAAATGTAGGAAAAATGACAAACAAAGACATATATTAAGGATTAAAAAAAGATGTCACGCGTGAAGCACGCATGTATGTTCCGCCTCCTCAGTACCGCCTCCTTATCAGGCGGACAACAGAGAGGCGACCGCCTCATATCGGGCGGACAACACAGAGGCGACCGCCTCGTAGCTGGCGGACAAGGAACACAAGACCGCGAGGCGGACGAGATAGAGCATACCGCCTCATAACGGGCGGTTGAGACAGAGGAAACCGCCTGGCGGTTGAGATAGAGGAGACCGCTAGATAACTAGCGGACACGTCTAATAGTCCAGAAATTAACGGGTTATCTTCTTCGCCGACTCGTTCTGCAACTTGACTACGCCTTATCGTTTAAACAGTCGGCACCTACCTGAAATCACTCGCCCGTTGTTCCTGTCTCCTGCAATCAGTGAAGCTTCAATCAACGAGCTCAATCAATGAGCTGCTCCTCTGCTGATTCTTCTTCCTCTATAAATACAACGCTCGTTCCACCTTACCCAGTGTCCTTCCGGAGGCTCCTTCCGTGGTTCCTCTGGAGTTCCAATTCACACACCATCTCATTTCTCTCCTTCCGCCTTCTCCATTTTATTTATTTTACATTCCACTAAACCACCTCTAGCCTACGTATACAAAATAGCAGAGTGAGATGGAGTGATTACGGATGATTTCTATTACTCTTGTCTCTGTCTATCTATTTAATATGTTAAGCTAGTTTACGTATGCTTTGGGAATAATCATTATGTTCTGTATTAATTATGCAATGTTTTTACTGGTTCTAATTTAATGAAGTTTGTTACACTTAAAGCTTATCTCTTGCCTTTTTAATAAATGTCATGAGTTTATTAAATTGCTTGCTAAGTCTATTTTGATCAGACCAGGTGATAAATAGATAGGTTGATTAAGCCGTAAATCTGGAGAAAGCTCTATTATGATTTAATGAGTTAGTATTTTCAGATGCAATTATATTTCCTGGAATTTAATGTCCGTTTACATAAGAGTGCTCGAACCTTGATTAGACCGAGCATTTCTGGTAAACGAGTTCTTATGAGGCTATGACTTAGTCCTTAGGATAATTTAAGGAATTTTGCCAAACAATTATAATTAAACCAGTAGGAATAGCATGAAAGAGCAGATAATATTAATGTAACCAGAGTCCCGTTTAGTTTATCTGTTAATTTAGTTAACTTTATCTTTCCTTTTATTTATAAAAACAAGTCAATTAATCCCCCCTCCTGTGACACGCTTAGGTACTTTAATATGTACATTAGTCTCGCGGTTCGATATCCGGTCGCTTACATTTCACTATACTACTGCGACCGGGATTTGTTTGCAGCCCGACGTTTATTTTGAGTTTTAATTTCTTTTCTTTTAATTTTACACCAGTTTAACCACTCAGATTATAACGTCTGCAATTACCTTGAGCTTCTAATGGAGTTTTTGGGTAGAAAATGACAAGGCTTCAGCTCTCACAGTGGAATGTCAAAATTGGCTGACAATGGGATAGTGTTTCTCACGTGAGTTTGGGATTTTGCAAGGAAAAACTGGAAAAGAGAGAAGCTTTGGTTTCTTTCTTACCTTAGAACATGAGGAAGAAGATGGATCTTCAAATGGTGCTCCTTAGACTCCAAAACGATTATACCCTCAAAAATGAAGTTGGAGGTTTTTGATTTTTGAAGGGTGTAGAATGATCTCCAAAGCGACACGAATTCAACGGTGTAAATTTTGTAGCATTTGCAGGTGATTTGGGGTTTCAAAAATGAGAAGGAAATGAGCTGCTGTGTGTGGGTTCTTCAAATCACCATAGCAGTAGCGAAGGAGGAAGGAAGAAAGCAGAGAAAGAAGAGAGGTGCAGTACGTGGGGTTTGTGAGGGATAGGAGAGAGAGTAATAAAGTAAGTTACTTTTGCCTTTTTATTTCTTTTGTCTTTTGCAAATAAGAAGGGAATTAAGAGAGTGTGAGAGAGGGACTGAAATCGGGTACCCCATTGCACACACACACACACACACACTTTGAGTGTTTATTTTCAAAGGTGGACACATTACTTTGGTCTATTTATGCTTTTACCCCACAACTTCCCGTTTTTGATAGTTTTTACTATTTTCTCGTTTTATTAATTTTATTGGTTCTAGACCTTCATTAATGTTTATTAATGGCTATTTAGTTGACCAAAATTGTTACGAGTCTATTTGGCCCGATTAAAGTCGCGTTTTCCCGGTTTCCTCGAAAAACACGCTTTAAGGTTCGTTTGTGTTTTTAATCCATTTTAAGGATCCGTTTCCTTCTGGATTTGCTCCCTAATATTTATTTAGACTTAATTAAGCTTCTAAAATGCTTATTAGCCTAATTAATCATTATTTTCAATTACGGGGTATTTCAATCTATCCCCCTTAAGAAACTTTGCCATCAAAGTTGCTCAAGGTTAAAGGTTTAATAATTTTACTCATTAGGCAAACCAATTGCCATAATGTGTCTTACTACCACCTATGAGGTGTTTACTTCCACTACATACAAGTATACACAAATCAAGCACCATACACAATTCACATACACAATACACCATTTCCATACACATCATTTCACAATACACAATTGCAATCCACAATACACATTACACCAATACATTACACATCGTACATACATTACACATCACACATACATACTAAATACACTTTGCACTACAGATCCAACTCTCTCAGTGATAGTGTACGGCCCTACAAATTTCAGGCCCAGCTTGCCCTTCTGGCCAAATCGGAATACACACTTCATAGGTGAAACGCGTAAGAACACTAGGTCGCCCAAGGCGAACTCAAGGTTGTGTTGTCACACATCCGCATAGGATTTCTGTCTATCTTGGGTTGCCTTCATATTGGCTCGGATTTGTTGTACTTCTGCTTGGACTTGTTCTAAGTACTCCGGTCCTATGATGACCGCTTCACTTGACTCATCCCAACACAAAGGTGTACGGCAAGGTCTACCGTATAAAGCTTGGAAAGGCGACATCTTAATCGAAGCATGATAGCTATTATTGTATGAAAACTCGATAAGATGAAGCTTATCTAACCAACTCCCCTGAAAGTTTAAGGCACATGCTCTAAGCATGTCCTCCAGTGTTTGGAAGGTCCTTTCCGTCTGACCGTCGGTCTGAGGATGGAAGGCGGTACTCAACTTCAATTCTGTACCCAACGCAGCCCGTGCAGCTCTCCAGTATCTCGAAAGAAATCTGGTGTCGCGGTCAGATACTATAGTCTTTGGGACTCCGTGGTGTCTGATAATCTCCTTGTCGAATAGCTCTGCGAGCTTCACGACCTTCCAGGTGTCCTTCATCGGTATGAATCTGGCAACCTTGGTGAGGCGATCGACTACAACCCAGATCATGTTGAGTCCTCCCCTGGCAGGTGGGAGTCCTACAACAAAATCCATGGAGATATCGTGAAATTTCCACTCCGGAACTGGCATAGATTGTACCACCTGACTTTGGCCATCTAACTTCGGACTCCGGACATCTAACTCCTAACATCTAATTACTAACTCTTATTATGTCATTTAATTTTTGTCATTTCTTTCCATTGTCTCTAACTACTAACATTTAATATTCCATTGTCCTTAACATTTAATTTCCATTGTCCTTAACATTTAATTTTATGTAAATTAACTACTAACTTATAATTTATGTTATCTAATTACTAACTTCTAATTTTATGTCATTATTATTACTAACCTCTAATTTTATGACTTTATATTTGTGTCTCTATGTTACGCTAAAAAAAATATATGGAACAGACTCTTGTCCGCCACTTACCCCGCGGACGCCACACACCAGACCGCCTCGCGGACGCTCCACTCTTGTCCGCCACTTACCTCGCGGACGCCTCACTCTTGACCGCCACATAACGTGCGGACGGCACACACACAACCGCGAGGCGGTCGTGCTTCAGAATAGAAAAAAAAATGTTAAAACTCAGCGTTTCACTCAAGTCCCGTTCTTCCCCAATTCCAGTTCGAACTCGAGCCAGCCGAGAGAAGAACAAACCCTTGCGCGAATCGCCCCCTCTTCTAATCAACACAACTTCTTCAAATCTTCATCAAATCTTACAAGGTTAGTACCCAGATCTTCGTTTTTGAATTCTTTACATTTCTATAGCTTCAAATCTGTAAATGATGAACTATACTAGGAGAAATTAGGAGCTGAAGTTTCGAATCCCTAATTCCTGAAATTCGAAAATTTCGAATTCTAATTGCTAGATTTGTCTCGAATTTGTCCTATATTAATCATAATCTACATATACAAGGTTAAATCTTCACTTATTACACTTAGATTGGGTGTTTTTGTTGAACTCTAAAATTGATATGTGCTAGTTACGAAAATTCATTGTTAAAACTAGCATTTTTCAGTTTTATTTAGCCTTGATAATTAAACGAGTATAGATTGTGATTATAGGTTATTATTTCTAGATTTGATTGGTGACGGTACTAAAAACCTTGAATCTGACTGAATTTTTTGTGGAGAAATGAAGAATTTTAGGGGAGACTCTGTCGAATTTTCGACAGAATTTATGTTGTGTAATTAATCTGTTTATGTTTCATTCGTTGTTCAACTTGTTTTCTATTTTTATTAAATTTACGGAGTTGTTTATATTAATGCTCTATTTGATATTAATTTCTATGTTTCTTTATTAACGTTTTTGTTGTTATTCTCTATTTTTTTTTATGCTGTTTTTGTTTATTAATTTTTATGCTGTTATTTTCTATTAATTTACATGTTATTATTACTCTGTTTAATATTTAATATTTTATTGTTATGCTGTTAATGTTGTTTGCCTTTAATTTTAAATATATATTAGTATGTCTCGTACACGTGGTGGTGACTGCCCCGGAGCATCATCTTCTTCTGCACCTCGTCTTCAGGACGATGGCTTTATCTCAGTAGAGGCTCGTGCCTGGTTCGATCAGGGCAAGGACTTTGTTATAGAGAGGAAATTTGAGCCTGCGGTGCTAGAGGCTGCAGGGGTGGATACTCTATTTGCCAGGTTAGGACTTTCAGAGGTCCTAAGGTTAGGGCAGGGAGTCTTTGCTCCGGACTTAGCTCGAGAGTTTTATGCTAATGCCCGGGCAGGCGATATGAGCATTACTTCTTATATACGCCATCACCCCGTGGAGATCACACCCTCGACTTTCACTTCTCTCCTGCACATCCCGGATGGTCCTGGTGATATCCGAGGATTCACAGAGGAGTACTTGCAGAGGTCGAAGTCCAGGTGGCTTCAGGCTGTAGGTCGGAGGACCCGACGTAGAGGGGAGGAGGAGAAGGATGTCCTCCCGTTCGCTAGTTTCCCCACGCTGGCTCAGAGGCTTCTCCTGGAGATCCTCAGTCATCAGATTCGCCCATCTGGGGCGCATGATGCTACTGATGAGGATTGTGCCTTACTGGACTACTTCTTAGGTCCATTTCCACCCGCTCAGCGCATCTCTTTCAGCCACGTCATGTTCGGCCAGCTCTATAAGGTGGTCTCCTACATGAGGACGAAGAAGAAGAAGATCACTCCCATTTTTCCCTTCTTCCTCAGTCTCCACATTATCGGTTCTGTCCCATTCTCAGCAGAGTTCAGGGAGACTTTAGATCTCCGTCCAGCGAAGCGCTCAGTGTCACTGCTGACTGTGCGGAGCTGGGGCTTTATGCGCTCAGATGACGGTACTTGGGTTAGGAGTGCCGCTACTCGGTCTTCCACTGCATCATCTACAGCAGCGGGGCCCTCTACAGGAGCTACACATTCAGCTGATCCTGACCCACCGTCCGCTGACACTGCACAGGGAGAGGAGCCCTATGTGCCGCCTACTGACATGATGCAGACCCCTGCTCCTGTACCTTACTCGACAGATCTACAGGCTCAGTTCCAGACCTTCCATCAGAGGTTTGAGAGCTTTGAGCAGAGGGTGATACAGCGCTTGGACCGGAGTGATGAGATGCATGCACAGACAGCGCAGCAGAATGCGCAGACCGCTCAGCTCCTAGAGCGTCTCCTCGCTCAGTCAGGCCAGGGACCTGCACAGCCTCCACCACCACCACAGTGATTTTATTTTATTTTATTTTATTGTTATTTTTATTTCATTTTATATTTCTCTGACTTTTTGTAGACTATTACTGTTTAAACCTTGTGCTAACATTTGATATATTCAGGAAGGTAACAGTGTGATTTACTTTATGTTTTTATTTTAATTTTTATTTATGTTTTTCATTTTATGATTTTCTTTTGGTTCAATTGGAGTTCTGCTGGCTATATATGATTTTCTTTTCAGAACAAATTCTATGTCGAATATATAGCTGAACTCACCTTTGGAAAGCAACCTCAGTTGCTTTGGAATTTCAATATCTTCGGTTGAACACTTGCACAAACTCAAGTGTGAGGAACGTCTCACCCCTGCCAAAAGCTCTAAGTGTGAGGAAGGTTACCTTCCTCAATCTACGATACAAGGGGAGTTTCACTTCTTCATTTATTATATTAATGTTCAACCTACTTGCATTTAATCCTTTATGATTATGTCATAATTTGAAAGGTCATTTTCTTGATTTTAATTCTGAACAAATGAGGACATTGCTCCTCTTAAGTGTGAGGAAGGAGAGACCTTTCCCTGAAATTATGACAGTAGTTCGATAATGCCACACTCACTTTTTGCTACTCTAAACTGCCTAAATTTAAAAAAATTGCAAAAATGAGATAAAATAATTGTAGAAGTGTCTGAAATTATGTCAAGTGACAACTGAAAGGTAGTTTTATTTTAAAGGAGTTTGTATAAAATTATTTTCCTTCAAAATACTCTATTTTTACTCAAAATATGATAGATCTGCTGATTGTAAAAACCAATTTAGTTTAGCTTGGGATTGTGGAAATATGTGGAAAGTCAAGGAAAGAAAAGGATAAAGACAAGGTACTCCGCTGTTTATGAATTTTTCTAGCCAAAACAGGCCTCGTCTATCCGGTTATTAAGTTCTTTGAGGTGCTTTAACACCTATCTACCTAAGGTCTCGTGATCTGGGATAGAAGACCCAACACCGCTACAAGGATAGAGAGAAAAGTCTGGGGTACAGAAAAATAATGCAATTCAAAAAATATATATATAAAAATAAATATGTGCTTTGTATATACAATTTGCACATTCAAAAAAAAGTGTGTAAATATAAATTGCAATTTATATTTTTAAACATGAGTATGTGGTGTTGAAAGGTATTGCGGAATAAGGCATTACTTCACACCCCTTGTCATCCCAGGTTAGTGAATGAAATTGGTTGGAAATCCCAGGTTAATCTAACTTGTTTTCTGCAGTCTAGTTTTTCTATGCTTTTATTAAGTTGTTCTTCTTCATTGTTTATAAAAACCTACTTCTAAGAGCAGAATTATTCTTTCAATTGTCACTTGTCTAAATTCCCTTCTACACTTATTTAATCTTGTTTATTATTAAGGCTTAGAGATAATTATATTCCTTATTTGCTTGAGGACAAGCAAAAGTCAAGTGTGAGGAAGTTTGATAAGTGCAAAACATATAGACTTTTTAAGGTTTAATCACCTTATTAATTATAGCATTTTTAGTAATGTTTCGCACTTATCTAGGGTTTTTCCTATAATTATGTTGTTATATTAACTGATGTATTATATGTGTTAAAATGTAGGAAAAATGACAAACAAAGACATATATTAAGGATTAAAAAAAGATGTCACGCGTGAAGCACGCATGTATGTTCCGCCTCCTCAGTACCGCCTCCTTATCAGGCGGACAACAGAGAGGCGACCGCCTCATATCGGGCGGACAACACAGAGGCGACCGCCTCGTAGCTGGCGGACAAGGAACACAAGACCGCGAGGCGGACGAGATAGAGCATACCGCCTCATAACGGGCGGTTGAGACAGAGGAAACCGCCTGGCGGTTGAGATAGAGGAGACCGCTAGATAACTAGCGGACACGTCTAAGTGTCCAGAAATTAACGGGTTATCTTCTTCGCCGACTCGTTCTGCAACTTGACTACGCCTTATCGTTTAAACAGTCGGCGCCTACCTGAAATCACTCGCCCGTTGTTCCTGTCTCCTGCAATCAGTGAAGCTTCAATCAATGAGCTGCTCCTCTGCTGATTCTTCTTCCTCTATAAATACAACGCTCGTTCCACCTTACCCAGTGTCCTTCCGGAGGCTCCTTCCGTGGTTCCTCTGGAGTTCCAATTCACACACCATCTCATTTCTCTCCTTCCGCCTTCTCCATTTTATTTATTTTACATTCCACTAAATCCACCTCTAGCCTACGTATACAAAATAGCAGAGTGAGATGGAGTGATTACGGATGATTTCTATTACTCTTGTCTCTGTCTATCTATTTAATATGTTAGGCTAGTTTACGTATGCTTTGGGAATAATCATTATGTTCTGTATTAATTATGCAATGTTTTTACTGGTTCTAATTTAATGAAGTTTGTTACGCTTAAAGCTTATCTCTTGCCTTTTTAATAAATGTCATGAGTTTATTAAATTGCTTGCTAAGTCTATTTTGATCAGACCAGGTGATAAATAGATAGGTTGATTAAGCCGTAAATCTGGAGAAAGCTCTATTATGATTTAATGAGTTAGTATTTTCAGATGCAATTATATTTCCTGGAATTTAATGTCCGTTTACATAAGAGTGCTCGAACCTTGATTAGACCGAGCATTTCTGGTAAACGAGTTCTTATGAGGCTATGACTTAGTCCTTAGGATAATTTAAGGAATTTTGCCAAACAATTATAATTAAACCAGTAGGAATAGCATGAAAGAGCAGATAATATTAATGTAACCAGAGTCCCGTTTAGTTTATCTGTTAATTTAGTTAACTTTATCTTTCCTTTTATTATAAAAACAAGTCAATTAATCCCCCCTCCTGTGACACGCTTAGGTACTTTAATATGTACATTAGTCCCGCGGTTCGATATCCGGTCGCTTACATTTCACTATACTACTACGACCGGGATTTGTTTGCAGCCCGACGTTTATAACGTCTGCAATTACCTTGAGCTTCTAATGGAGTTTTTGGTAGAAAATGACAAGGCTTCAGCTCTCACAGTGGAATGTCAAAATTGGCTGACAATGGGATAGTGTTTCTCACGTGAGTTTGGGATTTTGCAAGGAAAAACTGGAAAAGAGAGAAGCTTTGGTTTCTTTCTTACCTTAGAACATGAGGAGAAGAAGATGGATCTTCAAATGGTGCTCCTTAGACTCCAAAACGATTATACCCTCAAAAATGAAGTTGGAGGTTTTTGATTTTTGAAGGGTGTAGAATGATCTCCAAAGCGACACGAATTCAACGGTGTAAATTTTGTAGCATTTGCAGGTGATTTGGGGTTTCAAAAATGAGAAGGAAATGAGCTGCTGTGTGTGGGTTCTTCAAATCACCATAGCAGTAGCGAAGGAGGAAGGAAGAAAGCAGAGAAAGAAGAGAGGTGCAGTACGTGGGGTTTGTGAGGGATAGGAGAGAGAGTAATAAAGTAAGTTACTTTTGCCTTTTTATTTCTTTTGTCTTTTGCAAATAAGAAGGGAATTAAGAGAGTGTGAGAGAGGGACTGAAATCGGGTACCCCATTGCACACACACACACACACACTTTGAGTGTTTATTTTCAAAGGTGGACACATTACTTTGGTCTATTTATGCTTTTACCCCACAACTTCCCGTTTTTGATAGTTTTTACTATTTTCTCGTTTATTAATTTTATTGGTTCTAGACCTTCATTAATGTTTATTAATGGCTATTTAGTTGACCAAAATTGTTACGAGTCTATTTGGCCCGATTAAAGTCGCGTTTTCCCGGTTTCCTCGAAAAACACGCTTTAAGGTTCGTTTGTGTTTTTAATCCATTTAAGGATCCGTTTCCTTCTGGATTTGCTCCCTAATATTTATTTAGACTTAATTAAGCTTCTAAAATGCTTATTAGCCTAATTAATCATTATTTCAATTACGGGGTATTTCAATCTACCCCTTAAGAAACTTTGCCATCAAAGTTGCTCAAGGTTAAAGGTTTAATAATTTTACTCATTAGGCAAACCAATTGCCATAATGTGTCTTACTACCACCTATGAGGTGTTTACTTCCACTACATACAAGTATACACAAATCAAGCACCATACACAATTCATATACACAATACACCATTTCCATACACATCATTTCAATACACAATTGCAATCCACAATACACATTACACCAATACATTACACATCGTACATACATTACACACATCACACATACATACTAAATACACTTTGCACTACAGATCCAACTCTCTCAGTGATAGTGTACGGCCCTACAAATTTCAGGCCCAGCTTGCCCTTCTGGCCAAATCGGAATACACCCTTCATAGGTGAAACGCGTAAGAACACTAGGTCGCCCAAGGCGAACTCAAGGTTGTGTTGTCACACATCCGCATAGGATTTCTGTCTATCTTGGGTTGCCTTCATATTGGCTCAGATTTGTTGTACTTCTGCTTGGACTTGTTCTAAGTACTCCGGTCCTATGATGACCGCTTCACTGACTCATCCCAACACAAAGGTGTACGGCAAGGTCTACCATATAAAGCTTGGAAAGGCGACATCTTAATCGAAGCATGATAGCTATTATTGTATGAAAACTCGTAAGATGAAGCTTATCTAACCAACTCCCGATAAGATGAAGGCACATGCTCTAAGCATGTCCTCCAGTGTTTGGAAGGTCCTTTCCGTCTGACCGTCGGTCTGAGGATGGAAGGCGGTACTCAACTTCAATTCTGTATCCAACGCAGCCCGTGCAGCTCTCCAGTATCTCGAAAGAAATCTGGTGTCGCGGTCAGATACTATAGTCTTTGGGACTCCGTGGTGTCTGATAATCTCCTTGTCGAATAGCTCTGCGAGCTTCACGACCTTCCAGGTGTCCTTCATCGGTATGAATCTGGCAACCTTGGTGAGGCGATCGACTACAACCCAGATCATGTTGAGTCCTCCCCTGGCAGGTGGGAGTCCTACAACAAAATCCATGGAGATATCGTGAAATTTCCACTCCGGAACTGGCATAGATTGTACCATTCCGCCCGGTCTACGATGTTCAAACTTTACTTTCTGGCATGTTAAGAATCTCAATACATACTCTGTCACATCTGATTTCATTCCTGACCACCAGAAGTACCTCTTCATGTCTTTGTACATCTTGGAGGCTCCTGGATGGACTGACAATGTGGAACTGTGTGACTCTCGCAGGTTGCGATCCCTTAGCTCAGCAATGCTTTGGGGGACGCATAGCCTGCCATTCAGCCGAATCAGACCATCTTCATGCAACTTAAAATCATATTTCTTCTTCTCAAATGTACCCTCCGTTATCTTCGGTCTGATTTCGGTCAGGTAAGGGTCGCTCAACTGTGCGTCTCGCACCTCGTCAACCAAGCTAGAAGAAGCGAGTAGAGAATGGAGCGAGTGTGCTCGACGGCTCAGGGCGTCGGCTACCACATTTGCCTTCCCTTCCTTATACTGTAGGTCGATATCATAGTCCGAGAGAAACTCCATCCACCTTCTCTGTCTCAAATTCAACTCTTTCTGCGTGAATACATACTGTAAGCTCTTGTGGTCGGAGTAGATAGTGATGCTTACCCCATAGAGATAGTGTCGCCATATCTTCAAGGCGAAGACAATGGCTCCTAACTCTAAGTCGTGTGTCGGGTAATTCTCCTCATGCTTTTTCAGCTGGCGGGAGGCATAAGCTACAACCTTGCCATGCTGCATGAGTACACATCCCATTCTCTTGCCTGATGCATCACAATACACCTCAAATCCCTCTGTGCCCTCTGGAAGAGTAAGGATGGGCGCTGAGGTCAATGAGTCTTTTAGGTTCTGAAATGATACTTCGCACTCGTCTGTCCATACAAACAGTGCATCTTTCTTCATCAGTGTAGTCATGGGCTTAGTGACTTTCGAGAAGTCCTTTACAAATCTCCGGTAGTAACCGGCTAGACCAAGAAAGCTCCTAATGTCGGTAACAGTCTTGGGTCTAGGCCATGATTGTACAGCTTCAATCTTAGAAGGGTCAACTGAGATGTCTGCGCTCGAGATGACATGACCGAGGAATGATAACTAATCTAGCCAGAACTCGCATTTGGAGAACTTCGCATACAGCTGGTTCTCGCGCAGTGTCTCAAGTACTTTCCTCAAATGAATTTCATGCCCTTCTGCTGATTTGGAGTACACAAGGATATCATCGATAAATACTACAAATGAAGTGTCTAACTGCTCACTGAATAGTCGATTCATAAGATCCATGAATTTTGCTGGGTGTTTGACAAACCGAATGGCATGACTGTGAATTCATAGTGGCCATATCTGGTGCGGAATGCCGTTTTCTCTATGTCTTGCTCTCTGATGGCAATCTGATGATACCCAGAATGGAGGTCAATCTTGGAGAAGACTGAGGCTCCTTTCAGCTGGTCGAATAGGTCGTCGATGCGTGGCAATGAGTATTTATTCTTGACTGTAACCGCATTCAACTGCGGTAGTCAATACAAAGTCGGAGGCTACCGTCCTTCTTCTTCACGAAGAGAACCGGTGCTCCCCAGGGTGATACGCTCGGGCGTATAAACCCTTTGTTGAGTAAATCGCGCAACCTGCTCTTTTAACTCTGTCATTTCTGCAGGTGCCATGCGGTACGGTGCCCTAGCAATGGGACCGGTACCTGGCAAGAGGTCAATCTCAAACTTACTACTCTCTGAGGTGGCATACCAGGCAGCTCCTTAGGGAATACGTCAGGGAATTCAGATACAATGGGTACTTCATCACTAAACTCTGGGTCTCTCTCCAGGTCTTGTACAAACACAAATAAACTTCATGACCCTTTCTGGGCTCCCGGTACATAGCCATAGCGGAGATGACTGTGGTCGAAGGCTCTCTCGGTCTCTGGCGGTAAGATACAGTAACCCTAGAAGGACTCTTGAGCAGCAATCTGTGCTCGGCGCAGAGGATTCTACCCTTGTGCCGCTCCAACCAATTCATTCCGATTATCAAGTCGAATCCCAATCCATTAAACTCGATGAAGGAGATGGGAAACGCTTCGCCTTTGATTTGGATCGTGGCTGATTTGTAATACTTGGTGCACTGTACTCGCTCCTTCGATGGGAGAGTAACCAAGAAGTTTGGTAGCTCATCCGCATCTAGCCCCAACCTCTTCACAAAAGATGGTGATACGAAGGTGTGAGAGGCGCCGGAGTCGAATAACACTGAGGCTTCAATGCCGTTCACTGGGAAGGTTCCCGTTAAAATGGTGCCGCTTTTACCGGCTTGTGCTTCGGTGAGGATACTCAAGTTACCTTCGGTACCGAGTCCACAACCTATTGAAGTCACAAGTTCATAAGTAATGATGGTGGACACAAGTGGAATTTAAATCAACACTGCTCTTTATTGATAAACCAACCATACATACATACCGTGTCTCTAATACACATTACTAATACATTACATGATACTATGAATTTAATACTTTCTAAAGGTGAGGTTCAAGCGTCCTGGTTTCATGTGTGTGGCATTGATTATTGCCGGCGGTGCCGTATTCAACTTGATCTTGTTGATCCCGTGATACAGCATCCTAGATTTTCCACCCATGATTAGGACATCTCCTGATCTCAATACCAGTTTCTATGCGAGGTCCACACGCTTCTGCTCGCTATACATAAATACGGCGTCATCACCAATGGACCAAGACACTACGGGCACTCCTTGTTCAAGAGATTCCGCTGTCTCGTCCTTGTCTTGGTGTAACCCAAGTCATCCTTCTTTCTCATAGAAGTTGACGATACAAAGGTCCGCTTCAAGTGCGGGGATCGGATCATATTCACATTGTTGTGCAAGTTCTACTGCTTGGGTGACAAGCGTCTGAAATTCTGGGGATATTGTCGGTGGCGTCGTTCCGTCTTGTGTTCGTGTCTCTTGGTATGTCTTGGTATAAGGATTCCAATCCTTTCCCAAGCACATCATCTTCAGCTTCATCTTCGCTCCACCACGGAATTCAGGTGTATAAAATCCTCCTTGACCCGCTCCTAGTTCGTTGCATTGTCGGATGATTGAAATTTGGGCTTCGGGTGTCAGGTATCCCTTTAATAGAATCATACCTGGTCGGATGACCTGACACTACTCGTTGGAGTAGTGGTGTGTGGTGATGTCAGTCTCTTCTTTATTTGGGTTTGATGGTATCGGGTAGCAGATATTAAAACTGCCTATGGTTGTAAATTTCATCTACGGTGAGTACTAGTTTCAACTACTTCATTTCATGCTCAATACATACTTCAATTCATTCACTCATGCATTCACTCAAATAATTATTCCAATACTTAGACATGCTTCACAGGATTCAAGGTTTAGGTTAATTACCTAGGTCGGACTTAGAACTGGACCCGTCACGGTCAATAACGTGCAAGACAGGCTGCCTCTGGGGTGCGCCCCTCTGAGGACCTCGGGATCCCTGTCCCTGTGGCGCCTGCTGGGCTGGTGCATCACCAGATGAAACCTCCTTGCCTTCCCTCTCCTTGTAGCTCTGGAAGTTCCCTTTGGGCTTGGCATTTTCTGGGCACATATTAGCTCTATGTCTGCAAACAAGAAATTTGATATACTAAAAACTAAATAAATTAATCTAGAAAATAATAAATCAAAAGCCTTTCGGGTTGCAAAAATCCGGTCGTAGTAATATAGAAAAATAGCAAAGTAACCGGGAATCGAACCGTGGGACTAAAAGAGTAAATCTAATCCTAGAAATTGTGGGGGTTGTTGTCGATTGTTTTGGTGAAGCTAATTAAACTAAATCGAATAAAAACACAAAAGAAGTAAATTAAGAAATTTGATATGGAAGAGACGGAACTCCGGGTTCAAGTTATTTACATTTGATAGATCTTGCAATTCCCTCTATTTAATTTAAGACATAGATTGGCAAATTCCTAAAGTTCTCTTAAGGACTAAATCCTAGTCTCTTAAGAGCGCATCTACCAGAACGTGCAAATTCTAATAAAGAGATAAGCACAACACATGCAGATGGATAAGCACGAGGAATTTTATTCTTGCACCTGAACGAACAACTTAGTCAATCAGATTCAGTTTCCACAGGTTAACATATTAAATTGACCTTTCCTTTAATCACCGATTAGATCATAAAAGAATTCGCAACGCAATTCAACAAAGTCTAGAATTTCATTGAAAAGCTCAAGGAATAATTAATATGAAACAATCTGCAAATATCTCAAATTATAAGGAATTACAAAATCATCTCAAACTACAATAACCATTCCCCAGAGTCAGATCCTTTATCCAGACATCTTCGGAAAATAAATAGAAGAAAAAACTAAACCTAAATCTAAAGCTAGAAACATAAGTGAATTGATGTTGTGTGAATGGATGGATGGACGGATGGATTGTAAGATGAGTCACTCCTTTCTCTGTCAAAGTTCCTTATTTATAAGTCTAATTGAAGACTCTTTGTTTGCTCCTTGATGACTCATTTTAATTTCCTTCGGTTTCGCGAAGTAAATGGAGGCCCTTCAGTTTATTCAGAATTTAAGTTACTCCCTTCAATTTACTTCCGTCATCAATAAGTTATGGAAAACTCTACAGTTACTATCTTAACTCCCTTCATCAATAACCTTTAGAGCTACCTGCACGTAAATATGAATTATTATAAGCATTTAAATTATTTACCTCCTTCACAAAATATCAAATTCCCCATAAATCCATCCTAAGTCATTTAAACTTCAAAATAACTTATTCCCTGACAGTTTCTGTTATATATAGGAATGGAGTTCAATTAAATACAAATCATGGGAAGATGGTATCAAAGACAAGGGGTTTCAGTAGTAAAATTTGCATAAAATAACAGCATATCAATGTCCCGGTTTCTGACAGTTATAGCACTTGATTTCTCTCCATAGCAATCCATGCCGGGATGGTCTTGGTTACACTTTCTGCACACGTAGGTGCAGCCGTCAGAGTAGTTCTTGGTGAAACCGGAGCCAGAACCTAAGGCTTAGAGAGTTAGCACATTGTGCGGAAATACTAGCTAGGATACTTATACAAATACGAATTGAGATTAGAAGTTTACCCTTAGGTGGGGTGATATCAGTGGCTTCGCAGCCACCGGCGCAGAAGAACCAAGCTGAAGAAGCTCAACTGGTTTGCCCTTCTCATGGGCACTGTTCTCACTAGGGGAGTTCTTTTGGGTTTGCTGGAAGAACTTCCCCTTCTTCTTTTTCCAGCTCTTTCCCTGGTTCTGCTCCTCAGCACTGGTGTTCTTGTTATTGGCCTTGCGCTTAAGCGCGGTTTCTTCATCCCTCAATTGGCAAGTGATCTCAACGTGACATGCCGCGTGATAGCACTCCTGAAGTTTCAGGTATTAGCCGAGATTCTTAGTTAAAGAGATAGAGGTAAAGATTTAAGGATTTACAATGGTACTGAGGGTTTAACCGATATTTACCTGAAGGAGGTAAATCTGGTGTAGCCCATGCCGTACCAAAGGCGATGGCTCAGACCGCCATAGAAGCGATCGACAAACACCTGGCCGGTGTACCCAAGGTCGGGTAAAAAACGAAGGAGGGAGGTGAAGGTGCGGTAGTACTTATCAACAGACATCTTCTCTGTCATTCTCAATGCATCAAGCTCTAGTCTTTTCCTTGTTTTGACATGTTCAGGGTAGTATTTGGATCGGAGGAGGGCTATGAAGGATTCCCAGTCGAAGGTGGGGTCATCGGCATGCTCATTCTTGATTAGTTTCCACGAATCCATGGTTGCATCCTTGAGGTAGTAAGCCGCTACTCTAACTCGAACTCCAGCAGGAGCTTCGAGGGTTTCAAATGTCGTCTCCATCTCGGAGATGTAGGCTTCCAACTTAGCCGGATCACTCTCGCCTCTGAAACATGGAGGTCAGAGTTCCGCTACTGCTTTTACCCAGTTCGCTTCTCTAGGTGGAGGGGGAGGGATTGGTCCCGCTTGAGTTTGCTGATTCTGCTGAGTTTGTTGGACTGCAGTGATTACTTGAGGTAGCATCTGCGCTACCGTGGAGGCGACGATCTCTGCTATCGTCTACGCGCCTGGCCCGTCAGAGGTTTCTCCTCTAGTTCGGCCTCGGCCTCGTCCTGACATCTGAACATTTAACATTTACATTAGGCTTTGTAGCATGTGACCTATGGGTCTTGGAATTTAAGCAAGGGTATCGTTCATAAGAACGTCAAGGGTATCCATTTTTAACAACAGTAATTCCTAGTTAGGTTTCTAAGTATCCGTCTTAAGACGGTTGAAATCCTAACTCGATAATCCCTATGCTCGGTAACTTAGGTCATCAGAGCGTAACTACGCTCTGATACCACTTTTTGTAACACCCCTACCGCTAATCCTTTACTTATCGTCCAATCATCCCAATAATCCTAACTACTCGCAGCGGAAATACTACTACTACGGCGGGGTGATACAACGCCGCTAACCGCCCATACGATTAGCTAGGCTTACACTACTTACAGTCACGATCTGATGTCCAAATGATACCGAGCTACTACATTACTTACCAAATACCGAATATCAATACTTACAAAAGTGGATTACCGAGTATCTAAGTGTATTCAATTACAACCTTTCACTAGCTTCCAAAGATAATGAGTTTAAACAACTTCTCATTTATACCAATCCTTAATCCCACAATATCCAAAAGGGTGTACCCCATGGTACACCGGCTAAACAAAAAGGCATATAGCCATGTACATGTAACACCCCAACCGTTAAACTGTCATTACCTCTTAAACTGTCACCATTACCCATCACATCGCAGTGGAACTCTACATACAACGGAGGGTGATACAACGCCGTTAGCCACCCATATGGCTAACCAGGCCTTCCTCACATACAATAATGGTCTGATGGACTGGAACCACCGAGTAAACAATACAAACACAAAACTCATTCACTCTAACTGAGTCTCATACAATACATTACTCCAATCAGTTTCTCACTATACCGAGTTCACAATATACAGATGCCGATAACATATTTGGTCTTACACCTCATTCTAAAACATAAGTAATTAAAATCTAACTACCCATGTTAACCACCGTCCCCGTCCCACACTCGAACGGTATCATCTTCGGTGTACCTGAAAAATATAAAAATGGGGCCCCAAGGGGCTCAGCTTTCGCTGCATATGAAATTCGCATATACCGCGTGCTAACCGCGGCACGCCGACTACTTTTGTCGAGAGCATGAGATTCATTTTAATTCAATCAACATGCAACATAGCAATACATTACATATGTACACTACACAAGGATTCGACAAACAATCATGGGATACAATCCCTAACTAATATAACAAGGTTGTTAGTTGTATCATTTTACTCTTAGGCCTTGAGGGTTATACCTCACTATGCCTTGGTTACCCATTCAATACCTCACCCGCTCTCTCGGGTTACTTATTCTTATACACACCCATTCTCTTGGGCTACTCGTTCTATACTCACCCATTCTCTCAGGTTACTTATACTCATTATCTCACCCACACCCTCGGCTTATTAATACTCAAGCTCTTGTAGATTCTCGAGAAACTACAGGTCTCTTACGTCACGCTTGTTACTCTTAATACATACTTAAGCCAAAACTCATGGCTCTCGAGCATAGTCTTACTTCCCCGGCTTCGACCCTACTCCGGGTCTAGCATGGTGGGAAGGTTCAACTAGCTCCTGGAACTCTCTCTTAGTTCCTATCTCTTTTACATAGGTCCGACTACTCTCGGATTACTCATATTCACATACACTCCTCTCTCGGAGTTATAATAATATTATGTATATTAGTCTAGAAGCATCACTCTCGATGTTTCTAATGACTTTGGGAACATTACTTAAGTTCGGTTAATCTTAGGTTTTAAGAGTTACCCTTACATTTCATTTACTCATGCTTTCAGTTATTTTCTTATACCGGGTAAAATCCTCTTACAGGAGGTTGACCATGTCTCAAGGGAGTTAGATGGTCCCTTAGGTCTCTTTTACCTTCCTTACAAGTTCACTTCATTGGACTAACTTCAATCCTCACAATGGAGGTTCATTTATCTTTCCACTCATATTTATTTCGTGGATTATTTCAATATGGTTTCGTAACCGTTATCGGGTATTTACTCAACCCGTACATCTCCTGACATTCTAGGGAGTTCATGTTTTGCGTTATCGTTATACTTTAATCGATAGCTTGTGTGTTTGCACGTTTCCGTTATTTTACGAAACGACTCGTTCTACGAGTCTCTAGCCATTCGTTACTCAACTAAGAGTCAGTCTACACACTAGGTTAGACCTCACCGGCATTCAAGCATGTTAGCTCATACATTATACATCAAGACATTCATAAACAAACAATGGTTCATTTTCATGCTTTAGTCTTGATTAAGCCGGCACACAAACACACAAATCAGAGTAACTCGGTTAGCATACGGGGCATGAGAAAATCATACCTTTCACCGGGGTTAGCTTTACTGTGTGATCTCACCATGCTAGGTTCGCACTTGGTCCACTGATAACATTCAAATGTTTACATTAACATTAAGGTGTACGGTGTGTAAAACTAATACTCCCGTACCTAACCCCGTTATCCCGTTATTCCTATTTTAGTTCATGTGTTCTTAAACTCACAACTTCCTCACTCACTTCTCAAACTTGTTTACACTTCCAAGGACCTTTATAGGTCACCAAACAAGTCCTAAACATCCTCTAAAACCATTACCATTCATTTCCCCATCATTAGACTCTTAAAAACACATTCTGGCAACTTTTTACGCTGGTCCGGGTTTGTGTCCGGGTTACAAACCCGGACCAGACACGATTTTCAGTTTCTGCCTACATTTTGCTATGGTCCGGGTTTGTGTACCGGGATACAACCCGGACCAGCCTCTGTTATGACTCTCTGGCATGATTTTGGGGTGGTCCGGGTTTGTGTACCGGTTTGCAAACCCGGACCAACCCTGGAACTGTAAAAATTTACAGTTTTTGACCAGTTTTCAACCCCTAATCCACCTCTAATCATTCCCTAATCATTCCACATGTTTTCTACATGTTTAAACACCTCAAAGCATGCTCTAAACCTCTTCAAACCATAGGTTCAACCCTTACTCAATTTCTTGCCCATTTCTACAATTTTTTCCTTCTCTGTTACATTATGCACAGCAGTGCATTTTGAAACTTCTTTTGATGTTTCATAGCCTTCCACCAACTTACCAAATCATTCCTATAATGCCATCTCTAGCACTTCATGCTTGAATTATTCTCATTTCAAGCTCTACCCCAAACACATATCTCTCCCTAGTAAAATTCTCAAGTGACTAACCATTAATTTTTCATCTCTGTAACATGCCTAGATTCTTCCCTCCCAACAAACACTCAAGTCCATTAAGTTCTAGGTAAATTTTGATAGAACCTCCCCTAGAATTCCATCATTCTCACCAAATTATCTTGTTCACTCAAATCAGTCCAACGCCCCTGCTCATTTAACAACACAACAACTACAACAATACATTAATTCCCACCTTGTTACCACATATGTAACAGTTTAATCCCAAGGCTTATTATCCACACTTAAACTACATTAACAACCTCATTACTTGTTCAACCTTGTAGATTCATGACTACACTACACATTGACATTCAATCCACATTGAAAATCTATTTCCCAAAGACAGCAATTCAACTCAAGGTAAGTTCAATACCTTGCTAGTTTCAGTTTTTCTTCCTTCCTTCCTTCCTTCTCCTCTTGTTCTTTCTTTTTATTCTTGGTCTACCAAATGAGGCAAGCTACAGCCATGCCCAAACGACACACAACCACCACCAAGTCAATTACCACTCTTGATATCAAACCCTAGAATTTTAAAGAGGGTTCTTAAGGTTTTTAAGGAGGCATTACCTTGCACTTTTAAGTGGAGCTCTTGGGCAACAAATCTAGCAATTCCAGCCCTTAATGAAGATCAACAATCGGCTGGACATGGAAGAAAGGGGAAGCTCACGTTGGAAATTTCCAAAGAAATATAAGAGAGTCTAGAATGATGAGCTCTTAAGCTTATTTTTACTTGGAGTAACAAGGAGGAGATGGAGATCCAAATACTCTTATTCACACTTCAAAATGTCATTTAGCCATGGTGATGAAGGTGGAGTTTTTCAGCTTTTGAAGGGTGGAACTTGTTCCTTGTGAAGAGGGGAATCCAACGGTAGTAATTTTGTGGAGTTTGGAGTTGATTTGAGTGTTCACTAGAAGAAAGAAGAGAGGTGCTGTGTGGGCATGGGAAAATCACCATTGGAGCTAGCAAGGAGGAAGAAGAGGGCTCTGGTGGGCAGAGAAAGAAAAACGTGTGGGAGTTAGAATAGAAGAGAGAGAGTGTTAAAAGTACTTTTCTACTTTTCTTTTCTTTTCTTCCTTTTCCTTTTCTTTCTTTCTTTACTAACTAGCTAACAAGAGAGAGAGGTCGATTAAGTTAATAAAATCGGCCCACTATATACATATATGCTGGAGCATTTTTCGGTTTTTGACAGAAAACGCTCATTATTTTATCCGGTTTGGCACTATTCACTAACCGGGCCCGTTTTTTGGATTTTTCTCGTTTCTTTATTTTTAATGGTTATTAAGCTTCCATTAATACTTAATTATAGTTATTTAATCAACTATAATTTTTACGGGTCCGTTTGACCACTTAAAGTTGCGTTTTCGGGTTTTCTCGAAAAGCGTGCTTTAAAACTCTGTTAGCATTTTAATCCATTATTTGGATCCATTTTCTTCGGGAATCATTCCCGTATACTAATTAGGCCTAACTAAGCCTTAGGAATCCATCTCAGACCCTTACGAGACCATATCTCTTATACTCATTAAATGCGTGTTTTAGCGTTTTTTCACTTTTCAAGCGTTTTCTCTTTACTTTTGGTTTTATTCTCTTTACCAATACTCTTTAGGCACCATTTGGCCTTAAATAATCGTATTAGAATAATTTAACCACCATTTTTAGATCCAGGGTATTAAAGTACAACTTGGTACACCTTTCACAATTCATTAATTACATCTAAAAATAAATCATCTTGTTCTCACCAAGTCTTCACCCTTCACGAGTACCTGGAAATATTAAAAACGGTGCCCCAAGGGGCTCAGCAAAAAGCTGCATATAAACTTCGCATATACCGCGTGCTAACAAGGGCATGCCGACTATTTAAGGTCGACTAAACATGTGGTTCATTATTAACATGCTTTACATACATCATACAATCATACACGTTGCAATACACAAGCCAAACAGCAATACAATAGCATACACAGTACTTACCTTCACAAGGGTTAGCCAAATTATACATCCGGGTTAATCGGATGCTTATTACTCTTTTACTCATTACACATTACTTACACCAACTTTCTCTTACTTTACTTACTTACTTTTCCATACTTGTTTACTCATTCTTACTTACTTACTTTTACTCATGTTAAGTCGGTATGACCTTCGGGCAGGGACTACACCGTCCCACCACCGGGTTTTACTTGGCTCACCAATCCAGGATGCTACCCATTTAAGGGGTTTGGGCCGTAGACCAGTTTAAGAGCCAAGAATTGGATCCAACCTCTTGTGTCTCCGCCTCCTCACGCGTGGCCGAAACTATATCGGACTTTTACTCATTCCAATTTAATTACCAATTTATTAAGTTAGATTGGTTAGCTTGTTAGGAATCAGTTAGAAGTCCAATCACAATAACATTCAGTCACAATGCAATACATCAAGCATACACACATTCATTATCATCCATACATTTCATGAATTATACAAACTATGATTTAAAGGTAATATCCAAACAAGGAACAACATCATGTTTTCACAAGTAAGCATAATAATTCCGATTCGTTCATTTATCTTATTTGGTGATCAATTAGCACACAACACATAAATCAGAGTAACCAAGGTAGCATACGGGGCATGAGAAGTTCATACCGTTCACCGTTGTACTTGTATCCGACGTTCCTTCGGTGTTCACAATCCAAATCCTATAACATACATGTGATCGATTGGTTAATTACCCTTACATAACCTTACTAATTACTTTCCTAACATTTCCTGGTTTATACTTACTATTTCATTGTTATTCAAATACCTGTACTTAAGTTACTTACTTAAAATTTTTTTCTAAGCTTGTCTATAGCCTTAATGGCCTTTAAACATCATTAATCATGTCTTAATTATCTTATACCATCATTACCCATCATTACCCTACCTTAGAATAGCTTTAAAACACTTTCTGTGATGAATTTAGTGTGGTCCGGGTTACTGTCCGGGTTTACAAACCCGGACCACCACTTTGTATAAGTCTCGGCTATGTTTTATGTATGGTCCAGGTTTGTGTACTCCTTTACAAACCCGGACCACCAGCTTGTAGAAGTTACGGGTGTATTTTATGTATGGTCCGGGTTTGTGTACTACTATACAAACCCGGACCACAAGCTTTGTTAACTCACGGGTATGATTTAGGGATGTTCCGGGTTAGTGTCCTAGTTTGTAAACCCGGACCACTCCTTTTGTATAACAATCTGTCGAGTTTTCATGCTGGTCCAGGTTTCTATATTGGTTTACAAACCCGGACCAGTTGCAGTTTTGCAAATTATATATGTTTTTGAACTTGTTTCAACTCCAAACTTCTACCAATCTCTTCCCTAATATTCCTACATATAATCTAGCATGTTTTGACATTGATTAAGCACTTTAAACTAACCTAATACAACCTATATCATTATCTGTTACATTAACCCATTTACGCTGATAGTTTTCTCCTGTTATAGGTTTTCCTTCTCCAACTAATGCTACATATTTTTCTTTTCTCCTTCCCACTAGTTAAATGACTCTCAATCTATCATAAATTAGTTAAATACTTCCCATTACACCATTTCCAACTCTACTCTACTACATCTCTCCTTCCTGTTACAAACTAAAGTGAAAAATCTCATTTTTCTTCTCTTTACAACCTCTCCGTTCTTTCTTTACTAACAGCACCTAAGTGTCTAAATTCCTAACCAAATTTTGACAGAGGTTCCCTACATTTCTAAGTGTTCTCACCACATAATTTTGCACACTCAACATAGTTCACAACCTGTTCAAACATTATTCTCACACAACTTCTAATACTTACTGCACACTTACTACTCACACTTAACAATTTATTTACTTGTTTTCAAAAGCTTCAAACTACAAATACCATCCACATTAATATACCCATTCTCTTCCTACTGTTACGGTGGTTTTAGGCCATTGCTAAAGCAATGCACTTATACATACACAAACATTAAAAACTGTACAGAGGCTTTCATTACCTTAGGTTTCTTGCTTCTTTTTCCTTTCTCTCCTTCTCCTTTCTTGCTCCTCTTTCCTTCTTGTTCTTGTTTCTTTGTTTTCTTGATTTTATTTAAGCCAAGCTACACCATGTAACAAGGCATACACACACACACAAAAACTAGTAAATTTCTAACGTAGGTTTTAAAACCCTAACTTGTGAGGAACCATTCAAAACACTTAGTAGGTCTTACCTTGAGCTTCTAATGGAGTTTTTGGGTAGAAAATGACAAGGCTTCAGCTCTCATAGTGGAATGCCAAAATCGCTGACAATGGAATAGTGTTGCTCACGTGAGTTTTGGATTTTGCAAGGAAAAACTGGGAGAGAAGCTTTGGTTTCTTTATTACCTTAGAACATGAGGAAGAAGATGGATCTTCAAATGGTGCTCCTTTCCAAAACGATTATACCCTCAAAAATGAAGTTGGAGGGTTTTGATTTTTGAAGGGTGTAGAACGATCTCCAAAGCGGCACGAATTCAATGGTGTAAATTTTGTAGCATTTGGAGGTGATTTGGGGTTTCAAAAATGAGAAGGAAATGAGCTGCTGTGTGTGGGCTCTTCAAATCACCAGAGCAGTAGCAAGGAGGAAGGAAGAAGAAAGCAGAGAAAGAAGAGAGGTGCAGTACGTGGGGTTTGTGAGGGATAGGAGAGAGAGTAATAAAGTAAGTTACTTTTGCCTTTTTATTTCTTTTGTCTTTTGCAAATAAGAAGGGAATTAAGAGAGTGTGAGAGAGGGACTGAAATCGGCTACCTCACTGCACACACACACACTTTGAGTTTTTATTTTCAAAGGTGGACACATTACTTTGGTCTATTTATGCTTTTACCCCACAACTTCCCGTTTTTAACAGTTTTTACTATTTTTGTTTGATTAATTTTATTGGTTCTAGACCTTCATTAATGTTTATTAATGGCTATTTAGTTGACCAAAATTGTTACGAGTCTATTTGGCCCGATTAAAGTCGTGTTTTCCCGGTTTCCTCGAAAAACGCGCTTTAAGGTTCGTTTGTGTTTTTAATCCGTTTTAAGGATCTGTTTCCTTCGGGATTTCCTCCCTAATATTTATTTAGACTTAATTAAGCTTCTAAAATGCTTATTAGCCTAATTAATCATTATTTTCAATTACGGGTATTTCAAATCCACAAGGTAATATAAATATATATTACCCCAAGTATCGTAAAAAGATACTACACACATGGGTGTATACACATCATTCAAACAGGTACCTCATAGGATACATACATAGACACATACAAGTGCGCACTGCACAAACAAATCAACAACGTATGCCCCGCATACCAACAACTACTGTATGCCCTGCATACGAAACAACACATAAACAAAATATCGTATGCCCCGCATACCAACAAACTACTGTATGCCCCGCATACGAAACAACAAAACTTAGTGCACACACGTGCACAGCCAAGAGGCTCTACCCCCCTTAAAAAGGGTTACGCCCCCATACCCCACTGTGGATGGTGATTTTTCGGTATAAGGGGGGGTCTATCTAAGTATGGTTCTTGACTGAAAAGCCTAGATCCTAAAATGCCATTCTGTGGAGGGTGAAAACCCGTTATTAGGCAGCCCTCAATACCTACTCTATCGTCCGTCTTTCCCAGAAAACATAAGGGGAGTGCAAGTGAGCACTACACCCGCTCTCAATGGGCTCCACGCGGACTTATGCCTCTATAAGGCGGAATTGACTAGAGTCGCCACCTAGTTTGACCTAAGGAACTAGGAAGGGAGGAAAAGGGTTCTAAGAACCGTTAATTGACTCTGATGATTTGTTGCCTATGGATAGGACTCATCTGATCGTACTAGAGATTCTGTGTGGGTTCGCACTGGGTTACACCCCTTAGAAGTGGCAACGACCACGACTTTGGATTGGTGCCCGAGGAAACCTCGGTCTCCAATTGTCGGGATTACCTTCTTTCAAAACCTTTTAGAGAGATTCAATTAAAGCCAAAGGATAGGATTAGGATGGGAAGAGAGTAAACGAGTGGATGAGGCAAGCTTTTCTGCCAAGCTAGCGCCAAGAAGAATAATTGATGAATTCGGATGAGTATAGAATGAAGGTTTTGGAGTCTGATTTGAAAGTTGAAGAAGTCGAGGGTTTGTGGGAGTCGGAATGGATTTGAACGTTTTGACAGACATGAATATCGTCCTAGAGTTGGGAAAGGGGTTTTTTTGGATTGGAACGGGGTCGCACCCTGCGTGGGTTGCCTACGTACTCAACCCCCTGTTGAGATCAGACCCTACGTAGTTCGGGACTTTTAGGATGGCTGAACTTTTTGAGGTGGTCGAGGGTTAGAAGTGGTTGTTTGGAGGGGAGATAGTCGAGTGCAAAAGGGTATTTTGATTGATGTGGGGTCGCACCCTGTGTGGGTTGCCTACGTACTCAACTCCCTGTTGAGATCAGACCTTACGTAGTTCAGCGACTTTGGGAATTTAATAGTTTTGGGGGTTTTTGAAGGAATTGGGATTTTGACCTTTTGGGTCTTTGAAGGATCAAAGGAGTGTTGTGGTCATTTTGTGGGGCTTGATGGATTGTCGAGTTTGTTTTGGAGTTTGAGGTGCTCGACTCTATGAGATATTCGAAATCCTAAAATGATGACGTCTGTGAGACGCTCGGGTCCGTGAGACGCTCGGGTTTGTGAGACATTTGGGGCTTGAAAGGATTACCAAATTTCAAGGGGTTCGGCTTTTTGAGGAGCTGAGGGTTTTCGAGGTGTTTGAATTTGATGAGTCTATTGAGATGTTCGAATCTGTTGAACTGCGGAGACATTCGAGTCTGTTGAGCTGTTGAGACGGTAGAGTCTGTTGAGCTGCTGAGACGGTCGAGTCTGTTGAGCTACTGAGACGTTCGAGTCTGTTGAGCTGCTGAGACCTTCGAGTCTGTTGAGCTGCTGAGACCTTCGAGTCTGTTGAGCTGCTGAGACCTTCGAGTCTGTTGAGCTGCTGAGACCTTCGAGTCTGTTGAGCTGCTGAGACACTTAGGGATTCGAGATGCTTGACTTCAAGGGGATTGAAGTTTTCCGGAATTTGAGATTTATGATGTTTAGAAATATTCGAGATTGAAATGAAGTTGAATTGAATTGGGAATGAAAAGAATTTTGAATTGAATTGGATTGAAATCGAATTGATTCTGGATCGGAGTTGGATTGAATTGGATTGAAATTGAATTTGAATTTGAATTGAAGTTGAATTGGATTTGAAACTAAATCGGGATCGAATTGAGCGAATGAGCCGGATTTGGGACTTAGAGATGGACTAGGTTTGGGCCTTGAAATGTAGGCCGGATATCAGGGTCTTGAAATGTGGGCCGAATCGGACCTTTTAAATTGGGCCGGGTTGGGCCCTATGAATGAACTGGATTTAGGTCTTAGAATTTGGGCTTGACTTGGCCTTTGAAATTGAAATTGGAAGATGATTTGAATCTATGAAACAATTGGAGTTTGGAAGGAATTTGAATTTGATCTTAGGACCTTTGGAAGCGTTTCAAATGCTTTGTGAGGTTGAAGTGTGTCTAATGAGTGTATGAAGAGTATTTAGTGTTGACATGTGAAAAGCATTGATTTCGAAGAATTCATGAAGAATATCTGGTTTCGGAGTATGAGAGGATCAGTTTTGAAGAGTGTATGATGAGTGAGTGTGAGAGGAATTGATTTTGGAGTGCGTTTGGTATGAGAATATGAGAGAGATTGATTTTGAAGTGTGTTTGATGAGAGAGTGTGAGAGAGATTGATTTGAAGTGTGTTTGGTGAGAGAGTGTGAAAGAGATTGACTTTGAAGTGTGTTTGATGAGAGAGTGTGAGAGAGATTGATTTGAAGTGTGTTTGGTGAGAGAGTGTGAGAGAGATTGATTTGAAGTGTGTTTGGTGAGAGAGTGTGAGAGAGATTGATTTGAAGTGTGTTTGGTGAGAGAGTGTGAAAGAAAATGATTTTGGAGTGGAATTTGACTCATTGGATCTTTAAATTGATTTGGATTTGGATGATCGATTGATTGTGAATTTTATTCTGACTTTAGAGGATGATTGGAAAATTTTAAGGGAAACGGGTATTCCTCACATGGACCGTGTCTAGGACCCGTATGCATTAAGGATACCCCGAACCTAGAGCTTTTCTAAAATGCACTAAGAGGGCAACCTGATTGGCTTTCTAGGGCCACCTGTTCCAGCCCGTTTGGCTGGTTATGGACCGAACCTGAACAAAATTAGATTTGGGCCAAGAGTTACATGGGCCCAAACAGGATCAGTCCATACACTTACAAAATCATAGACAAGGAATGATGAATTTCCAAGGCACAACTATACATGCAGACATGGATTTTAAAAGCTATCCGAATAAAACAAATATTTGTAAAAAAAGGATTCACGATCTGTCTAAACAATTATATACATGTTGACATGGATTTAAAAAGCTTATGTATGAAATGAATTTCAGAAGTAGTACAGGAAATATATATACAAGAACGAATCATCAAAGCTATCTAGGTAGCGAATCAGAATTATTCAAATCTAAAACTCTCAAAAACTAACAAGATGAGTCCTAATGTATGGGTTGCTAACCAATTGTTAGTCTTATCCTATTTACTATCTTTCAATAGTCAATCAAAGGTTGAAAGCAAGTGAATAATACAAAGGTCATGAGATGAAATCACAATAATGAATAAATCATAAGATTGCAACCGAAAGTAAAAACAACAAAAGAATTACAAACTGATACAAATACAAATTAAAAATTTAGATAAAAAAGCTGCTATGGGGGGTCGCATCGACGCCGCCTCACTTGAGCTGATAGGATCAGCAAGAAGTGCACCAACCGATACACGTGTTTGAAGTGGGGATCCCGTAGTCCTAGCTAAGGTTCAGCTCCTTAATCCAGCAGTTCATTGTTGCTCAAGCAATTTTCCAAACCGTATCAATGCGCAAGGAGCAAATAATTATCAAACCAACAAGCCCAAAATCTTTCCAAGCAGCCCACGTTGCAAGTCTTAGTCCATGCCCAACCAGTTATGATGGTACCTCGGTCAAGAAAGTAGGAAAAAGGTCAAGATGATGGCACCACCAGCAACATGAACTTTAAGCCAAAAGTAATGCGCAAGGGGTCATTTGATCAACGAAATTTAATTGCATGTAAAATAAGCCGAGCAGTACTACTTGTAAAGCATAATCATGTGGCAAAGATGACAATATAGTGAGCTGTGGTCAAGAGAGCTGACCAAATGTCCAAACCTGATAGGCGCAACCACAGAGCTTGAAGCACATCATTATGGTCAATGTAAGTAATCCAAGGTCAAAATCCCGAACCAAACCAACCTGGCAAAGTCCTATGGTGCCTCGGTAATTCATGAAACAATCAGAAAATGAGCACAATGAGGTAAACAAGCAGTGCGGTTGGTAATGCAATGCTAAAAGCAAACACTATAGGCAGATAGATATAACCAGAGGATTCGATCAAGAGCAGTTTCAGACCAGAGAAGGGATAACAGACCATAGTTGTTAACATAAGCCTGGCAAAGTCCCATAGTGCCTCGGTCAAAACACACACAGATGAGGAGCAGATGGGGTTAAACTGTCAAAACCAAGTACCAGTAGAGATCTGGATTTAATCCAGAAATCCGAAGCCAACGTATTAATCAGTAAAAGTTCAACTACATTGAATACCGAGGGAGCTGTTATCGTCTAGTAACTCATACTACTCACGAGAGAACAAACCCAGTAGCTTGTATTAGTTGGGTCTCGTAACATTTAGGGAAGTTCTGATTCCTTTGAAGCATTCAAGATTTAAACCGACATATACCAAAAGCTGTCAAGAGATAGAGAGACTAACCAACTGGGTGGTCTGACCCAGTTTAACATTCATCAAGTGTGAGAAGAATTCGCAATACAATCCAGTTTCAGCCACGTGCAATCGTGGTTGTCATCCGTAGACAAATACCAACTCATTCAACCGGGATTCAGGCAGGATAGCGCGATGTTAAAAGCCAACAACAACAAACGAGGGCAGAGGAACATGGATCTCACGTATTCAAACTCAAATCGACATAATCGCGAGGTATAAAAGACGGGAGTTACCCGAATCAAACTTGGAGAGAAATAACGAAATCTGGCTATCGACTAAACGAACAGAACTGAGATGCACTACCCTGGTTTTGAGCAGCGAATGACTTGTTCGCTGATTTGGGTCTCAAAATTGACGCGAATGATGGGATGATGAACAGAGGTGCATATGCCTGGTGCTTGGTTCTGGAAGATATAGCATGTCGGCTCCTCTTGTTGGTTCAAAATGGAGGAACAACCAGGAATCAGAGTGGAAGGGTATTTTCTCTGGGTTCGATTTCTTTGGATTCAAGAGTGTGGAGTTCTTCAGATTGTCGGGTTCTTCGCTCAAAGTCCGGCAAGGAATCGGAAAAGAGCGATGTGGGTTGACCGATAAAAAGAAGTTGAATCAGAAGAAGAATCTCCATCAAGAGAATGAGAGTCGGCTACCAAAAAAAAAAACCGGGGTCCTCACTGTAGGTTTCTTGTGGTCTTATAAGGAGAAAGGGTGGATTCTAGGGTTTAGAAGATGGGTGGGGTTTTGATGTGGGCTTTTGAAGCCATGGGCTGAAAATAGAGTGGGTTTAAGGAATTGGGCTAGGCCAGACTTCAACCAAGTGTGGATTGGGTTTGACGGATGAAAATGATTTTGTATAAATAGAAATGGAAATAAAAAACTAATGCTAATAGTAGAATAAAATAAAATATAAGAAAAAGTGGATAGATGAATAAAAATAAAATAAATATAAAATAAAATAGAATATAAACAAAACAAACAAGATGGTAAAATAAGTGAAAAACAAAGGGGACGACCCTGAAACTGAACTGGCGATGGAAATTCATTTTTGAAGAATTGTGTTTTTTTTTTCTGAAATGTTTTGAAAAGATTATAAAATGATGGTTTCGTCTTAGCACGCACGCTAATATGTTTTGGAAAAAAGAAAGGCGACGACCCCTCTTATTATTTCGGAATTCGCTTTATGGGGTGAGAACTTTTGGTGTCTACAGATGGCTCCCCTTGATTCAATTTTGCAAGCCCTTGCAGAATTGGATCAAGGTTGACGGGCGCCAAAAATTCTCACTACGGTTTATGATTTGTTCTTATGGTGCGGGTGCACGAGGACTTATGACGAGCCTCAACTAGACCTTTTGACGTCTAGCTATAGGACTTATGATGAGCCTATAATGCAAATTGAAAGTACGGGGACTTATGACGAGCCTCAACTAAACCTCTTGACGTTTAGCTATAGGACTTATGACGAGCCTATAATACTAACAATTGATAGATTTAAGGTGCACGAGGGCTTAGGAGTGCCTCAACTGGACCTCTTGACATCCAGTCCTAGGGCTTATGACGGGCCTAGAATGCGATTGAGAGTACGAGGACTTAGAAGTGCCTCAACTAGACCTCTTGATATCTAGCTATAGGACTTATGACGAGCCTATAATACTAACAACCCGATTTGGTTTAAGGTGCACGAGGGCTTAGGAGTGCCTCAACTGGACCTCTTGATATCTAGTCCTAGGGCTTATGACGAGCCTAGAATGCGATTGAGAGTACGAGGACTTAGGAGTGCCTCAACTAGACCTCTTGATATCTAGCTATAGGACTTATGACGAGCCTATAATACTAACAACCCGATTTGGTTTAAGGTGCACGAGGGCTTAGGAGTGCCTCAACTGGACCTCTTGATATCCAGTCCTAGGGCTTATGACGAGCCTAGAATGCGATTGAGAGTACGAGGACTTAGGAGTGCCTCAACTAGACCTCTTGATATCTAGCTATAGGACTTATGACGAGCCTATAATACCAACAACCCGATTTGATTTAAGGTGCACGAGGGCTTAGGAGTGCCTCAACTGGACCTCTTGATATCCAGTCCTAGGGCTTATGACGGGCCTAGAATGCGATTGAGAGTACGAGGACTTAGAAGTGCCTCAACTAGACCTCTTGATATCTAGCTATAGGACTTATGACGAGCCTATAATACTTTGATGGAGTTGTACGAAACTCGCTGTGGTGAAAGCTTGATCTGAAGTTTGTTTGTGGATTGATTTGGGATTGGATGCCTTTTGATTGCTTCCGTGAGGGATGTGATAGTCGAATGCTGTCTGATGATGTCGCCTTTGACTTTGTCAGTGTGGGACTTTGTTTTGGTTTTGTTTTTAGTGGTCTCGGCCCGATGTGCTCTATGGTTTCGGGATTTGGTATGACTTTTGGCTCCAGAGCTTGAGATGGCTCCGGTTTGATACGCAACTCCATTGTGAGCAACGACTCTGGGATGGTTGATGGGTTTGGCTTCGATATGATATGCGGGCTCCGGTATGACCGGATGGCTCCATTGTGGTCGGGTGGCTCCGGAATGGCTCTGAGATGGCTCCGGTTTGATATGCAGCTCCCTTGTGAGCAACGACTCTGGGATGGTTGATGGGTAGGGATTCGAAATGATCCGAGGGCTCCGGTATGACCGGATGGCTCCATTGTGGTCGGGTGGCTCCGGTATGGCTCTGAGATGGCTCCGGTTTGATATGTGACTCCCTTGTGAGCAACGACTCTGGGATGGTTGGTGGGTTTTGAATCGAATGGGGATTTTCAGGATCGTTGGTGGGTTTCGATTTGGGTGAAGATTTTCGGGATGGTCGGTGGGTTTTGATTTGTTTTGAATTTTGAGTCGAATGGTGGGTTGATGTGATTGGTGGATTGTGTTGTGTTTGACGTATTTTGATGTGGTAGATATTTTTTGTTGTGGTTGATAACTTCTTGGCCATAGATGGATGGCTTCGGTCCGGTTATGACTTTAGGGTTCTCTCATGATGGCTTCAGGATAGCTCAGGATGGCTCTGGGAAGGGCTACAAGATGGCTCCATCTGGTGATAGCGAGGAAGAAGAGGAACTTTCGCCTGTGAGGTGGTCGCACCCTGGGCGGGCTGCCTACGTACTCAATTTCGTATTGAGATCAGACCATACGTAGTTCGAAATTCTGTAGGCAAGACCTTGGTGACGAAATAGCTTTGACGTGGATTTGAGGTGGCTCCCGTATTGTTCTCGGACTGTTAGGATGCCCCCTGTAGAGTTCCAAAGATGGTTTCAATGTCGGATGATGGCTCCCGCATGGCTCCAGTTTGGTTCTGGATATGGTGTTGATGAGGCTTGAGCATGACACTGGATGGCTCCATAATTGTCTTTATACGATCTCGGATGGCTTTAGTTTGGTTCAATGTAGCTCGAGGATAGCCCAGGGTGGCTCCGAGATGGTTCGAGGTAGCTTGATGATGGTCTGGGATGGCTCCAGTTGACATCTTTTGATCAAAAGTTACGTTTCAACAACTGCAACTGAAGTCGACTCTCGACGAGACTAGGCGGAGTTCTTACTAGTCAGGTGTTGATGATGGAGTGCTTATGATGCATGTAGGTATTAAATGCTGGATACGATGCAAATGCGTATGCAATTTCTGGAAAAAAGGTATGACCCTATCTCTATTAATACGAGGTTTACGAATATAAAACATCTTCGGCTTGATCTTGAGTGATTGTTAAATTGGAATGTGTGAATCACTTTCCTCTCATGGAGGGATGGGGTCAATCTCTCGTGAGTATAGCTGTGTGTGCTAATGGAGTGATGATACTCTCGATGGTCGGAGCAGTATTTTCCTTAGAATTCTTTTTGAGGTTCTGGACCTTCCGATCCTCACAAATTTCTCACCTGCAACGGGGTAGGCTGTTTATGTCTTGGTGTTTAGAATGAAGATTCACTCGCACTCATAAGACCTTGTGGTGTAGGTCACACTCATTTGCTCATGGTCCCTTTGGTATGAAGGGACATGTTGATAACAAGTACGAAACTCATGATTCATGTTTCAGATCCGATACTTTCAGTTAACGCTCATCGACTTATGAGTCAGAGGTCTTTATTGGGTTATAACAGGGCTGAGGGGTATGATGTATGTCACATGGGACTGGAGGATTTATTCGGAATTATGGAGCTTTTGTGCAATAGAGGGCATGTTTCGCCTTTGCCATGGGTGGTATGATTAGACGGGTTTTGATAACCTTTATTGATTTCTACGGGACATCATTGGTCCTTTGGATTTGATTTCTCCTTCTGCCTCTTCTGGCGCACGGTTTGAACTTTCTTCTCATTTTGTTTTCTGAAATTGCATTTGGCTCATCAACTTTCTCAAACGTTTTCTGCTTTGTTTTTGGCTTTCAGCTTAGGAGTTGCATTGACCTGTTGATATTTTCGAACATTTTTGGCGTTCTTTTTTGGTGTTTGGCTTTGGAGTTGCATTGACCCATTGGTTTCTTCGAACATTTCATTTGTTGTTTTTTTTTTTTTGTGAAAGATGGTGGGGAGGGGTCATGGCTCCGGCTCCTTCTAGATCCTCTATTGCACGGGTAAGTGTGTATATGTGGGGTGGCATATTGTGGAGTTTTTTTTTTGAAGAAAGAGTTTTTCATGAAAGGCTCAGCGGGGCTCACTAAGAGATGATGTAAAGGGTAGTCAAGGCTTTTTGGTTTTGTGGGGATTTTTATTCCTAAGTGCCTCGTCATTCTCATTAGTCAATGATTGTCTTCTTACTACTCTTGGATCTTTGCATGAATCACAGTTCGTATCCTGTTTATCGACATTGATCTCGCTATGAATTGTGCCTCTCCATGTGCTGAAGGAATACACAAGTCGCTCATGGTTTCTCTATGGACTCGCTCTATCTGCCCTCATCGCTCGGTGGATTGTCCAATATCCTCATTCAGAATTCAAGGGAAAATACCGCTCTTTGCACACTACTCACTTTGGTTTGTGGTGCTGATTTTGATTGGACCCTTGAGTTCAATGACGGGTCAAGAGTTTAGTGATTCAAACACTATGTTCAAACAATCAATCAAGCTTTTCACCGAAGACATCGTTTCGATATGGGAGTATGCAAATGCAATTATCTACAATGCAATATGATGTGGTAATATGGAATTACTATGTATAAGATGCATGAAATGATGAGAATGAAAATGACTCGTTCGAATTTTGATTCGATTTTTTTTGCTTATTTTTATTTTTTTTTATGGATGCATTGCATGAGAGGTAAGGTTATGACTAGTCTCGCTTGAGCCGAATTCAGTTTGCGGTTTATGAAGCTCATCCCGTCATTGTAAGCCCTGAAGGTGGTCTAGCTGTTGGGGTTATTGTTGGAGAAGAAACTCTCGAGTGAGGTCGGGTTAGTGATTGGCTCCTGGATTTTTTTGAATTTTTAGGGAGTGACAACTCCCGCATGGTGACCCCATGATTGGCAGAGACTGTATTTTTTTTTTTTTTTGGATTTTGGATGTATGCACTTTCTTATTTTGGGATTTGTTTTTTTTGTATGCTTTTTTGTTGTTGTTGGTCTCTATGTACATAGTATGCTGAATGGGAAGATGCTTGAATCCCTAGTATTTCTTGCTATCACTTTGAGGGTCATGCTTTCACTCGTGGGCAAACGCGGTTAATCACCTGCAAAAACGGTCATCAAAGAAGAATCTGACAGATGCGAATGTTAGTACGCTTAAAAAATGAGATGAATGTTTGTGTGTGATGTGTTGAGAATGCAACCTGTGATTATGCAATTTTCTGAGATGGGTGTGATTTATGCATGATTAATGAATATGAAATGACCGAAGATGGGAAAAAACAATTCGTATGTGCTACAAGAAATCAAGTTTTAGAGGAAAAAAACAGTTTTAAAAATACGTGTTTTCGAAGTGGTGGATTTTCTCAATAGGAATTTTGACGCTTGGTCATTCGTAAATAAAAATAGGGAGTGGGGAACCCTATACACATTGATCTAAATAAATTCAAAGGGAATGTACAACCTATACACAAAGTCTATTCAGAAATTGACAAGGGAGAAAAGAATGCTAGGGGAAAACCTATACATCAATTCTAAAAGTCATTAAATGGGGAGTTTGAGCTTAAAAACTTCTCCCGAATTCTTCTGCTACGTCCTTGAGCTTCTGACTGTCTGCTCACTCATGTGCGGGCTCTTGATTGGCCGTTCGCTCGTCTTCGGGTTCGGGCAACAAGGTGACACTATGATCAAGAGAAATTGGTTGGTGCTCTTCTGACCCTTTGCAGCTTCGAACTCGAAAGGTTGTTTCTGATCTTCATGTTGCTCGACTCGGGTTGGTGCAACTCTAATTTTGGCTCGAATCGTCGTTGATCTTCATGCATCCCACTTGCTCCGGTGAAGGAAAATAAGGGGCTTTTTGAGAAAGGAAAGGTGAATGATCGAGCATAAATTCTTTGTGAAAATCCATCACTTTTGTGAAAACACGAAATGACTAGTACGCTCCACGGTAATGACCGCTGCTCCTGAAGGTGGGTTGAACTTCAAAAATAGCGGGTCACGACATGGGGACTAAATCATTTATTTTGAAATACATTTGTGAAAATCAATTTTGAAAACTGTTTTCGAAAACTATTTTGAAATATGATCCATGAAAATGTTGTTCCGAAATTCGTTTGTGTAAAGTAGGTTTTCTTGAAATCTGTTTGTGAAAATCAATTTTAAAAACTATTTTCGAAAACTATATTGAAATATGATCCATGAAAAATGTTGTTCCGAAATTCGTTTGTGTAAAGAAGGTTTTCTTGAAATCTGTTTGTGAAAATCAATTTTAAAAACTGTTTTGAAAACTATATTGAAATATGATCCATGAAAAATGTTGTTCCGAAATTCGTTTGTGTAAAGAAGGTTTTCTTGAAATCCGTTTGTGAAATAGTTTTTGAAACTACATTTGTAAAAACATCTTTTTGCAAACCGTTTGACAAAGTTTGTTTTCTAGAAGACTTTGATTGAAACCGTTTTTGAAAGCTGTTTTGGAAATAACAATTTTGAAAATCATTGTTTTTTGAAATCATTTGAAATGGACGACTTTGAAGATATTTCATTGGAGTGTTTGAGCTGGTTTTTTTTTTTTGCCAATTTTTGAAACGTGATCACACATACATGTAAGTGCAAAATAAAAATCGTGGCTGATTTTTTGTGGAGCTGAGTGTGAATGATTGGGATAATCACCTTCCAGGTCAATCAATGCTTCCATACCACCGGGGGAACTGTCATCCCTTCACTGTTCATCTCTCGGGATTTATCTCTGTTATGCCTTGTGGGGCACGTCATCAAGAAAGTCCGGAGTGCTTAAGTTCGAAAGGTCAGGATACCCGAAGTGATACAGTCACACGAGCCACGGGGGGATTATCACAACATACTCACTTTTCGGGAAACTTGGGGAAGTATTGCATGGGAACGGGTCTCCCCTCGTCTGCACGATAAGGTGTGAAAGTCCAAATTATTTGCTGACTACGCTATGTCATGTATGGGTATCCGTAAATACGGGATCCGCTATGAATTTGTAGCACGATATTGGGCTTTAAAGACACCCGTGGTGCAGAGGAATCATGGAGAACTGAGCCCATGCAATCTTCAGGGTAAGGCAAAGGGTGGTCAGACAGACGGCATACAAGGGGGTGACTACCCATAAGCCCATCTTAGACACGGATAAGGCAGCTGGACACTGAAGGCTCATGGCTCACTATATGCTGGCTTAGACTCGGGTAATGGAGGATATTTTTGGATCATGAGCTTCAAGGCGTTGGTCTTGGACCGTATTACCTCGTGGGTTAACTCCTTCTAGGAAGGACCCAACTCATGGGGAATCAACCGTGGACCGGTTGGGATCCCGTGACTCGTGGACAAATCGGGTGACACAGAGGAATGCATGTCCTATGCTACCCGATGCAACAATGGGTTGACTCCTTCTAGGAAGGCCCCATTTACAAAAGCAATAAATAAGCAATAAATATTATGTCATGCATGAAGAGCAGTAAACATAAGACAGTAAACACACAATAATAAACACACAAAAGTGAAGCATGCAAATGGTAAAGCACACATATGGCACTCAAGGCCGATCTCGAACTCTGAACACTCATCCTAACTATCCTCTCAGTGCACACTCTAAGTGTGGAGTAGAGTAGTCCTAGCGGCTTTAGAATGAATCTCTTGGAGGTTTTGAAAGAAGTTAGGGAATCCTGACAATTTTGAATGGAGTTCAGTCTTCCTTGAGTTTGAGAAAAACTTACTCAAGTTTTCCCCGGCAGAGTCGCCATTCTGTGGAGGGTGATTTTTCGGTATAAGGGGGGGTCTATCTAAGTATGGTTCTTGACTGAAAAGCCTAGATCCTAAAATGCCATTCTGTGGAGGGTGAAAACCCGTTATTATGGCAGCCCTCAAATACCTACTCTATCGTCCGTCTTTCCCAGAAAACATAAGGGGAGTGCAAGTGAGCACTACACCCGCTCTCAATGGGCTCCACGCGGACTTATGCCTCTATAAGGCGGAATTGACTAGAGTCGCCACCTAGTTTGACCTAAGGAACTAGGAAGGGAGGAAAAGGGTTCTAAGAACCGTTAATTGACTCTGATGATTTGTTGCCTATGGATAGGACTCATCTGATCGTACTAGAGATTCTGTGTGGGTTCGCACTGGGTTACCCCTTAGAAGTGGCAACGACCACGACTTTGGATTGGTGCCCGAGGAAACCTCGGTCTCCAATTGTCGGGATTACCTTCTTTCAAAACCTTTTAGAGAGATTCAATTAAAGCCAAGGATAGGATTAGGATGGGAAGAGAGTAAATGAGTGGATGAGGCAAGCTTTTCTGCCAAGCTAGCGCCAAGAAGAATAATTGATGAATTCGGATGAGTATAGAATGAAGGTTTTGGAGTTGATTTGAAAGTTGAAGAAGTCGAGGGTTTGTGGGAGTTGGAATGGATTTGAACGTTTTGACAGACATGAATATCGTCCTAGAGTTGGGAAAGGGGTTTTTTTGGATTGGAACGGGGTCGCCCTGCGTGGGTTGCCTACGTACTCAACCCCCTGTTGAGATCAGACCCTACGTAGTTCCGGGACTTTTAGGATGGCTGAACTTTTTGAGGTGGTCGAGGGTTAGAAGTGGTTGTTTGGAGGGGAGATAGTCGAGTGCAAAAGGGTATTTTGATTGATGTGGGGTCGCACCCTGTGTGGGTTGCCTACGTACTCAACTCCCTGTTGAGATCAGACCTTACGTAGTTCAGCGACTTTGGGAATTTAATAGTTTTGGGGGTTTTTGAAGGAATTGGGATTTTGACCTTTTGGGTCTTTGAAGGATCAAAGGAGTGTTGTGGTCATTTTGTGGGGCTTGATGGATTGTCGAGTTTGTTTTGGAGTTTGAGGTGCTCGACTCTATGAGATATTCGAAATCCTAAAATGATGACGTCTGTGAGACGCTCGGGTCCGTGAGACGCTCGGGTTTGTGAGACATTTGGGGCTTGAAAGGATTACCAAATTTCAAGGGGTTCGGCTTTTTGAGGAGCTGAGGGTTTTCGAGGTGTTTGAATTTGATGAGTCTATTGAGATGTTCGAATCTGTTGAACTGCGGAGACATTCGAGTCTGTTGAGCTGTTGAGACGGTAGAGTTGTTGAGCTGCTGAGACGGTCGAGTCTGTTGAGCTACTGAGACGTTCGAGTGTCTGTTGAGCTGCTGAGACCTTCGAGTCTGTTGAGCTGCTGAGACCTTCGAGTCTGTTGAGCTGCTGAGACCTTCGAGTCTGTTGAGCTGCTGAGACCTTCGAGTCTGTTGAGCTGCTGAGACACTTAGAGATTCGAGATGCTTGACTTCAAGGGGATTGAAGTTTTCCGGAATTTGAGATTTATGATGTTTAGAAATATTCGAGATTGAAATGAAGTTGAATTGAATTGGGAATGAAAAGAATTTTGAATTGAATTGGATTGAAATCGAATTGATTCTGGATCGGAGTTGGATTGAATTGGATTGAAATTGAATTTGAATTTGAATTGAAGTTGAATTGGATTTGAAACTAAATCGGGATCGAATTGAGCGAATGAGCCGGATTTGGGCCTTAGAGATGGACTAGGTTTGGGCCTTGAAATGTAGGCCGGATATCAGGGTCTGAAATGTGGGCCGAATCGGACCTTTGAAATTGGGCCGGGTTGGGCCCTATGAATGAACTGGATTTAGGTCTTAAATTTGGGCTTGACTTGGCCTTTGAAATTGAAATTGGAAGATGATTTGAATCTATGAAACAATTGGAGTTTGGAAGGAATTTGAATTTTGATCTTAGGACCTTTGGAAGCGTTTCAAATGCTTTGTGAGGTTGAAGTGTGTCTAATGAGTGTATGAAGAGTATTTAGTGTTGACATGTGAAAAGCATTGATTTCGAAGAATTCATGAAGAATATCTGGTTTCGGAGTATGAGAGGATCAGTTTTGAAGAGTGTATGATGAGTGAGTGTGAGAGGAATTGATTTTGGAGTGCGTTTGGTATGAGAATATGAGAGAGATTGATTTTGAAGTGTGTTTGATGAGAGAGTGTGAGAGAGATTGATTTGAAGTGTGTTTGGTGAGAGAGTGTGAAAGAGATTAACTTTGAAGTGTGTTTGATGAGAGAGTGTGAGAGAGATTGATTTGAAGTGTGTTTGGTGAGAGAGTGTGAGAGAGATTGATTTGAAGTGTGTTTGGTGAGAGAGTGTGAGAGAGATTGATTTGAAGTGTGTTTGGTGAGAGAGTGTGAAAGAAAATGATTTTGGAGTGGAATTTGACTCATTGGATCTTTAAATTGATTTGGATTTGGATAATCGATTGATTGTGAATTTTATTCTGACTTTAGAGGATGATTTGGAAAATTTTAAGGGAAACGGGTATTCCTCACATGGACCGTGTCTAGGACCCGTATGCATTAAGGATACCCCGAACCTAGAGCTTTTCTAAAATGCACTAAGAGGGCAACCTGATTGGCTTTCTAGGGCCACCTGTTCCAGCCCGTTTGGCTGGTTATGGACCGAACCTGAACAAAATTAGATTTGGGCCAAGAGTTACATGGGCCCAAACAGGATCAGTCCATACACTTACAAAATCATAGACAAGGAATGATGAATTTCCAAGGCACAACTATACATGCAGACATGGATTTTAAAAGCTATCCGAATAAAACAAATATTTGTAAAAAAAGGATTCACGATCTGTCTAAACAATTATATACATGTTGACATGGATTTAAAAAGCTTATGTATGAAATGAATTTCAGAAGTAGTACAGGAAATATATACAAGAACGAATCATCAAAGCTATCTAGGTAGCGAATCAGAATTATTCAAATCTAAAACTCTCAAAAACTAACAAGATGAGTCCTAATGTATGGGTTGCTAACCAATTGTTAGTCTTATCCTATTTACTATCTTTCAATAGTCAATCAAAGGTTGAAAGCAGTGAATAATACAAAGGTCATGAGATGAAATCACAATAATGAATAAATCATAAGATTGCAACCGAAAGTAAAACAACAAAAGAATTACAAACTGATACAAATACAAATTAAAAAATTTAGATAAAAAAGCTGCTATGGGGGGTCGCATCGACGCCGCCTCACTTGAGCTGATAGGATCAGCAAGAAGTGCACCAACCGATACACGTGTTTGAAGTGGGGATCCCGTAGTCTAGCTAAGGTTCAGCTCCTTAATCCAGCAGTTCATTGTTGCTCAAGCAATTTTCCAAACCGTATCAATGCGCAAGGAGAATAATTATCAACCAACAAGCCCAAAATCTTTCCAAGCAGCCCACGTTGCAAGTCTTAGTCATGCCCCACCAGTTATGATGGTACCCTCGGTCAAGAAAGTAGGAGAAAGGTCAAGATGATGGCACCACCAGCAACATGAACTTTAAGCCAAAAGTAATGCGCAAGGGGTCATTTGATCAACGAAATCTAATTGCATGTAAAATAAGCCGAGCAGTACTACTTGTAAAGCATAATCATGTGGCAAAGATGACAGTATAGTGAGCTGTGGTCAAGAGAGCTGACCAAATGTCCAAACCTGATAGGCGCAACCACAGAGCCTGAAGCACATCAATATGGTCAATGTATGTAATCCAAGGTCAAAATCCCAAACCAAACCAACCTGGCAAAGTCCTATGGTGCCTCGGTAATTCATGAAACAATCAGAAAATGAGCACAATGAGGTAAACAAGCAGTGCGGTTGGTAATGCAATGCTAGAAGCAAACACTAGAGGCAGATAGATATAACCAGAGGATTCGATCAAGAGCAGTTTCAGACCAGAGAAAGGATAACAGACCACAATTATTAACATAAGCCTGGCAAAGTCCCATAGTGTCTCGGTCAAAACACACGCAGATGAGGAGCAGATGGGGTTAAACTGTCAAAACCAAGTACCAGTAGAGATCTGGATTTAATCCAGAAATCCGAAGCCAACGTATTAATCAGTAAAAGTTCAACTGCATTGAATACCGAGGGAGCTGTTTATCGTCTAGTAACTCATATTACTCATGAGAGAACAAACCCAATAGCTTGTATTAGTTGGGTCTCGTAACATTTAGGGAAGTTCTGATTCCTTTGAAGCATTCAAGATTTAAACCGACATATACCAAAAGCTGTCAAGAGATAGAGAGACTAACCAACTGGGTGGTCTGACCCAGTTTAACATTCATCAAGTGTGAGAAGAATTCGCAATACAATCCAGTTTCAGCCACGTGCAATCGTGGTTGTCATCCGTAGACAAATACCAACTCATTCAACCGGGATTCAGGCAGGATAGCGCGATGTTAAAAGCCAACAACAACAAACGAGGGCAGAGGAACATGGATCTCACGTATTCAAACTCAAATCGACATAATCGCGAGGTATAAAAGACGGGAGTTACCCGAATCAAACTTGGAGAAATAACGAAATCTGGCTATCGACTAAACGAACAGAACTGAGATGCACTACCCTGGTTTTGAGCAGCGAATGACTTGTTCGCTGATTTGGGTCTCAAAATTGACGCGAATGATGGGATGATGAACAGAGGTGCATATGCCTGGTGCTTGGTTCTGGAAGATATAGCATGTCGGCTCCTCTTGTTGGTTCGAAAATGGAGGAACAACCAGGAATCAGAGTGGAAGGGTGTTTTCTCTGGGTTCGATTTCTTTGGATTCAAGAGTGTGGAGTTCTTCAGATTGTCGGGTTCTTCGCTCAAAGTCCGGCAAGGAATCGGAAAAGAGCGATGTGGGTTGACCGATAAAAAGAAGTTGAATCAGAAGAAGAATCTCCATCAAGAGAATGAGAGTCGGCTACCAAAAAAAAAAAACCGGGGTCCTCACTGTAGGTTTCTTGTGGTCTTATAAGGAGAAAGGGTGGATTCTAGGGTTTAGAAGATGGGTGGGGTTTTGATGTGGGCTTTTTGAAGCCATGGGCTGAAAATAGAGTGGGTTTAAGGAATTGGGCTAGGCCAGACTTCAACCAAGTGTGGATTGGGTTTGACGGATGAAAATGATTTTGTATAAATAGAAATGGAATAAAAATACTAATGCTAATAGTAGAATAAAATAAAATATAAGAAAAAGTGGATAGATGAATAAAAATAAAATAAAATAAAATAAAATAATAAATAGAATATAAACAAAACAAAACAAGATGGTAAAATAAGTGAAAAACAAAGGGGACGACCCTGAAACTGAACTGTCGATGGAAATTCATTTTTGAAGAATTGTGTTTTTTTTTCTGAAATGTTTTGAAAAAGATTATAAAATGATGGTTTCGTCTTAGCACGCACGCTAATATGTTTTGGAAAAAAGAAAGGCGACGACCCCTCTTATTATTTCGGAATTCGCTTTATGGGGTGAGAATTTTTGGTGTCTACACCCACAAGTATACAACAGCCGCTCAACAAGGAGCGTTGGATACTTGGCTCTCATAGAGTTCTCTAACTCTCATGTGACGTCTTCTGCCTTTGGAGTGGATTATCCTCATATCAGAGAGACGGGTATGACTCTAGCCTTCCCGGGCTCCAAAATATATAAAGGGTGAGGCACGTACTTCTTTGTGCTCTCTCCCGAATTCATTCTAATGGGCCCACTCGCTCCGCACTGAGGTGTAGACCCATGAACATAGGGCTCAATTTTCCCCTTTTTCATTTTTGTCAACAAATTTTAGATTGTTTATTAGCAACATTTATTGCTGACCTCGTTCCAATATGACAGTGATGTACATGGTCTTTTCTTATTTTGGAAACAAATGTATCTTAATCGGGCGGTAACATCAATTGTATGCGTGCGCGATTAGATCTAAGTCGTATATCTGATGGTTTGGATTACTAGCGTAAATGCGCGTATCTTCCCTCGCTGACTTTCAGCTTGAGGTGCAATATGACATGGGCTAATGTTAGTACTTAGTGCTCTTCGTAATTGTCTCTGTAATACTGAGACGTACTAGCCTTTATGTCCACGGAGGTAAAGCTTGTCATCCGTGTCTCCAAGTGGTTTTGTTCCGGAGTAATACATTGTTGTAGTTCTTTGCTACTTCCTTCTTGTTTGGTAGGTTCCTTCTAGATGGCTAGAATTTGCTCAATCCTTATGAGGGTTCTACATATTATTCACCCATGTAATGGGTTTTCATGTCCCTATCATTAGCATTCACGCCTTCGAAAGGTTTTCTTTGTCTTCACTGTGTATTATCTGCTTCTCTATGGAGTTATGACTTTGTTCGTATTGTATTGAAGGTTCTTGGTTTCTCTAGCCTGCTGGTTTAACTGAGGCTCTTATCGTCCATCTTCGAGGTAATTAGTTGCACTGGTCTGGATTTGCATCATTGACCTTGGCACAGAGTTGACTACTTCTCGTGTTCCTTACACTACTTGTCTACATGCATGGGGTACCTTATTAATACATTACTACTTACCTGACTAACCTATAAATAAGTCTGTCAGGCCCACATGCTCCTATCGGAGTGCGGTTGTCCCACGTCTCATTTAGTAAACTAGTAATGTCCATCACACGGTTATTGTGAAGTATTCTGTTGTTAATCTCCCTTTTGATGGATGTCCTTGTAGTCTGAGGTTGATCAGATTGTGTTATTGGTTATCTTGTCATAGGTGCTATTGCCCTAGTGGCATAGGTTGGAAAGGTGGTTGGAGACGATACTTCGCTCCCTGGACTCGTGTCCTTCTAGTAATATATTGTATGTGGCACTCCTTTCTAAAGATAGTACTTTGGTTGTTAATAAGTTAAACATTTAATATCGGTTCTCCTTTACGGCTGTAATCGGTTTAAGTAAAATTCGTGCTAGATTTAGCAACATTGGTTCTCCTATCTCGATCTCATTGAGTACTATACATTCTTTTCCTCCTGGTTTAATTATGATCACATCTCATCTATAATTCCCGATATGGTGTGGGGGTGAGTTCTCACATTCGGGTATTCATATTCGTTCTCTCATCCATTTAATTGGATGTATTACAGATTGCATAACAGCTTGAGCAACTCGGCTCTTCGCTTCCCAACCATCCTCATTGACGGTGGTGCATCATGCTTGTCCTTAAGGACTAAACATTCATCACTATTAGTGATTAGCATTCAATTCTGGTATACACTTCTAGTATTTGGCTAATAAGCCATGTCTGAAAATTCTCGAACAATTAAACTGGCGGGGTTTACAATGGCTATGTAATTCCTTCATTTGCAGTGGTCGGACCAACAGGTCTTCCCGAGGTTTCATTGGCCTCTAATCTGAAAGGTTTGTACGTAAACTGTACGAAAAATTTGGTATTTATTGGTAGATTAAAATTTAGTGGTAGCTGCAGCACTTGCTGTGGCAAGTGCGCAAGGCAGATGGAAATTTCGGTGTATTGGCTTTCATAGCGCTTGCTGTAGCAAGCGCGCCATGCAGGTTGGGGTATCGGTTCAGTAGTTACTGGTCTCGTTGACTCTTTCGTTGTTGAGTATGGGTTACATGATTTCGTTCCTAAAAAAGTAGGGTTACAAGTATCTTAGAATGCATTGTTGTCACATGGTAGTGTAAGCACTAAAATTTTGTTCATATATATATACGATCCGTCAAGGTTCCAGAATTACTTGTATCTCATACACATAACTAGGTCCAACAGTCATACACAAAAAGGCGAGTGGTCACTGACACACTCCCACATACTTACAGCATATTTCTCTCTATAATCCCAGGCTAATTATATAACAAAATAAGTAAAAGTGTTCCACTAGCGGTCTCTCGGAGTTCAGGGTGCTCATGCCCTGTCGACTCCTTTCCCCTTCTGGGCTCTAGCAGTGGATGTCTCGCCTTCCTGCCCGCCTTGTGATACTCCAGATCCTCCAGCTGAGGTCTTCTGAGTAGTCTTCGGTGGCCTGTAGTTACGGCCCTCCGGGTTCATCCAACACTCGAACTCCCGGTGGCCCTCCTTCTTGCAGTACCGGCACTCCACCTTGCGGCCACTGCAGTCGACCCCTGGATGGTCCTTCCCATAACGCTTGCAGTAAAAGTGGCGCTGGGGCTGTCCAGTGCCTGATGGTGGTATTTAGTTTAAGTTAATATCTGAAGGTACAAAGGTTAAGGTTACAATTCAATTTAAGAGGAAGGTGTTCTCACCCTTAGGAGGCGCAGATCTCAGAGGCTGAGCATCTATAGCTGGGCCGGTCAACCGAGGGACGGGCTCTTTCCCCTTAGCACCCTGGTGACCCTGCTACCCTTTCTTCTTAAAGAATTTCATTCTCTTCTTCTGGCCATCGCCTGGAGATGCTCCTCCACCCTCAGACTCTCCCTCTAGGTTCTTTCTCTTCTTCGTCCCGAGAGTCTCTTCCCGAGTCTGGAGCAGTAGCTTCGTCCTTGAGGCAGCGTCATAGCACTCCTAGAATCTCATTGGCAAGTCTTCACAAAGTTAATTGGTAATTTAATAAGTAAGGAATTAACGATATTCATGTTTATACCTGGATAGTCGTAAAGAGGGTAGCACCCATCTCCATCTGGATGCGAAACAACAATCCCCTCGGAACTTCTCGACCTTCACGGTCTCTGAGTAGTCGACTTCGAGGATGAAGTCCAGCAGACCGATGAATCGAGCGTAGTACTCATCCACGGTCAGACCTCCCTGGGAGAGTGTCTCGAACTCACGGCGCCTCTTCTGCTTGAGGTGCGCCGGGTAGTTGAAATACCCCAAACCTTAATGTGTTAATTAAATGTATAATTATAATTTCCTAAGGCTAATTAAGCCCTTAAGAACATTGGTGAAGAAATGAAAACCAAAAAGGAAAAGAAAATGCGAAAAAGTCACAAAACGTGAAAACACGTATTTAATTATTTTAGGAGGTACATAACCTTCGTTAGAGTTATAAATATATTTTTATACCTTAATTACACACTGAGAACGTGTGGGAGAAATTCCGGAAGAAAACGGATCCAAACAATGCGTTAAAACGCTAACGGAGTCTAAGGCGCGTTCTTCGAGGAAACCCGAAAACGTGACGTTAAATAGTTAAACGACCCCGTAAAAATAATAGTTGATTTATAGCAATAATTAAACATTAATGGGAGTTTAATAACCATTAAAATTAAAGGAATGAGGAAAATTCCGGTAAACAGTCCCGGTTAGTGAATGGTACTAAACCGGGCAATTAAACGAGCGTTTTCTGTCAAAAGACGAAAAACGCTCCAGCGTGTTTATATTGGTGGGCCGGTTTTATTTATGTAGACAGCCCACTCACATGTGACTAGTTAACTAATTAATTAAGTCAAGAGAGCTAAAATAACAGGGGGCAAATATATCCCCACACTCTCTCTCTCTTTCCTTATTTTTCTTTTTCCTCTCTCTCTCTTTCTCTCTTTCCTCTCTTTCTCCTCCACCGGTTCTCCCTCCTCTCTCTGCCGATGGAAAGCTCCAACCCAAGCCTCCAATGGCTTCTCCACTTCAATCTCATCCCCAAGCTCCATTTGAGCTCCAAATCAAAAACAAATCACATATTTGAACTCTCCTCATCCTCCTCTACCTTTCCCTCTTTTCGGAATTTCAAAAGGATGGATTTCATCTCCATGGGTTTTCACCATTTGAGGAGAAAATGGCACCAATGAGAAGCTTGGAGTCTCCTCTTTCTTCTAAGGTAAAAATTCCCAAGAAAAAGTCATTCCCTCTTCATCTCTTGGTGTAATTGATTTTTCACCATTTTGATACCTTGTTTTCTTCTTGTTCTTGAGCTCCAAATTGACCCTTCAAGGGTGGAGTAACTTCCTTCTTGATTCAAGGGAGAAAAATCCCTCTTAAAAGCTTCAAAGGTAAACCCTAATCCTAACCTTTGATTTAATTGAGTTCTAAGGGTTTAGGTGATTAATTGTGTGTGTTTTGGTGTTCTTGGATGTTGGGATGGAGTGGGAAACTCCATACCCTCTTAATCAATTTTGGAGAAGAGGAGGAGCAAGAGGTGACTTGAGGAAGCTTGTGAAAATAAGGTAAGAACACCACCTTAAACATTGTTAAAATCGTTTGAATGTTTGGGGTGGGTAAACAAGTTAATGAACCCAAATTGTGGATTGAAGTTTATGCTGAAAATGTGTTTAGTTGGTGTTGGAGAGATTTGTGAATTAATAGTTGAATTGAAGGCCTTAAGAGCCAAATGTTTTAAGGCGGAGATTGGTATTGTGTTTATGGAGTTATGGTGATATTGTTGATGTTGATGGGTTGAGGATCTATTGTGTGCTGTTAGGACCCTTGAAAGGGTGTGGCTAGATTAGGAATGAAGAGGTTGAGTTTTGATGATGATTGATGAGGATTAATATGTAAAGATTATGGGAAAGTTATGTCAAAATTTCTATGGAAATTAGTGTTTGATGATGGTGTTATGGTTGAGAGGATTTAGGTGTTGATTTGGGATGTTGAATGTAGAAAAGAATGGTGGTTTATGACTTGTGAAACATGTAGTAAGAGTAGGTTTGTTAGAGGGGCAATTCTAGAATGAAAACACCTCTTTTAACTCAGTTTTTAGGTGTGTCCGAACTTCCGTCCGGACATGGAAGTTCGGACATGCCCCGTTGTTTTGTAAAATTTCCGAGTTTCAGTGGTGTCCGAACTTCCGTCCGAACTTGGAAGTTCGGACACTCGAAAAAATTTTCCCAGGTTATTTAGTCTCGACTTGTGTCCGACCTTAGATGTCCGGACACAAGTTCGGACGTCTGTAAGTGTTCTCAGTTTTTGCCTCGGCTTGTGTCCGAACTTCAAAGTCCGGACACAAGTTCGGACAGGTTAAAATTTTCTTTGGCTTTGCCTCGGCTTGTGTCCGAACTTCAAAGCTCGGACACAAGTTCGGACATTCGTCAGTTTTCACCCATTTGAGTCTCGACTTGTGTCCGACCTTTGATGTCCGGACACAAGTTCGGACACAGTGAAATGTGGACCAAAAATTTTGTTTAAGAGTAGGAAATGACATCCAATGATGGGGATTGATATGTAATGATGTTATAAGGTTGTTAAGGATAAATTAAGTGAGTTATAAAGGTAATTGAGTGGTGAAAAGTTGTAATATAAATGTAAAGTTATAAAACTACCGAACGGGGCTAATCAAGGGCGCATTAGTCGTTAAATAATTATGTTGCCCCGATATTAATGAAGATAGTTATAATGTTATCAGTTGTTCAAGGATTTTCAAGGAACATGTGATGGCACATTAGAGTGCACCTTCGGTGACAGGTATGGTTTTCTTGCAACCTGTGTCCTAACGGATTACACCGGCTTGTATGCCAACATGTTTTCTGTGTGTTTGCCACCTTGCGAGATAAAGCATGAAATGAGTTTACAGTAATTCATTATTGTGGCGTAATTAATTCCGATACCGCTTAACCTTAGTTATGTGTTAAATAATAGATAACCGACCTTAGGTTCACATAAGAGTTCGGTATGCGGAATAAACGTCCCAACCCATGGGAACGTTCTAACCACGGCTATCAGTGCGTTAGTATATGTTGTGATTATGTGTGATGTATGTGAGTTGTTTGATATGTTGTTGTTGTTATCGGATACAGATATCCATGTTGTTAAAAAGGGAATACTCCCCTTATGTGTCTAACCGAGTTAGTAACACTATGCGATGTAGTATGTGATAAGTTCCATAAGGGAACCTCTAACTAATAAGTATATGTTATGTATGGAGAGGAATCCGGTGTCCGGTCGCGCGTGTTGTTTGGGAGTTAATATATATATGAATTAACTCCCATCCTGTTATGTTAAGGGTTGTTTTCCTTCATTGGATTTCGACCTCCCATTAGCTTAGCCAAAGCTTACCTACCCGACCTCCATATCGGGCTAGGAGGGAAATTATGTGTAATGTTGTTAGGGTGTTGACGCCTATGTTGCTTCGACTCCCTCTCTGTTATGTTATGGTTGTTTTCTTCTTGGATTACAACCACCCACAAGCTTAACCAAGGCTTACCTACCTCATCACTATTGGAGTTAGGGGGAAATTATGTATGTTGTGTACGGTCCTATACGAGGCCGCCACTCAAGTAAGGAAATGTATGTATGTTGTGCTCGGGCTTATATCACCCCGGCACTCCCTAAATGAAGTTCATGTACTCTAAGAAGAGCGAAATTAAGTTGTGTATGTTATAAAGTGAAGTGTGTGTTGTTATGTTGGGTGTGCTAACCTTGTGTATGTATTCATTAATGGATGTTGCTTGTAAGCATGATGTGTGTAGAGTTTGTGCATGTTTGAAATAAATCAATCGCATGCTAAGATGACAAATAGTTGTGCGTGGCCCGGTAGCATGCGGGCTGCGGGATTACCATACCAGCAAAGGTGCTGACCCCCTTTGGGGGCCCCCATTACTCTACAGGTACGAAGGAGCTGCAAGCCGTTCGAGAGTAGGACGGGTAGTTGTTGCACCTGGGTGGTCATTCAATGAGAGTGTATTGTAGGTGTAGTAAGACCGAAATTGTTATCGGCATTAGTTTGTAAATACTCGGTACAGTTGTAATATGAGTGTATTGATGTTGGACATGGAACGGGATTAATGTGTAGTTGCTCGGGAGTTTAGTCCATCAGACCGGTACAATGTATGTATGTTAGCCTTGTTAGCCACGTGGGTGGCTAACGGCGTGTAACACCAAGGAGTTAAGTATGTTGTGAGTTATGATTCCGCTGCGATATGTTTAAGTGTGTTATTTGGAGTTGGGGTGTTACAAAAAGTGGTATCAGAGCGAAGTATCGCTCTGATGACTGAAATACCGAGCTTAGGAAGTACCGAGTTAAGAGTTTAGTACTTTGGGTTAAGGGTTGAGTGATAGTGTGAGAAGTACGCTAGTTAGGGAACACCAGTGTGTACTGGATACCTACGGTATCCATCCCGCCCTCCACAAACCCTATAATACAACTTGGAAAGAACGCCAGAGAGATGAAAGTCTCTCTTACTCGGGAAACCCGATCTGGCTGTTAAAGTATCCTTATAAGTACGGAGAACCTGTCACACGGTAGATCCGAAAGATGTGAATCCCGAAGACGGTCTCCATTTTAACAATATTAACCGCTCTTGTTAGCGAAAATGAAGAATCTTATGCATAAGAGAATGGAATTTCCAGCACCCTGGGTCGACATGTGAAGCAGTCGAGGACAACCAGCTTGCAAGCACTAACCGTGCAACAGTGGAGAATGAAGTAGTAGAACCCGAGACGAGTGTCTACGGGACTACAAATGTTAACTAATACACCAACGGTATACCAACCGATTAAGGAACTACAACATAGTACGAGGAGGATACAAAACTAAGGAAAAGGGGTCTCCCAGAATGGGAAACCCTAGTTAATGGTTATCACATGAAGACAGTGAGAAGTACCAGAAGATTGTTGTTAGGACTGTAAGATCAAGTAAGGGCCAGCAAGGCCACTGATGTTGGTGCGGAAGTAAACAATGCCGCAACCAGTGTGTATTGAACCGATAACCAGTTAGCATGGCGCACTTGCCATGGCAAGTGCTGCTACACAAGGCTGTACGGGAAATTTTAAACAACTACCGGTACTTAGTAAAGTACCATGAAGTTAAGTGGGATTATAATAACTGTGGAAGGGCTTAGCAGCCTGACCTTTGTAATTGGAAATACACCAGTCAGCAAGAAGCTAGACTTGGATAAGGCTTGAAATGTTGTAAAACCACGAAAGTTTTTCTTCCAACCAAAATTTATTTTCAAACTCTTTCAAAATCAAATTTTCCTTCAAACCCATCTATTTCAATTCTTCTTTTCTTTAAACTAAACCAGAAGACCTACACGGGCCTCAGTGCCACATGGTAGGTAAGTTTTACCCATTTACTTTTAAATAACCGAATGGAAACCAGTAAACCCAAGGGTAACAACCCGAGGGAATGGAGTGAGTTCATAATAATACAACAGTGGATACACTTCCCTTGATTAAGTTCGGGAAGCACGGAATGCATATTATCACAGGATAATATAAGAGGAGTTGACAACAGAATACTTCACCTAGGCGTGTGACGGACACTACGAGTGTACCAACAGTAATGTGGGACGACCGCACTCCGTTAGGAGCTTGTGGGCCTGACAAACCTTCTTATGGGGTAGTCGGGTAGGTAGCAATGTATCAGTAGGATACCCCACGTATGTATACGAGTGGAGTCTGGAACACGGGAAGTAGTCGACTCCATACTACGGTCCGAAGTAAAAGTCAAGCAAGAGTAATAAATTACATCAAATGGTTGAAGTAAAGGAACCCAGTCAAGTTAAGGAAGACTAAAGGAATTAGTAAGTTTATTTTAAGGGAATGGTTAAAGGTGAACAAGTGCGAAGTGCACAAGTTAGTAAGTAAAGACATAGCATATGTCTCAAGGATCTGGACGGATGAACACAATAGTTGGAGTAAGTACCCAGCCTACATATGGTAAGGCAGATGCCTACTATGGATACGTTAATGTGCAATGATCGGGATGAAACTCCCGAGATGATCACAAGGGATGTCAATCTCACTAAAGAGGATAATTAACCTGCCAAGAACGCAAGGCGATGTAGTTAATCAAACGTACTCATAAGTACAAGCCAGATGTAATGGCATAACCTAGTAACACCCAGGAACAATCCTTAAAAGGGTGTTTGGGTCATCAGTGGTTGAACGGGATAACGTGACAGAAACGCAAGGGTTGAAACTAACACCCGGTTTAAGCATAAGTCGTCAGGAAGAAGTCTAACATCCTCGAAGGAACAACGACCTGGCCATGGAGCCCAATACTACCTCTAGACCATGTAATGTTGTATGGAGAAGTAAATGTGTGTGAACAGCCTACAGTGAGTAGAGCTCGAAGCAATAGGGCTTATAAGCCATAAATGGCATGTGTTAAGTAAATGCTATTGATTACAAAGTTTATGTTATATAAGTAAATAAAGTGGATAACGAACCACTGCTTTAAGAGTGGGGATACCTCTCGATGTGTGAGACCGCAACAGCGGTAGTTATGTGAGCAGAGTTCAGGGAATATGTTAAGAGTTGATCATGTTGTTATTACCCAAGAATGATGTGAGTAGGAATAAATCGAAAAGAAGTGTTTGTACCAGTTGTGGAGACCGGATGAGTAATAAGTCTAATAGCAACCACCAGAGGTGTGGGATACTAAATGTGAAGTGAACAACGCTCAAGGAGCATAAAGACCCGAAGAATGGAGTATTCAGAAATCAGCCAAATAAGTGGCAAGACACAGTGTAAGGGCGGAAGCTAATGTAATAGCAGATGCAGTGCAAGTTAATGTTATACAATGAGTAAGAGCACGGTGCACAGTAAGCAACCATTGTATAAGTATTGTTAAATAGCAATGTGGCGGATAAGACCGATTATGAGTAAAACTCAATGGACATGCAGGTAAGTGATGATAAACAGACTGGGCAATAAGCCAATGGTCGGTATTATGTGATAAGGAACTCAGTGTGAATTCCTATTGCAATCGCATAAGAGATTTACTGTCAAGAGTTTACGCCTCTGCACTCTGTATGACTGAGTGTTTTGGTATTGCTCTTGTGCGGTAATGATCGAGTGGGATAGCTAGGAAGTTTGGGAAATGTTAAATGTGATAGAAGAACAAGGCTTACGGTGTGATAAAACCGATGCATAAGACAAGCACGGTCGTACCAATCAAAGGTACTCAGTTGGCATAAGTGACTACAGTAACACATTATTAAATATCGGTATGGAATATACCTCAAGTGTTGGGAATAACCGACAGAGTACTACACAATGGTAGTAGCTCAAACGTAACCGACAGTAAGTCGGAAGAAATCAAGTAACATTGTGAAAACAGTAAATATCATGGAAGTGGATAGTAAGTTTTGTAACTCACCGAATTCGCACGGTAAGAAATACCACGCGTCGGTTGAGAAACCGTTATTACCAAGATAAAGGTGATAATCGGGAATGTACAATACAGTAAGGATAATGTATGGGCAAACTAAGCTCTAAAGTTATCAAGAGTTGCACAGCAGAAAGTAGAGCCAGCAATTCAGGTTAAATGTGTGTGGTGAACATGAGTGAATGGCAATTAATGATGCCTAAAACCTCACAGGCCAGAATCGAAACCAGTTAAAGTTAAAGTAAACTCTAGTGAGAATTCTTGGTTAGGGACTAAACGCCAATATGGCTAAGACCCTCAAACCAGAACACATTGTGTAATAAACCGCGTGGAGATAAAACACTTCACGACGGTAGAACGTTTAAACCAGTGATTAAGTGATTGATTACGTGGGCGTAATCCCTTTTAAGGGGGGTAGAGCGCAAAACCGTTAATGTCTTTACCGTACAAGTGTACGTGGTGTGCATAGCACAAAATATTTGTTTGATGATTGGTGTGTGTGTTACATAAACATACGCATCATTCATGGTTAATTATGGTAATGCGCACAGAAGATGCGAATACCATTGTGATAAGTGTGTTTATTGTGTCAACGGATGTGTGAAAGTATAAGTATAAGGGAGTAGAAAAACTCCCGGGGAACTAAACCCCACAGTTATGTTTATATGATACCAAAGTAATATTGTGTATTATATTTTGATAAAATAATATATGGATATATGTATATATACAGTATTGTGATTTATGAGAGGTATGACACCAATGTAGAACCTAGCGGAATTAAATTCCCTAGGTAACTTGATTTAAAATAATCTGGAAGATGATTGATGGACATAGTTCCACCCTTGGAGATGTAATGATTACGACTAGATGGATTAAAAGATAGAAAATGGTATATGCTTGATTATTTTGTTGAAATGAAGTGGGAGGTGAAACTTGATTATCATGAGATCAAGGGAAGCCGAACACAAATTGGGTGGAAAGATAGTTCAACACTGATGCTGATCACATTAGGGTTGGATGATTCTTGAAACTCCCTATAAGTGGTCATAAATAATCACATCAAGAATAAGATGCAGTTAACAATAATTGGACTTGGAGTTGTATGAGTTTCAAAAGAATTTTAAATTGGGTTTCAAATTTTCAATTGGTATTTTCAATACTTCAATAAATATTTTAAGATTCTTAAGTGGTATTTTCAAAGGAAGGACTACCTTTATGTGACCTCGTAGAGGATTTTCAACTTGTATCCTTCCAATAAAGGATTTCATTATACTTAACCTCATAGAGGGTATTTTCCTACTACTTGCTCACGAGCTGAGGACGTATGAGCCTTGTCTTAGGACCGGTGACATGAGAAGTATATTTTAAAGATGTATGCAATTGTTTTGATCTCCCAAAGGAACGGGGACCAGAGTGTCCATCGCGACCGGTTCTGCGGGATCACAGTGTATATGTACTCTACATGGGTCTCGAACTCATGAAGAGATGGAAAAGGAATTTCTGGTTGATATACATGCTAAGACATGTTGTGTGGTATGTGTAATAATTATTACTTTGGGACCTCGAGTCCTAATGTGGTTAAGTTCCGAAAGTGTTATGTTACCTAGACCGGTGTGTCTAAAGGTTGTATATAATCAAGACCTAAGTGTCTAAGTGATGTTATGTTATCAGGACCTGCGAGTTCAAGTGTTGTTATGTTACCCAGACCTAAGAGTCTAAGGGTGTTATGTTGGAACAATGTTGTTAAGGTACCGGACCCGGACCATCAAGTCCGAGGTTACTATGTGAGTATGTTATGTTATGTATGGATGTGTATATGTTACCCGGACCGTTAAGTCCGAGGTTATGATGTAAAGTATGTTTGTTATGGAAGTCTAAGTTGCAAGTAATCCCTGTGTTCTAATTCAAATGACGCTAGGGAAGTGTGAACTTCGAGGACGAAGTTCTTTTAAGGGGGGTAGATTGAAATACCCCAAACCTTAATGTGTTAATTAAATGTATAATTATAATTTCCTAAGGCTAATTAAGCCTTAAGATCATTGGTGAAGAAATGAAAACCAAAAAGAAGAAAATGCGTAAAAGTCACAAAACGTGAAAACACGTATTTAATTATTTTAGGAGGTACATAACCTTCGTTAGAGTTATAAATATTTTTATACCTTAATTACACACTGAGAACGTGTGGGAGAAATTCCGGAAGAAAACGGATCCAAACAATGCGTTAAAACGCTAACGGAGTCTAAGGCGCGTTTCGAGGAAACCCGAAAACGTGACTTTAAACAGTTAAACGACCCCGTAAAAATAATAGTTGATTTATAATAATTAAACATTAATGGGAGTTTAATAACCATTAAAATTAAAGGAATGAGAAAATTCCGGTAAAACGTCCCGGTTAGTGAATAGTACTAAACCGGGTAAACGAGCGTTTTCTGTCAAAACGAAAAACGCTCCAGCGTGTATATTGTGGGCCGGTTTTATTTATGTAGACAGCCACTCACATGACTAGTTAATATTAATAAGTCAAAAAAAATAGGGCACATACCCCTCTCTCTCTCTCTCTTCCTTATTTCTCTTTTTTCTCTCTCTTTCCTCTCTCTCTTTCCTCTCCGCTCCTTCCTCCTCTCTGCCGATGGAACTTCCAACCAAGCCAACAATGGCTTCCCATTCAACTCATCCCAAGCTCCATTTGAGCTCCAATCACAAAAATCACATATTCTTCTTCCTCTCCCTCCTCTATCATCCTCTCTTTTCAAATTCCAAAAGGATGAAGTTGACCTCCATGGGTTTTCACCATTTGAGGAGAAAATGGCACCAATGAGAAGCTTGGAGTCTCCTCTTTCTTCTAAGGTAAAAATTTCCAAGAAACAAGTCATTCCCTCTTCATCTCTTGGTGTAATTGATTTTTCACCATTTTGATACCTTGTTTTCTCCTTGTTCTTGAGCTCCAAATTTATCCTTCAATGGTGGAGTAGTTTCCTTCTTGATTCAAGGGAGAAAATCCCTCTTAAAAGCTTCAAAAGGTAAACCCTAATCCCTAATTCTAGCCCTTTGATTAAATTGAGTTTCTAAGGGTTTAGATAATTAATTGTGTATGTTTTGTGTTCATGGATGTTGGGATGGAGTTGGAAACTCCATACCCTCTAATTGATTTTTGGAAGAAATGAGGAGCAAGAGGAGAATGTGAGAGACTTGCGAAATTAAGGTAAGGAATCCACCTTAAACCTTGCTATAATTGTTTTAGTGTTTGGGATTGGGTAAACAATTTAACGAACCCAAATTGTGGATTGAAATATGTGTTGAAAATGTGTTTAGTTGGTGTGGAGAGTTGTGAATTAATAGTTGAATTGAAGGCCTTAAGAGCCAAATGTTTTAAGGTGGAGATTGGTATTGTGTTTATGGAGTTTGGTGATATTGTTGATGTTGATGAGTTGAGGATTTATTGGGTGCTGTTAGGACCCTTGAAAGGGTGTGGCTAGATTAGGAATGAAGAGGTTGTGTTTTGATGATAATGATGAGGATGAATATGTAAGATTATGGGGAAGTTATGGCAAATTTTAATGGGAATGAGTGCTTGATGATGGTTAGTGGTTGAGAGAATTAAGGTGTTAAATGGGTTGTTTAGTGTTGAAATGAGTGAAGTTGGTCTTGTAATGGGGATAAAAATGGAGCTAGGAGAGTGCAAGAATGATAGCAAAATGGTGCTAAATGACTTGGGATTTTAATGAGTGAGTATGGATTTTTGGAAGTGTAAGAATAGATTGAAATTTGCCTCTGGTTGCTGAAAATTTGGGTACGTCCGAACTTCCGTCCGGACTTGGAAGTTCGGACATGCCCCGTTGCGTTAAAAATTTTTCCGGAGTTGAGTGATGTCCGGACTTCTGTCCGACCTTCGAAGTCCGGACGCGTCTAAAATTTTTCCCAGACTTGTGTCTCGACTTGTGTCCGACCTTAGATGTCCGGACACAAGTTCGGACGTGTCAAAAATTTTTCCCAGGTTTTAGTCTCGACTTGTGTCCGACCTTAGATGTCCGGACACAAGTTCGGACACCTTGAAATTTTTCCCGGATTTGCTCTCGACTTGTGTCCGACCTTTGATGTCCGGACACAAGTTCGGACGTGTTGAAAATTTTCCCCAGAGTTTGCTTCGACTTGTGTCCGACCTTAGATGTCCGGACACAAGTTCGGACACAGTGAAATGTTGACCAAAAATTTTGTTTAAGAGTAGGAAATGACATCCAATGATGGGGATTGATATGTAATGATGTTATAAGGTTGTTAAGGATAAATTAAGTGAGTTATAAAGGTAATTGAGTGGTGAAAAGTTGTAATATAAATGTAAAGTTATAAAACTACCGAACGGGGCTAATCAAGGGCGCATTAGTCGTTAAATAATTGTGTTACCCCGATGTTAATTAAAGATAGTTATAATGTTACCAGTGGTACAAAGATTTTCAAGGAACATGTGATGACACGTAGGAGTGCATCTTCGGTGACAGGTATGGTTTTCTTGCAACCTGTGTCCTAACGGATTACACCGGCTTGTATGCCAACATGTTTTTCTGTGTGTTGCCACCTTGCAAGATAAAGCATGAAATGAGTTTACAGTAATTCATTATTGTGGCGTAATTAATTCCGATACCGCTTAACCTTAGTTATGTGTTAAATAATAGATAACCGACCTTAGGTTCACATAAGAGTTCGGTATGCGGAATAAACGTCCCAACCCATGGGAACGTTCTAACCACGGCTATCAGTGCGTTAGTATATGTTGTGATTATGTGTGATGTATGTGAGTTGTTTGGTATGTTGTTGTTGTTATCGGATACAGATATCCATGTTTGTTAAAAAGGGATATACTCCCTTATGTGTCTAACCGAGTTAGTAACACTATGATGTATGTATGTGATAAGTTCCATAAGGGAACCTCTAACTAATAAGTATATGTTATGTATGGAGAGGAATCCGGTGTTCCGGTCGCGCGTGTTGTTTGGGAGTTAATACATATATGTGAATTAACTCCCATCCTGTTATGTTAAGGGTTGTTTCCTTCATTGGATTTCGACCTCCCATTAGCTTAGCCAAAGCTTACCTACCCGACCTCCATATCGGGCTAGGAGGGAAATTATGTGTAATGTTGTTAGGGTGTTGACGCCTATGTTGCTTCGACTCCCTCTCTGTTATGTTATGGTTGTTTTCTTCTTGGATTACAACCACCCACAAGCTTAACCAAGGCTTACCTACCTCATCACTATTGGAGTTAGGGGGAAATTATGTATGTGTGTACGGTCCTATATGAGGCCGCCACTCAAGTAAGAAATGTATGTATGTTGTGCTCGGGCTTATATCACCCCGGCACTCCCTAAATGAAGTTCATGTACTCTAAGAAGAGTGAAATTAAGTTGTGTATGCTATAAAGTGAAGTGTGTGTTGTTATGTTGGGTGTGCTAACCTTGTGTATGTATTCATTAATGGATGTTGCTTATAAGCATGATGTGTGTATGAGTTTGTGCATGTTTGAAATAAATCAACCGCATGCTAAGATGACAAATAGTTGTGCGTGGCCCGGTAGCATGCGGGCTGCGGGATTACCATACCAGCAAAGGTGCTGACCCCCTTTGGGGGCCCCCATTACTCTACAGGTACGAAGGAGCTGCAAGCCGTTCGAGAGTAGGACGGGTAGTTGTTGCACCTGGGTGGTCATTCAAATTGAGAGTGTATTGTAGGTGTAGTAAGACCGAAATTGTTATCGGCATTAGTTTGTAAATACTCGGTACAGTTGTAATGTAGTGTATATTGTTGGACATGGAACGGGATTAATGTGTAGTTGCTCGGGAGTTTAGTCCATCAGACCGGTACAATGTATGTATGTTAGCCTTGTTAGCCACGTAGGTGGCTAACGACGTGTAACACCAAGGATTTAAGTTATGTTGTGAGTTGTGATTTCCGCTGCGATATGTTATAAAGTGTGTTATTTGGAGTTGGGGTGTTACACTTCTGCTCTCGGCTCGCGACATTCGACCTATACTGGCTTCCCCGTTACCGGAGTGTATCTAGTTGGAACTCCAACAAAAGTTCAACTTATCGCTCAAAGCCGAACTTGGGGGACTAATGTAATGGGGATACCCCGGGTAAATTTTCTCAACTCTTTTTTCACTTCAAAATTTTCTCAGGTATAAAATAAGAAAACCAAGACATTTTAAGTCTCACTTCTCTTGAAAACTCCAAAAGCGAGACTTGGGAACTAGTGTTGGTACGGTGTAATTAACCTCGCCTTAATCATGTCATTAAAAGAAGATAATCATACTTTGGTACGTCTAGACATGTACCCTAAATGAGGAACCAACAACCAAGGAATAAGATGGTCTGCCATCAAACATCAAGCCCAAGAATTTGGGTTTCCCCAATGGGAACCGCGGTCCCATAACGAAGGCTAAACCCGAGACTAGCCAGCCAACACCACCGGGTTTCTTCAGTAGAAACCCAGGTCAATGTCCTCGGCTTTGCTACGAAGAGCACTCATGACCTAGCACGCGCGATGCTAACATCACGTTCCATCAATCTTGTTGGACAACCAGACTTTACCACTTGCACATCTTCCTGACACATTATTAAATACTTCAAGCTTAATGTTTCATTTTCTTGGTTAAAGGGAAGCCAAGCAAGGAATGAAGCTTTGTTCTTGAAATGACCATCCCAGGTGACGTCAGCCATACTTCACGTGGAGGTAGCCCCGCGTCACCAACCTGGTCAGCAAATGAGCACGAGCCGACTCATCCGTCTCTATCTCTGTGTTAGCAATCAATGTCTCATTTATTTAAAAACACAACATGAATACTCGTCTCCTCACTTTTACTCTCCCAAATCATACGAAGAAGCTTTACCAACCCATGTGGACTAGATCATTTAAGATCAAAGCACATAAATCTGTGTCGTCTTGTTCAACCATAATCCACAACTCGAAATCATAATCCACAAATACCTAAAATGTTAATCTAAACCTACATCAAGTATTTGTGCCGTTTGTGGGAACTTTCTCACAATCACCACATTCTCTCTACCCCCCCCCCCCCCCCCCCCCACGAAGAAGAATATTCAAATGGCAGAACCATCCTAAGAGCAAGAAATACTCTCTGAGAACACCTCCCAAGATCAACAACGATTTCCATGGAGAAATTCTTGACCCTTCAAGGACATATGGCTGACCTGGCTGAACGCTTCACTCGTCTGTAGGCGACGGCGAATAGAATCTTAGATCTATGATATTCCACCACCATGTAAATATATTTAGATAGCTTTGTAACATAGAATATATAGGTTCCATTTAGTGAGTGAACAAGAATTAACATTCCAGTGTTGTGGGTACACCAGTAAAAATTAAAAATTTAGATAGCTGTTATTAGTGACAAGTATTTTGTTACCAAAGATAAAACTAAAGACTTAAAAAAATTTGAGACTATAGTAACGATATACTTAACAAAATCATATTTTTAGTAACGATATAACTTTTAATAACGAATAAAGATCATTACAATAAATAAAATGATCTATGGTTACGTCATCATGTGTAACGATGTGTAACGACATGTAACGACAATAATTTAAATTACTAAGGATTTTGGTTTATGGTCACAATTTTTGGTTGTTACCAAAAATCTATATTTTAGTAGTGGTAGGTAGTCCATGTAAGGAGTTGTAGAGTTGCTAGAGCCTAAGCTAACAGCAAATATCCCAAAAAGTCATCTTAAGTCTACTCTCCCAAAATTAGGTCCATATGAGGAAAGCACAAAGGAAGTATTTGGAAACAAGAAAGCAGTTGGCAAAGGACACGTTTGAGTTTATTTGTTGAATATTAGAATTTTACAGATTTTGGAAGAAACTACTAAACATATAATTAGTTGTTTAGGACCAGAAAAGTTAAAGCTGAAAGCAACACAGGTACTCTTTCACTATGTGTGAGCAGCGGCTAGAAAGTAGAATGTGTTTTTCAGAAATACGCATAACAGTCAGCAAAATGACTAGCAGGCAGAGCTACTAGTTCCCAAACTAACCGTAATGCCCTCATTAGTTTCAATTGGTTGTTGTAATGTTACTCTTTCATATTATCATTTTTCTTACTATTAGATCGATTTGTGTATCAGCACTACAGGACCAAGTATTCATTTTGTCTCTTTTTTCTGGGAAAAATGGATCAAACAAAACGAACATTTTCTCACGGCAAAGACTGCAAAAGCAAGCTACTCCACGCGTCACGGTCTAGTTGGTTTCCTGTCCGATTCTTCTACTGATGAGTCGACTAAGTTGGGTTTAAATGTGAAACAGAGAGGGAAAGAGAATGTATATACACCATTAACTTGTACCCATCACCACAAGAAAAACTTCACACGTAATGCTGTCGGTAAGAGCTCGTCAGTTTCCAAGCAAGAAATTAATCGAAAGGTGTCACCTAGCCATGAAACCTCCGCACCTCCTTCCTAACATTCACAACATTCCAAGTGACCCATTTATCATTTCCTGATGGGTGGCGGGGATTTGGAAACACAAGGACCCGATTAGCTCCCTAGAACATGAGCGACCATGACGACCAATGTCGCCTATAATGATCCTGATGGCACATCAGTGTTTTCTTTTTTCGACTTACAATCAAACTAGAGGTCTCAATCTTTTTCTAAAGAACAGAATTAGGCCTACTTCATAGAAGCTTTAATAAATATGCCGCTAGGACACAACTCAACCGCCTCTCACACGTCCATGTCAATGTAAAAAGGGTATGAGAAGCAACTGGAAGAACTTTGTTGTCGATGACAAGCGCCGCTTGGATTAAGACTTGATAAATAGGATTGCTAGACTAACTAGTTTAGATGAATTAGAACACCCGAGAGGGTCTTTCTTCAATTATAATGTAGACTAATGCATTATTACATGAAGATGGCTACTGGAAACATAAAGGACCAACATTTCAGCGGATATTGCTATTAAATTAGCGTTACTATACATTGACTATGACTTTGATTGCTGCTGGGAGTAGTGGGTTGGATAGTGTCAACAGGATAGACAAAAGGAGTAGGGGTGGGTCTTTTGTTGCTAGTCACAGACTGGTTTACCTGCTTCTAATGATAAAAAAGATGGAACTTGAGGCTACAGCTTTTGACAAAGACACTTCTGCGCCAGGGAGTATGATGAGGACACCGTTTTTTTTTTTTAATCTCTGGGTATCTTTCAATTAAGCAAAGGCATCTTCCAAACTAAAATAAGATATTAGCAGGAATTTAAACCTTGCCATTCATACCGATTATCAAACCAGCAAGCTCATTCACCCATTCTCCAACTTGAGCTTAAAGATATGCGTGGTTATTAGATCTCCCACCGCCATGTATATATATCAGACTTAAAATGTTACTCCCTCCTTTGTCCAGATTCATCTCTAAAACGACAGATTTCAGATTTTTTAAATAGAAGGTAGTACTATATACCTGATTCTTGAGACTCTAATCAATGAGGGGTATGTACAACAACAAAGTGCGTTAGAAATGACCTTCTCTCAAACAACTAACAACTGACTTCCTCCTACGGAAAAGATTTGCTCACAGCTAACGGTGTTTCTTTTCACAAACATGTGAAGCTAGCAGCTAATCTCTACAGACCGACTGTCAAAACAGTAGACAGATTAATCTTCATAAGATACTATACCACTTCCCACCCTTAGGCTTGTTCGATAGTCACGATTCACTATTAATCTACTTTTTTAAAAAGACAGGACAATTGTCAATCACTAATTGAATAAAATCCTTATCATAATACAGTTGTCAAACTCCTATTCACTAACCATAGTAACATCAATGTAAATGCAGGTATTCCTGCTTTTGAATGCCGCTAACGGTCTCTTAGTAGATAAAGGTTGCGTTCTTTCAGCACATTAATCTATTCTTTGAAATTAATGTGACACATGTTAACTCTTTATTGGTTAAAGTGTTGACCAAATACACAAAAAGTAAACATGTCAACCTCACATTGGTTACCCACACAAAGCTTTATGATAAAACTTTCAAACCTAGACCAACGCCCAAAATCCCTTTAGAGGATATGGAAAATATGGCGAGTCACGACTCACGTTATCTTCCCTCCATGAGTTTGACCAAGCCCCCTTTAGGCTTTAGGCTCTTCCCTTTATGTTTTTCTTTTTTTTTTTCATTCAGCCATGTTGGTCAGACATGAATATCACTAGCATTTAAGTCATTTGATTTTCGCTAAACTTCTTGTTTTCTCTTTTTGCTTTTTCCTCCTAAAAGGAAAAGGTTGGTGCTGTATCTTATCCTAACTATTCATTCTCAGTTAAAAGTAAGAATATTTACGTCATGGACACCTTTATGAGTTCCCTTGGATCCTCTTGGTGCTGGTTGATTTGCATGTGAAAAAAAAGAAAAAAAAGGAAAAAAGATATCCCAACTCTTAGAGAAGAAAGGTTAATTACTTTCCAAGTATTAGCTAGCTCCAGGTTGTAGGAATAATATAGATGAAAAATTGTCTAAAAGTACAATTTACAAAACAAACCTAATATCTACACATCGTAGCAATACTAGAGTTATAAATTTAAGTTAAAGCAAGTAATAAAAAAGGAAATTTGAAGTTAAAGATATGGAAATTAAACATATGGTATTGAAGAATAATCTATTATATATAAAAGATACTACCTCCGTCCTGTCATAAGTGTCCTGTTTGCTTTTTGGCACGTTTTTCCACCTCAATATTAAACATATAAGGTAAAATAATTTTATAAAACTAAATTTTATATTATATAGTTTATCATGTAAGGAATCATATACAAAATTTAAATTTTCAAAATTAATTTATCTTATATGTTAAAAATTGAAGTCAAACGACATGTCCAAATAGTAAATAGGACGGTCAATGTGGGACGGAGGGAGTAGCATTTATAATGAAATAAAAAAAAATGAAGTATGAATATAACACCCCTGCCTAAAGGCAAAAAAGTTGGAGACTGTTGCGGCACTTAATCTGCCAGAATAGTGCGGCTATTTGAAGTTGATAAAGTATAGTGAGCCACTTTAACCAACTACTAATACAACCTTTCTCTACAAAAAGAGGAAAAACAAAAAACAAGGAAAAAGAAGAAAAGTTGATCAGAGCTGTTGGAAAGTAACAAAACCATCCAGGCCCACAATGTCTAATTGACAAAGTCCTAAACAATAGGTCTCAGCAGTCAGCGATTTAGGTTTATAGGTTAGCAGTCAAAAGGGATCTTTGATGCACACTGTAATTCATTCACTGGAAAAGAAAAGAGAGAAAGCCTAGATTCAAGGGATATGACCATATGAATCAGAGAAGACCAAGAGGAGGGTTTAGGTTTTTTTACAGCGAAAAAAATAAAACAAAATGTCGGGATGGCTTCATATGGTGACACGGTTAGTTCCATCTCCATCCCTTTCGGTGGCATAAAGGCATTGCCCACATCCCAGCAATACCCATCATCCCATTAGAGAGCCAAAACAAACAAAAAACATGGGATCTACCACCGGAAGTGTTCAAGACTCTTCCCTTTCTTCCACAACAATTATCCGAAAAATAGGAAATTCAAAAAAGGATATGTTTATCATTCGGGCAAAATTTATGGGTGCCGACAGGACTATGGCTAGCTTCCATTCTATATACAATATCTCGCTAGTTTTGGCTCCTTGAACAGCCACTAGTTTTTTAACTGCTACAATTCTAAGGAAACATTTTTGTGTTTCCAATAGCCCTCAAGGATTTCAACTTCAACAATTGGGTGCTTTCTACATCGAATCTTGATAGCATGATATTTTTCCTTTATGGTGCCCTAGTTCACTCATTTATGAACTATTCACAAACAGTGTACTTGAAAAGTAACACATAACAAATCTCAAGCATGATTTTTGTCAGATGTAAAAAGCTTGGAGCCAAAGAAAACAAATTAGAAACAGACATAATTTGTTGACCCTACATAAACAAGAGGTATCGTCATTGCTACATCAAGGGGATTAAATATATCAAACAGCAGCAGGGAAATATGTATAATCTATGCGTGTAATGACGGTTAATTCAGTTGAGAGTCAAACCGACAGAAAATAGAGTCCCCACAGAAAAAGAAGTAATTAAAAACGAATCAACCCGGAATAAAAAGGTTTAAAAGGAAGAATAAATGGAAATAGTAGTAGTCTGCTACAGTGCTGTTTGGTGGAAAGTAGGACTAAAGTGAAGTTGAATCATAAAAGAGACCAGTTTTGAAACAATTATGGGAGCATTAGCACATTACTCTGGAAACAATTTTCATTTGCCAGAGCCAAAATTACCTTGGCCTCAACATTATTTTATCTCACCGAACATACAATTTCCACTGTCTACAGCTGGGGGTTCACCTCAACTAGCTGGAAGGTGTCTCAGTCTCACTATTGGAGGGACAAATGATTCTTCAAGTTGAACTGGCAGAGATAACTATCATTCATGTTGCATGTTATGGATATAGACAGATCCAACTAACGGGAAGAAATGCAGAAAGCCAACACGAAACGATGATTGTAAGAAAACAGGAACAAAAGGAAAAACAGAGAAAAAGGCATGGAAAGGGTGCGGACAGGTCAAAATAAAGATAATTCAAAAGAAAATATGATCATGCAAGGACATAACAAGTCAAATTTGGAGGCTACTACAAGACAGGAGCTGCGCTATTTTACTTCCTAAAGTGTTTTGCATGCCACATTAAATAGAGCATAGCGGAATGCACATCATATGCGTTGAAATGCAGAAAACATGTTATCAGTGTTCCTAAAAGGCTTCAAATTCTGAGACTACCCCCCCTAGTCTAGTGAGTAAAAGCCAAAACCTTTATTAATAGAAAAGACGGAACTTCAAGATTAGAGAGGAGCCAGAAAAAGAACAGGTGACTAATTACTAAACTGATCAAAACTAACCAGAGTGGTCTACAAGATCGTGACTGACTTATTTCGTATGTCCAGAGCACTCGCAGCTTCATTTCGAAGCGTGACCCCTCTCAATCAGGTGGATTCACAGGGAGAAAGACTTGGTGACTACTTGCACTATTTACCTATCAATAGGGGAACCCACCTTATTATCGGGGGATCTTCCATTCTAACCTATCTTTTTTACTCTCATTCTCATGATGTTTTTGTAACATTAGATACTATAGAGATATTATCATCTTTCATGGTGGATGATAAGTGTTAAGGCTGAATCACGTAAAACATTATTGCAATTGACACACTTTCCTTTTCTCTATATATTGCTCCTCACTTCTCTCCTTAGCCGGCGGCATGATATAAATCCTTCTCTAAGATTGAAATGAAAGAAAGATAAAGAGTGAAACAACAGATTTGGCCCTGAGGATTAAGTCTACCAAAAGAGACCCTCCATTCACTAAATTATCAAATGGTTTTTTTATAAATAATCAGAAATATTGTATCAAAAAGAGTGGTGCAGTATAATTAACCATACACCCAACATTACACTTCTAAACAAAACAAAGAGAAAATGGTTACATTTATGTATAGATATTGACGTAATAGCCATATTGAGATGCAACATACAGGTACAAACTAAATGTGCTATCTAATAACTATCATAATCTTACACAGACATAGTAAAACACCCTACATCAGAATGAGCAGCACCCATCATCATGCTAAACCTTAAACCTGATGAGCACTCCTCGTGCAGCGAACAAAGAGGGGGGCAGGGTGTTTGACCAAAATAAATAAGCAACACCAAAGAAACACAGCCACCGCAGCACCACATAAACCATATTTGGGTTAAGAGCAATCCCTCACCTACTGATAAAACCTTCTATAGACAAAAACCATCAAATAAGTTGTCCTATCCCCTTTAAACTACAAAATACAGCAGACTGAATTGGGAAGTCACGAACCAATTCCTAGTCAAGTCCCAAACATGACGTTTTGTGATACTCATCACCAAATCAAGAAACATAGTCTTCCCTTCTAAAACCATTTCAATTCTCTTCCAAATACTCAACACTACTGCATAAATTAAGTAGGTATTCCAAAACCTTATTCCTTCATTTCCATGAACTGCCCCTCTCCATGCCTTCAATAAGGCAAAACCCTTTGACCGTCTTTGGTTGCCAGCTATGCCTTGGGAAATTTTTCGCATTCGATATTACACGACTCCAGCTTATTTAACTTATTGTAGCTTTTTGGTTGAGAATTTATTGTTGTAGCAAGTCCTCACAATACTTTAAAGAGTCAGCTCAAGAATGTTTCATCTTGTCCATGAGCTATATGAAGCAATATTGACCTCCCAGAGATTGTCTTGTTAAGGAGAACTCATGAGTCCACTTTACCCATAGGCTATCACCTTTTACTTGGGTCTACAGTAGATGTTCAATATAGTAGCTATGTTCCATATTTCTAGGTTTTTAAGCCCCGGGCCCCATTATGCTCAAGTGTGAGCCTTGATCTTGAACCTTTCTAAGTGTGCTAGGATCAGTTTATAGGTTCTAACTCCGAATTTTCACTAAGATCATCAAGCTAAGTTGTATAACCTAAACTTTTTAACCCAAGTTAACTCACACTAATCTATTAGAGTCACCACCTAGTTGTAACCTATTAAACTATGAAAGGTTAGCGATTTAGATCTGGGGGCTTGATATGAAGCTTTTCAAGGTTCAAATACTTTTATTGCCTAGCAAACTCCTTTTCCTTTACTAGTGTTTCCTAACGCTTAAGTTAATGTTAATTTTCCTTTCTAAGGTAAAGAAAGGTAGCCTCTATCTTCTACGGCTTTTAACCTATTTTGAGAGTTAAACGCGTTATTTATTATGCAAGTCAAATTAGGGTTGAAATTTTAGAAATTGGTGAATTATAGCTTTTGTCCATGCCACAGACAGATTAGGGTTAATGCAATGGCAGAAAGGTGAGTTCAATTAGATAAAAACATTTTAGGTGTTCGTGACCACGGATCAAGTTTCTGGGAACGAACTAAGATTTTTAACTCACGCAGAAAAAAGAAAATAAAAAGGTAGTAAAAGAATGATTGGTCCATGACCTGAGGCGTAGTATCAATGACCATGGACTAAGACTAAACTTCTCTCTTTTTTCCCGAATTTGGGTGTCCGATACACTATCCGTTATCTTGGACTCATGGTCTGGTACCCCGGGCCAAGCGTCTGCGATGACGAACAGCTACAGATCAAGTGTCATTTTAAGGTTTTTGATGAAATTTTTGACGAATTTTTTCAATCAGATTTTTTAGGTTTTTGCCCTAGCGTGTTCTTATTTTAAGGTGGTAGATCAATCTTATAAAACTAGAAGAGTTGAAAATTGTCATTTAACATCAAAAATGCCCCAATTTTTCTTTTCTGTGAGGGTGTATGAGACTTTAACCATTTTACCCTTAGACTCATTTTGCTTTGAGAACTCCCCAGGGGTTGAAATTTAAGGTATAACAACCAGTTTTCAAATTGACGAGTGAGTCCCAACCCATATACTGATGTGATCTGTTTACGAACCTTTATAGACAATATAAAGGTGGTTAGCCAATAGATTTGCATTGAGAGGAGGATATAAATTTCTGATTTATGCCTACCAGCATAACTTAGGAGTTAGGACCCTAGAAGATGAACAATTAATCCTTAGGCAATCAACTTGTTGACTAGGTCTCTACATCGCAGAGCTGAGGGCTTTGTTGGGCTAAAAGGGATCCCCATAACTTAATTGGTAAAACACTAACTTTCATATTAAAATTTCTTAGCAAAGAAAAATTAGGTAGGCACACCAACGCCATCAAAAAATGTTAGAACCCTGGTTTTGCAAATGATGTCAATCTCAATGAGTCCCAGACCAAAGATGGAGTTAGTCGAATTATAGAGTCCAAGTGTGTTACTAAAATGAAGACACTACACAATCAGACAGAGTCGTAGAGTACACAGACTTCCTCTGTAAGTTCCAAAAGACAAATTGGCACGCGACCAAAGCCAGAACGTGGAGATAGCCACTATTGTTGACCACTTCTGAAGATCAAGGCGGCAGCGGTTAAACCCAGTTGAACGAGTCATTTTGTTGGTGGTTAAGTCAAAATGAGTCAAAGAAGGAAAGTCGTGGAGCATCACTTTTTATGTAGAAATTATTGTTGGGTCTTATTTTGTACTTAAACCATTACAAGTCTTCAGAAATAGTTAACGCTTACATTTCACACTTTTCTAGAGAGACAGTCTACTTTTGAGAAATTACTTTGAAGAACTAAGTTCTATTTATGCTTAGAAAGTTCCATCTATTTTAGAGCAATTGTACTCAAATATAGGAGTTAGACAGTGTCCCAAACCTAGAACACTAGGTAGTGATTTACATTGAATTATCAATACAAGTGTTCTATTTTTGCATGTCCTGTTTTAAAGCTTCCACATCAAGTCAATTCACGAACTTGCTTCCAAGAGCTGACCCAGTCCCTCTGCCTCCACGAACTGGCCTAATCGGTATTCACAACTGTATGTATACCCTACCAGAAGATGACAATGTAGAGAACAGAAACCTAGTCAAAGGAAAGCCCATTGACATCAACTAGCTCCATCTTATGAGATTCTCCATCATCATCGAGCTCCTTGATTACCATCCATGCTTATACCTCTTCACCGATATCAAAGAGTTCTACAAAGATGAGTTGGTCAATTTCTTCAGGGACTGTGTGATTCGAAAAGGGAAGCTGCTGACAAAGGTAAATGGTACACCTCTTATACTTAACTTTACACTTCTTGCTTCTTATTTTAACATCCCAGATTTTGGCTTATCCTTTTATGATCGATCTGGTTTCCATCTCTTGACTTTGCTACTCCAAAGGAGTGAGAGAAGTGCTATCAATAAAACCCCACACCTTCTACTATTCTGGATACTGACATACTAGGTAAGATACTCTTCAATAAAACCTCATCCTTTCAAAAAGAATCTACTCATGTACCTTCGGCTTCCACTGAGACTCCTTCCGATGAGATTATTAAAAAATTGTTTGAACGACTCAATCCAGTCGAAGACAGGTTCATTGAACTCAAGGAAACGGTGCGTCTATAGAATCACAAGATGAACGACTTTCGGGAAGACTCGTGAACTCATCACTGCAAGAATACAAGTTCTCAACAAGTCAATTCAAAAGGGTCAGACTGCAGAGGAATCAGAAACACAAAGTGATGTTGCTGGTGCCATCACCTTAGCCACTCCTGCTAACCATTAATCACCCATAGCCTTTTATAAAAACTTTTAGTGTTGTTTTGGGATGTTTAAACTAAATTTTCTTGATGTAACTAACTATTTGACTCTCATGGTTTTTGGACAGACTGTTGCATCCTTCCCCTGAGTTGGCAAAAGGGGGAAGTAGTGTACCCTGCGGTTGGATGGTTCTGTGTGGGTTTAATCTTTTGCAATAGGAGTGTCTCTTAGGGCCTTAGTCGTTCTGTAGGTTTATTTGGATACTTGTCTACTTTTATGTTGTTTCTTAACTATCTCTGGTTATTATCAAATTCTATTATGCACTTTTATCTTATTACCGAAATAGAGGGGGAATTTTGTTTAGAATCTTATGCTGGTATTAAGGGAAAATCACGACAGAGTCGGTTCCCCTTCCCTGTTCTCTTTGGTTGTGTCTTTGATGTTTTTTAGTACCACAAAGGACACTTGAGTTTGTCATCATTAGCAAAAAAAGGGAATACGTTAGCACTCTGGTTTTACAGATGATGACAATCTCAATGAGTCCCAGACCAAAGACGAAATCAGTCTGATGATAGAGTCCAACTCTGTTATGAAGATGAAGACAAAGCACAATCAGACAAAGTCCTACTGTGACACATACTTCCTTTGTAAGTTTCAAAAAACAAAGAGACATGCGACCAAAGCCAGAACATGGAGATTACCGCTATTGTTGACCAGTTCTGAAGATTAAGGCAGCAGCGGTTAAACCCAGTGTAACGAGTCATTCTGTTGGCGGTTAAGTCAAAATGAGTCAAAGAAGGAAAGTTGTGGAGCATCACTATCAAGGCATCATGGGAAATTATGTAGAAGTTATTGTCGAGTCTTATTTTGTACTTAAACCATTAGAAGTCTTCAGAAACTATTGACGCTTACATTTCGCACTTTTCTAGAGAGATAGTATACTTTTGAGAGATTACTTTGAAGAACTAAGTTCTGTTTATGCTTAGAAAGTTCCATCTAGCTTTTAAAGCCATTGCACCCAAATACTCCATACGTTGTATTGATCCATTTTTAGAGATTTGAGTGTAAGGGTTAGACAAAGTCCTTCTATGAAACCCCGAGCCTAGAATACTAGGTTATGATTCATATTGAATTATCAATATAAGCATTCCATTCTTGTATATCCTGTTTTAAAGCTTCCGCATCAAGTCAATTCAATCCAACGCGAGTCCTTCTGAGTCTAAGAACTCAAACCGACTCGATCAGCACCTCGATCCTACTAACAAGAAACATTATAGTCTGTTCATGTTTGCTTTAAGACCAGAAGTCCCAGAAAATGCATTCAAGCAGGCATCATTTCATTGATGGATCCCTATTAGCTTTGCAAAAAACCATCAAGTCGCCCGCAAAACAAAGGTGGGTCAGCTTCATCTTCTTGAAGTGAGGGTAGAAGGCAAACTTACTACAGTTATACAAGCTTTGGAGCAGCCTATTGAACTACTCGGTACAAATGAGAGCCCTTATGGCTAGCATTGATGACAACATAGTAGCTTGGTGTAGTAACCTACTCCATAATCCGGTGAATAAGCTGGTGAGAAAGTTTAAGGTCTTGATAAGGTGGTGGATGAAATTCCACTCAATGGAGTCAAAAGCTTTCTTCAGGTCGATCTTCATGAGCCATCTATAAGACAAGGAATTTATGTTGTAACCTTTAATCAACTCATGAAAAAAAAGGATGTTATGCTTCATGGATCTACTTTTTATGAAGGTTGTTTGGGCTTGGTTGATGATATATTTAGAAATTTTTTGAGCCAACTAGCATAACCTTCACTAGTAGCCTTATAAACTACATTGTGACAAAGATATAAAGCCAGAGCCAAGAAGACACTTGAAGACGCAATCGAGGAGTGCCAAGAAGATCCTTGAATTGTCAACAAAAACCTTGACTATTTTGTCTCTAGAATTGTTCTTCAGCATAAAGTATTCTCTTAAGTTTCACGCTTCGATCTTTTCCATGCTGATAAGATTTCATTCATAAGATTGCCTTGAAGCTAAGGCTTGAAGGTTGAGGGCTTGTTTGAAGTTCAGTTTAAGCTTTTAAAGCTGGGTAGTGAGTTGAAGTATCTTGCACCCTTGATTAGATTCAGACCATCTAAGCTTGACAAAGATACTGAAATGTGGAATGGAGGTAAACATTTTGCAAAATTAAACAGGCTGAGGGCCAAATCTATCTTACTTCATAAACTAACCAAAATAGCACTATGGTGAGAGACTCCAAGGTGGGAAAAATGGGTAAAAGAGTCATGAAAGGGTGAGATCTGTCACTTGGTTACCAAATCTCTATCTAGCTTAGATTAACGATCTCTCCTAGTTACAAAATCAACATCAGGAATGGATCTTAGTGAAATCAAAAATAAAGATCTAATAATAGTGTACTTTCTTATCTATAGATATCAAGTGCAAGTTGTCACCAAATCTATTAGAGATAAGAGCACATCGAAACAATGAGAGGTAAGGCAAGAAGAACCCCTAGCCTCGTAGAACTATATTTCACCTTTCAATACAGCCGACAATAAAATCGTAAGGGGAAGCATGACTACCCAGGTGCACCCTTATTCTATTTATAGTTTAGACAAAACTGGCAATCCCTAAAAGGATTCTATCGCCTGTGGGGCACACTAACAACTCACCTATACTCTAGCCAGCTGTACATTTCATTCCCTTTTTAACCCCCACTAACAACCTGCTTTTTACGGCTATATACTTTCCAATTACCCCTGCCCGAAATGGGCCTACTAACATCCCCGCCCCCTTCAGGACAGGCCTTGTCCACAAGGCCAGAAAACGGAAATTGGCCTCTGAATTCTGCACAGCTAATCCAAGTGGCCTCCTCAGGTGGTTTGCCCTGCCATTGAATCAGTAGCTGGTGACAGGGTTCTTCTGCCCGAACTCTTGCCCTTACTTCTAGGATTGACTCAAGAATAAATTCCGGTTCATCCACAGAGAGATCCGACGGGAGTGCTGGAGTAGCAGTGTGGTCTCCGGTGGCCCGTTTCAGCTGGGAAACATGGAACACTGGGTGAACTCGAGAAGAATGTGGCAGGTTGATGCGGTATGCTACTGCACCAATGCGCTCCTGCACCTGAAATGGGCCAAAGAATCTTGGAGACAGCTTCTGGCATATGCGTTTGGAGACCGAAGACTGCCGGTGGGGTCACAGTTTAACTAACACAAGGTCACCCGGGCTAAACTCCACATCCCTGCGGTGTTTGTTAGCTGCTTTCACCATTCTTTGCTGGGCTCGATCTAGATGGAACTTCAGCTGGCGCAGAGCCTCAGCCCTGTCATAGTATGCCTCAGCCACTGCCGCCACCTTGAACTCCCCGAGTAAGAACTGCAATATAGTGGGAGGAGGTCTGCCATAGACAGCTTCAAATGGTGTAGTGTTGGTGGAGTTGTGAAAATTCGTGTTATACCAGAACTCCGCCCAGTGTAACCACTTGCTCCATGTTTTGGGTTGTTCGCTGGCAAAACAACGCAGATAAGTCTCCAAGCAGCGATTTAAAACCTCTGTTTGTCCATCTGTTTGAGGATGGTAGGCGCTGCTCATGCGCAATGTCGTCCCCTGGGCATGAAAGAATTCCTTCCAGAACCCGCTCAAGAACAGAGGGTCTCTATCGCTCACGATTGACTGAGGAATGCCATGCAAACGCACCACTTCTTTGCTGAACACTTCAGCCACTGTTCGAGCAGTAAAGGGGTGACGAAGTCCCACAAAATGGCCATATTTGCTGAGACGGTCAACCACCACAAAAATGCAGTCGAACCCACCAGAACGGGGAAGACCCGTGATGAAGTCCATTGAAATATCGGACCACACTGTTTCGGGAATCAACGGCTGCTGCAGCAGGCCAGCGGGTGACAAGGTCTCATACTTGCTCTGCTGGCAAATTATACAATTTGCCACAAACGCTTGCACAGTCTTCATCATCTTGGCCCAAAAAAAGCTGCTGGACAGACGGCGGAAAGTCTTGTAAGCGCCCGCATGTCCTCCAGAGGGTGTGGAATGGAACTCCGCTATGAGTTTTGGAATCCAAGGGGAATGGACAGGCAAGAACACTCGCCCTTTGTGAAAGATGTGGCCATGGAGTAATTGAAAGGGGGGCTGGGAGTGAGGATCGCCCTCCAATTTTACCTTGAGCTGCTGATATTCCGGGTCACACTCCACCTCAGCTTGCAGTTTGGTTGCATCCCTCCAAAAAGGGATGGAAATTGCCATTAATTCATTGTCGCCACCCCTGCGGGACAAGGCATCAGCAGCTCGGTTGGCTGCCCCGGGTTTGTATTCCAACACGAAGTTGAACCCCATAATTTTGGCCAACCAATATTGTTGTGCTGGTGTGGTAATGTGCTGTTGGAGAAGATGTTTCAGGCTGTTGTGGTCCGTGCGAACACGGAACTGTCTGCCCAGCAAATAAGGTCTCCAATGCAGAATGGCCAGCACCACTGCCATCATCTCTTTCTCGTAAGTAGACTTGGATGCATTTCGAGGAGACAACGTTCTGCTGAAGTAAGCTAACAGTCGTTCCTCCTGCATCAACACGGCACCAATCCCCTCCCCCGAAGCATCACACTCCAGGATGAAATCTTTGGTGAAATCCGGCAAAGCTAACACCGGGGCTGTAGTCACTGCCCTGAGGAGTGCTTCGAAGGCTAACTGCGCTTCTGCTGTCCATTGGAACTTGACCGCAACCTCCTTTCTTAGTAAGGCTGTAAGTGGTTTTGCTATGTGACCATATCCACGGATAAACCGCCTATAATACCCAGTCAATCCCAGGAATCCCCGAACTGCCTTAACAGAATTCGGAGTAGGCCAATCAAGGATGCTCGCAACCTTGCTGGGGTCCATAGCCACTCCATTTGCGGACACGATATGCCCCAAGTATTCGACTTCGCGCTCTGCCCAGCAACACTTCTTGGGGTTGGCCATCAATTGATGAGATTCGAGGCACCCAAAAACAGTGGCGAGATGCTGCAAATGGTCAGTCCAGTCGCTGCTGTAAATCAGTATGTCATAAAAAAAACCAGCACAAACCGACGCAGATAAGGTCGAAAAATATCGTTCATTGTAGATTGGAAGGTTGCTGGGGCGTTTGTGAGTCCAAACGGCATGACTAAAAATTCGTAATGGCCAGTGTGTGTCCTGAAGGCAGTCTTGTGGACATCAGCTGGATCTACGCGAATTTGGTGGTAACCAGAACGCAAGTCTATCTTGGAGAAATATTGCGCACCATGCAGTTCATCAAGCAGTTCATGTTCTTGAATAACTGGAATTGGGTATTTATCAGCCACCGTTACCTTATTCAAAGCACGGTAGTCCACGCAAAAACGCCAGCTTCCATCTTTCTTTTTTACTAGCAGTACCGGGCTTGAGAAGGGACTGTTGCTCGGTCTGATTATCCCAGCTGAAAGCATGTCAGTTACCAACCTTTCGATCTCGTCTTTCTGTCCATGCCCGTATCTATATGGTTTCACGTTGACGGCTGTAGTCCCCGGTTGTAGCGGGATCTGGTGATCCGTAGGGCGGGCTGGGGGTAACCCTGATGGCGTTTGGAAAACCTGCTGGAATTGCGACAACAGCGCCTGCAGCTCCCGCTGCTGTTCTGATAGCAGGCCATCACCTGGTTGCCCCAACGGTACCACAGCACAAACCTCCCACAAAATTGCACCAAACTCTCCCTCCTGCATGTGCAAAATTGAACGGGGTCCAGCAGGAAGGCGGGAGAGGGAGGGGTCACCTCTCAAGCAATGTTCCTTCTGTTCGATGGTGAATTTCATATACATCTCCGACCAGTTAGAGACAATGTCCCCCAATGTCGCAAGCCACGCAACTCCCAGAATTATATCCACTCCTCCCAAGGGAAAGTGATAGCAATCCAACACTAATTTAGTATCGCCCACATCCACCTCAAGCGCTTGGCTGACGCCGCTGGCGGAGGTCCGGCGACCATCTCCCAAGCGGACCCCATAGGTTTCTGTTTGAGTCCAAGGTAATTTCAGAGCTGTTACCACGCGTTGAGCAATAAAATTGTGACTGGCTCCACTATCTACCAAGAGAATGACATCCACCCCTTGCAAACGCCCTCGCAACTTCAAGGTTTGAGGACGGTCTATTCCTTCTGCCGAGAAGAGTGGTAAGTCCATCGCTAGAAGATGTGTGTCGATTGGACTTTGTTCTGTTTCAGGTTCGGATTCAATGCAAACCGGGGAGAGTTCCCCTTGTGGATCTTCATCTTCTCCTAGGATGAGAGCACGCAATCCTCTCTGTTTGCACTGATGTGTCGGTGAATATGGTTCTTTACAACGAAAACAGAGGCCACGAGCGCGGAGGTCAGAATAGGATTGTGCCGTGAAAGGGCGGGCAGGTCTGTTCGTGGTGGCGGTCTGAATTTGGGTTGGCTGGGGTTGTGGACGGTCTGAATTTGGGGCTGTTTTGGGGCCGAAATTGGCATTAGGGTTAGGGTCTGGGCGAATTTGGGGCTGATTTGGGCGTGGGTAAGAAATTGGAGGAGGTTGACGTATTTGGGTGCTGGGTCCTGGGCCTAGAGTTAACTGCTCGTTGGGCTTTTGGGTTCGATATGCTGCCGGCCCACCTGGATCTGGGCGCAGCTCTCTTTGGGCTGAGCCGCCCCACTTGACAGGAGGCAGAGATTCGAAACCCAATCTGGTTCCAATCCCAAACCTCTGGCCGCCCACCGCTGTGTCGGCGTTCTTCCTTGTCCCCATAATTTCCATCTCCATCTCAATTTCCACCGCTAACTTCATCACCCGATACAAATCAGTCTCATCCTGAGATCTGATTTGAGCTCTAATTTCCTCTTTCAATCCACTGAGGAAATTTCCCAGACTCTGCGCAGGACACTGCCCTGGACAAAACCCAGAACGAGCCAAAAATTCGTCAACATATTCCGTCACGGTACCCCACTGTCTGACCGAAGCAAGGGATTCAAAAGGATTAACTGCTAATCCGTCACCGTACCGATGAACCAGCTCCGATTTAAGCTCCTCCCAAGTAATCTGAGGTCGTTCATTTCGCAGCCAGTTACTCCAATGCAGAGCAGCTCCATCCATACACACCAGTGCCCACTGGACTCTCATGGATCCTGGCGTTTGGCGGATAGAAAAATAATGTTCAGCTCGTACTATCCAAGAGTATGGATCGTCGCCATAGAAGCTTGGGAGCTCAACTTTCTTAGCCGGGATTCTGGTGTCGTCGATGTCACCAGCGTGCGTCTGTCTGTTCGGAGGGGGAGTAAGCACCAGCCTTCTATCGTCATTTTGCTGGCTCATCGCACTTTCATCCCCTTCATCCTGACTTCCAACTCGCCTCCCGGTGGTCAGGTTTGCCAACTGGCGGGTCCCCTCTGCGTTGCTAACTCCTGGCGGGTCTCCTCCTCTCCTCTCTTGATAACTCCCAACTGGTTACTCAATTCCTCTACGCTCTTCTCTAACCCATCAATCCGACCATCCATCCGGGTCGTCATCCCCACGTTCACCGCACCAAATGTTAGAGATAAGAGCACACCGAAACAATGAGAGGTAGGGCAAGAAGAACCCCTAGCCTCGTAAACTATATTTCACCTTTCAATACAGCGACAATAAAATCGTAAGGGGAAGCATGACTACCCAGGTGCACCCTTATTCTATTTATAGTTTAGACAAAACTGGCAATCCCTAAAAGGATTCTATCGCCTGTGGGGCACACTAACAACTCACCTATACTCTAGCCAGCTGTACATTTCATTCCCTTTTTAACCCCACTAACAACCTGCTTTTTACGGCTATATACTTTCCAATTACCCCTGCCCGAAATGGGCCTACTAACAAAATCCTTCTAGAATTTTCATAGCATGTAAACGAGACAATAGATATCTCATAGAAAAGGATGCACAAGACGAAACTCTTGAGCTGTACGTCAAGACCCACGGGTGATCTGAGGATCACACCTCGGAAACACACCTTGGTAACAGCTTCCATTATTAGCCCCTTTGAAAAGTGGGTTGAAATTTGAGAGGTGAGAGATGCAAGGCAAGACTTTTATACAGTAGCGGATCAAGAAGCTTTGTCTTTGGGGGTAAAAATTTTTTTTGACATTGTCACTCTTTAAAATATTATATCATTTTGTACATTTTCAAAATTTTATAAGAGTATTTGGCAAATTTTCAAACCGGCCCCCCCTTTGGATCCGCCCCTGCTTTTATACAAAAGATGTAAAAAATAAGAGTACTCTGACTAATTTCAGGAATGAACTTCCAAAAATAAGCAATTTTTGGTATAATCCTCAATATGAACCCGATAAATTTCATGACTATAGCAATCTTTGGATTAATCCGGGTTGGACGTTTTGGTTTGATGTCTCTTCTTACTTTTGCTTTCGGAAAAAAAATCACCATATTCTTGTTTCGTATATTTTTCATCCATACACCTGGCTCGGTCCCTTTTGCTTAAAAAAGAACTAAAAAAGAATATGCTCCCTGGGATTGAGACATCAATTTGAATCATTAGCTTCTTACTAAATTTCTTTACTAAATGCCATCATCCCAGGTACCTGTCATGATCATCACACCCTTCCCTAAAAAGAAAACAATCAAAATGTTTTCAAATCCAAAGTTTAAATACACATAATATTCCACTACTGCCAGCATCAGCATCAACTTTCATCACGTAACAGCAAGCACTCTCGATTGCTAAAAAATCCTCCAGGCATACATCCCACCACCTTTTTTTAAAAACCGAAAAACATCATTATATATGAATTACCAATACCATGTCGATCACGAGTAGAGCAAAAGTGTCATCCACTTGAAAACACCCGATAAAAAACTGAAAGATACAATAGGACGAAAACAATTGACTTATTGTAGTTTTGTCTTAAGACGAAGGAATACATAGATGTGGAAAGTTGTTATCTGGGTGCAAACCAACTAAAACAGCAACATCCTTAAAATTAGATGGGCTACTAGGCACTTCCCTCTTCTTTACGGAACTAAGTTAAGGAGAAATAATAATAATTGATTCACTTGTATGTCTAGTTGTAGACCAAAAGAGGCAATATTTGAATGGGATAATCAGGAGTTATATAAATTCTGAAGAACGTCAAGCAATTAATTGCCGCGACTGCTCTCTTTAGTAAAAAGTGATTACTTGCTGGAAAAATAATCAGCATTCTACTAAAGAGGTTATTTTTTAAAAAATAACCCACCGATGATAAAAGAAACTTTTACCCCCAAAGTTATGTTTGTAATTGGAAGCATGGTCAGCTGCCTAGACAAATTACATCAAGCTGTCTACAACTGAATAGGTAATCATTGTTATGCAACCTTCAAAATGACAATCCATCAGCATCATTCATATCAAGTTTGGTTTCTTTTTCTTTTTCCCCCAACACACACACTGACTCACTCACATATCAGCCACTTTTTTTTATCTCACAACATAATCCAAAGGAGAGACTCGCCACTAGATTAAAAGATATGGAAAGAATAACCACCTTTTTGATCTCATACTACAATAGCATTAGGTTAATTCCGTATAGGATTCCATCAACTTATGGCCGTTTCTCACCTACTACGATTATATACATTTTAATATATATGTAATAAAACTAAATGAAATAAATAAAGTTTATTATATTGTGCTTCTAACAATACTCCTACGCACTTCCCCGAGAATTTTCATTCTCTTAAATAATTACAAAGAAAGAAATGCTAGTCATGGGGTGGTTTGGCATATACTATGAGAAAACATAACAGAGTGCACTTCAATCATATATATTTGAAAAATCATGAGATTATATCCATCTACAGGCCACAAACTACATATGCAGTAATATAAAAAGTTCATTAACAATTTCGAATTTTTAATCATAGAACTGGGGTTTAGCCCTTTCCTAAAACTATCTATAGCATCACGTAAGGACTACCTCCTAGTAGCATGGTTACGTTTCAACAGACCAAACATTACTTAACTAGGGAAACAATACTTGGTGTGCCTACGGCCTCTAGAGAAGGCATAAGCAATACAAAACAGAGCACAAGTTTGAAAAGGTTCAAATGTCTAGGGTGGGCAGTCAAAGACAACATGCTACAAAATTAAATTAACAATAACAGAACAACAATAAACCCCATTTTAAAGCCCAGATGTTACTAGACACAGTGGGACCCTTTTCAATCGGATGAAACCACACCATATAGTTAATAAAAATATCGAGAATCTCTGAGGTTTGGAGTGAGGGGAGGGGGAGTGTTTCATTTTGTCTCGGTCTTTAGAGCTATAGGTCCTTTTCTGGGTCGCTTTGCTTATGCTGACTCCCATTCAAATACTTTCCATTAATTACTCCACAAACTATCACCTGGAAATACCCAGATTTTAATCCCTATGCGTCTTACCTTAAGTTATCAGCGTAGAGTGCGTTTGGTTATAAATCCCAAGAGGCTATACTTCTAGACTCGGGAACGTTAGTGTTTCAATACCATTTTTACATTTCCTCTCTTTAACTATCAGCTTCAGTTATTCATACCCGGCCAAACAGCTTAAAGTTTGAGATTATGTTTCCCCGTCACAATTCCATATACACTGGCGTTGAGAACTATGAATTCCATAGATCATAACATAAACCGAGCTTAAAAGGATATAGAAACAAAAGGCGGTTCTACACTCACTCGAAGTCGTAGAGGCAAAGAGCTCAGGGTTCCAGTTCCTAAATGTCTCCTCTTACCGCCATGAGAGAGCTGCATGCAAGTACACACACATATATATATATATATATATATAACAAAATCAATAGACCACACACACTGTCTTTTTCATAAACGAAGCAGAACAATAACAATATCCCTATCTCTGTAATTTGTTGTTCAGCAAATATTTAATTTTGAAAAACATTTCGGGATGATGCACATACTGCAGTCTCCAGACCATCCCATGCACCATGATGAAAGAAAAACAATCAGCTTCATCACATGCAAAAAGTTAACTTTTGACCGTAACTTCTCTTGGTCGTAATTTGAGCAAAAGTTTAGAGAAAAGTATACTTCACGAGAAGCATGATACACGGGAATCATTATTTATCCTAGTAAATTTAATTACTATGTACCAGTACTGGAACAACAGAACAACTAAAGTAGTTAGGGAAGAGAGAGCTATTAAAGATCTTAATCAAAGAGTACAGGATCGAATTTCGTATCAAGATCTTTATTTGGAAGAATTATAACGGCAATGACATGTACAGAGCTTGGATCCAAAAGATTTATAGATAAGAAAAATAGCTTGAGAGCCGTCGACTTTAAAGATAAGAAAATCGTTACTTTTTCCAAAAGTTTGAACAAGCCAATTGACAAAAACTAAGTTTTGCACCCAAAAAGGAGGGAAGCAGTCGCATATAATATCATTTGAATGGAATCAACCTATTGTTAATTTATAGCAGACAGTATATTCTCTTCAGAGATTAGCTTTTAAGATGTCATCCAAACCACTTTTGGCACGTTTTTTGCCGCAAGCCAACAATTTATATGTTTTTTTCATTCCCATCTCCTGATAAGATAAATACAGTCTCAGACTCTCAGGACCTAATGCACTCCTCATAGTTCAGCAAACACCGCTTTATCTCAAGCAAAAGCCTATGTGAACTATGAAACAACAAATTGACCGAAGTCCAAAACACTTTCCCGTGAGCTTTCCATATATCTCTGAGCAATTCAAGAGGCGAGAATTATTCCTTGTAAATTTAGGGGTCAACTGTAATGAGTAATTGACAGCCCAGATTAAACGTACACACTCCCTTCACCGATTTTCTATCTCTGCAAGAACATTGAAATAAGAAGTTGCAGGAGAGCTCATAACAAATGAAGCCCTAGTCAACCAGAAGTATCCAACAACCCAATCGAACCGTTCTTCAGCCAAGAATGCTAATCAGACAAAGTTACAGCTCCTAAAATGAAGCCCCTTATCAAACACCAGATCAAGATGTCAAGTTTTATCTGCCTAAACTGCCACCAGTTATCCTTCCAGACGCACAGAAACAAGTGCCGATTTTCAGGAGAACTAAAACTCTACTCTTTCCAAAAACTCAGCACTGACACTGTATGCATGACAAAGCCAAGACTAAGAGCAGGATTAGCCACTTTCAACATTCGGCCACTTTTAAACGTTACTTTTGTCAAGAGCAAAACTTTCGGTCTACCACCTTTCCGTTTAGAGTAAAACCAAACTGGCGACTTAGAGAACAATACCAGCAAGGGAAATTGTTAACAAAACAGCAATGTTTCTATTCCCGAAGCAACCTAACAAGCTATAAAAAAACGGCACCCAACAAGCTATAGGCTGCATCAATTGTAGCATGGCCAAGTTCTATGTTGGAGTTCATGGCATGCTCTGTTTCTGTGCTCTCCACCACTGACATGCTTTGTTTCACTAAATACCGTAACTTGTTCTTCCCAACATCTATCCCTACACACTCATGGCGAAAACAGCCCCACATAAATATATCATGAGTTGCTCGAATAGCAGGTTGTCCCTTCCCTAGATAGCCAAATGCTAAGGTCCAAATCATATGAAGACGAGACATGGTTCATACATAAAACCAGGCCACGGCCTGATCAACCCATACCGTTATGTCTTTAAATTAAAATAATCCAATGACACGGTACGGTAGTCTAGCAAAGAGAATTTATTTGTCGATAAACAAAAGTAATTCTATCTCATAATAGCAAATGGCTATTACAAGTCGCAACAATAATGTAGTTCGGTATTGATTATGTCCAGTGGCTCTCTATGTAGAGCCCACAGAATGCCGTACCACACAGTCGCAAACAACACACTACTATATAAGAGCCAATCCAAAAAAGAACACAAATGCGCTAGCCCCTCATTTTATAACCCTAATTGGTGAATGTGACCATTGTCTTGGTATGCGATCGGCTAGCAAGAGAAAGTATATAACTAATTTAGGAATAGTAAATTCTAAAGAATTGATAGACACTTATCTTCGAGACAGAAATCGAAACATTTTTGAAAATCAAAAGAACAGAAGCTGACCTTCCAGAATTTAATTTCAGCAAACTTTGTACTACGTCCGTCCCCACTTCGATCGTCGTACCCGTTCTATCTTCGAACCGGCGTAAGTCTCCCTCCCGTCGCTCCACCACCGTCCAGGGATTAGATTCAGGGGATAATTTAACCATCGTAAAAGACTTTAGCTTCAATTTTTCCTCCTGAAGCATATGCATACAGATTTTAATTTCACGTACGTAATAATCATAATGCGCCGATGATTTATTGTGTAGAGGAATTGATTCACCCTGAACAGGCTGTTTTGAAATTATGAACATTTTAACAATTTTAATGTTTTGTTAAAGAATTATACTACCTCCGTCCTGAATTGATCGTCCTGTTTGCTTTATGACACGTTTTTTCCACTTCAATATTAATCATATAAAATAAAATTATTTTATCAAAACTAAAGTTTGTAACATATAGTTTATCATGTAAGGAATCATATGCAAACTTAAATTTTTCAAAATTAATTTATCTTACATGTTAAAAATTGAAGTCAAACGACATGTCCAAATAGTAAACAGGACGGTCAATTCAGGACGGAGGAGTAGTATCTTTTATTATTAGTCATTTGTCATACTTATTATTAACTTCTATGATTTTAATTAGTTTTGTGTGCTTTAAAGTTTGTGTAATTTTTAGTCATTGTTTTAAATTTTTATGATTTTCATTAATTATTATGTAATTTAGTTTAAATTTTTATATGATTTTTCATTAATGATTATGTAATTTAGTTTAAATTTTCTACATGCTTTAAAAAAGCATTTGATCATAAGACTCTAAGTTTATTGTAAGGTATGTGGTGCAAGGGGGAAAATTAAACTATGAAAAATATTATATGTACGAGCGATATTTGGTAATAAAAAATAAAACTAAGGGTGTTTTTAGTAGGTTGAGAGAAGTAAAGGCATTTGGTGAAATTCACCAAATCTTAGAGGTGTGAGGTGAATTTGTAACATCCCTTATCTTTAAATCGTTAATTGTTGTTCGGTCCTCACATTTCAACTAATTAAATTTGTTACTCGTTAGCAGTGGAAATTAAACCTATGGGATGTCACCGTCGTTGTACACCTGATGCACAAACACGCTATCATATTGACTCAGAACGCAAAGTATGATTGGAAATATTTACAAGTACATTTATGTTTTCCATTGAGGAACAACATACATCTATATCTAAAAGATAGCATATCCCAAAATACATCCAAACCTACCCAACCCCGCTCCTCGCAGCAGTATTCTCTTTACCTACAGCCTGTAAAACATAGTTGGAGGGGTCAGCCCAACCGCTGAGTATGTTATCATGCAATCCTCATACACCTTCAGACAACACTTAGGTTATTTGATCAAGTTTACATGCAATCCAGTTTATTCATGCAGAATTTTTAAACTTAGTGAACACACAGCATGAGGATAATCGAGTCAACCAGAACCATCATTCACAACTTGGGCTCAGATAGCATATATCAATCACATATATAAGCTCAAGTTAATGATAATCAAATAGAAGTTATCAATTAAATCTACTTTAGCTTATATTAGTTCTCAAGCCCTCAAGGCGACTGTAATGTCTCTTGTGGTATTAAGAGTTTATTTAGTTTCTCATAGTATAATATCAATATGTAATCATCCACAAGGGTAGATTAGTTCTCTTTATTCACTTCCCATAACCTTGAGTGTCACCATCTTAGAAGATGACACTCTCTCCTGTTATAAGGTGGGGTACCTACAGGCAGTAACCTGCACCAGATGGGGTGACCCAACCAACGATCAGTTGGCACGTTGGATTCCCAACCTGTTGATGGACTTGTTATTACCATCAAATCGTGTACACAACGTGCGACTAAGTTCACGCCTAGATTTTTCATATAAAATAATAATAACCCCAGTCACCATCATATTTACCTAAGGAATGTACTTAGGTAATTTTGTCATGAACGTTTGATTCTATATTCTCTTGCATTTAACAATGACTTTCCATATCTCTACCTAAGGAATATACTTAGGTATTGTACATAATGGTTAACAGATCCAATATCCATCTTATCTTTCCGGAATATCATACTCCTTACTTTTTTCCTCATACTATATGTGTATAGTACATTTTGTCACTTGTCTTTTGTGAATACTCACCACACACACACATATATATATATATATAAATTACAAACATTTCAATCATTTCTCCAGCACACAGTACCACATGCATGAATAATCATATTGCTGAATAAACACACATATCTTTTTGCCATTTATTCAAACAAGCACAAAACCCAAGGTAACCCTCTAGGCTTTTAGATGTCACAATAACACACCTTATATTCGTGACTCCAGACACTGTTCTAGCCCGTGTAGTTGATTATCCAAATCCTAGATTGGAAAAGAGAGATAAATTATTAATTTTCCATTACCCTTGGTTCAAGGCATATTATTCATTTTTTCTTGCATGTTCCACCAAACTAATTTTAAAGCTTACCATCTACCTCTAACAAGGTTTCCTAAAACATTCCATTTATAGGTTAAGTTAGTTAAAATGGTTACATTTTTGTTAAATAACATTCTTGACTTAATCACATATATATATATATATAATATATATAGATTTAACCTTTTATCAGTCGAATATTATATAACTTTAATCCTTTTTTTAAATGTTTAAACAAGAACTATAATTAAACTCTTTTGAACTTCCTATCAACCTAATATAATTTATGTGAATTAAGCCTAAATCAAATTGTCATATTCACTTTCATTTTTAATTATATTAAATTCTTAGCCCAGTGCCTATGGACTCTACCCGTTATCTTAAGAATGTTAGTTACTACCTTGGCCCATTATCACTTACTTTAGAAGTTCCCAAAAGTTGAATTCTTTTATTGAGTCAGATTATTTTTTTTTCTAAGAACTCCAATAGGGTCTACTCCATAGAGCCTAGTTCAAACCTAATGTTTAGCCCAGTTATAATTTCTCAAACTGATCTTATATTATTTAGAGTTTGTTTTTATTGGGTCCAATATTGTGTTTGGGCCTTGCCCTTGGTCAATAACTTGATTCACTCATTCGGTCCAATCAACATCACAATTTGGTCAAACAGGTCAAAGTCTCTAAAGTTTAGTCAATGGTCAACACAGTAAAATAATTTAGTTAATGGGTCCAATAGGACCAACTATAGTTTGGCCTCCACATTTGAATTGGATCTGGTTCTGGATTTTGGTTTTCTAAGGTCCATGGTCCACACACCAATTTGGGTTTGGGCCTATATAATTCTATGGGTTCGATTTGGGTCTAGGTTTCTTTAGGTCGATAATCAATAAAGTTGAATCTAGATTTAGACTTTGGACTGGCCAATAAAATCCTGGCCCACTATCATGGGCTTATAGCAAGGGTAACTAATCTAGTTAGATTAGTCCATATAAATAACAGATATAACATAAATAAATATCAATTTAACAACACACTAAACATTAAATAATTTTAAATCTTAAGGTTAACTTAATTGAACAACTAATTAACCCTAATAACCCTAATAGTTTTGAAATTACCAGAAACACCTTAATTCAAAACTTAATTTCAAAATCACCACAACTCCTAAATTTACCCCATTTTCAAGAAGACCCTGAACTTTACCAGTTTATGGTTTTACCCCTAATTTCTAAACTTTCTACAAGCTTTAATTTCCCAATTTTACTCTAAAATTCAAATTGCTCAAATCACCAGACCTAACCCTAATTTTTTTCATAACCTCCAATAGCCACAAAACAACTCACAATAAACCTTAATTTTCAAATTGGTAGCCATAAACCCTAATTTCAGTTTGACAACTTCCCAAGTCCAACCCTATTTTTGAATTAACCAAACCGCCAAAATAACCCTAAGTTCGAACTTTGACAGCAGCCACCAAATAGCTCAATTTTCGAACACAACAATAATTCCAACTTAACCTAAATTCACAACCACCAAATTCACACCAAAAGCTCAGATTTTGGACATAATCAAAAGTGAAATTAGATGGACTTTGAACTGATACTTCAAGGTTAAATTATAACCTTTAAGGTTCCAAGGATGGGTTTTTCAAGCCTTAGATTCGGCCCCTGTTCGGAATAAAGATAAGTTAGGATTTTGTTCCAGATCTATATATTATATTAAAGATATAAAATTTGAAAGTTGCATATTTAGATACTTACACTTTCGGTTAGGGTTATCTTAGTTTTTCCTTGAGATTTTTTGGACCTTGGAAAAACCAACAAGGTCTCTAGCAAGAACCCACATGCGAATCAAGAAGAGAAAGAAAAGAAAGTGAGGGTTGTTTCAGTTTTGGAACCAACTAACGAAAACACCAGAGGAAAAACGCGGGAAGAACACACTTTACCACTTGTTTCGGTTCAGAGAATACAAAGATACCACCTCCAACTTCCTTTCAAATTTGGTCCCCAACACTAGAACAAAGAAGAGGGAAAAAGAAGGGAAGTAAGATATTTGAAATCAATCCCGAGAACATAATAAAATCACAAGGGATTGAACACAACTCTACCTTCTCTTGTTCGGATTCAACTGGTGCGGGAGTGAGGATTCATGCTCCTTGTTTCACCAGTGGGAATCAATAAGAGAAGAAGGAAATCAGAGGAGAGCACGAAAAATCATGAGAGAATAGATGAGAGGAGGTGGTGTAAGAGAAGGAAATTAGGGTTTGAAAATGAACCAAAAATGAAAAGAGGCGGCAGAGTGAGAGATATATGAGAGAAATGAGAAACAAATTAGCACTAGTAGAAAATGAGGCATTTTCGGCGGTTCTTTTAGGCCATTTTCGGCGGTCTAAAACCGACGAAAATGCCACCGCCGAAAAAGGATCTTCCCTTTTCGGTGGTTCCTAAGGAGAAGACCACCGAAAATAACAGCTTTCGCAGGTAAAAATTTGGACATTTTCAGTGGTTCCTAAGGAGAACATCGCCGAAAATTGGTAAAATCATGGCAATTTTCGGCGGTTCTTAAGGAAAAAACCGCCGAAAATTGTTATGATTTTACCAATTTTCGGCGGTTCCTAGTAAGAACCGCCGAAAATGTCCATTTTTTTTTTGGTTTTTTTCCGTTTTTGTTTACAATCCCACATATGTCAACAAACCTGTAAAATATATCAAAACAACTTCCAGATATATCCAAACATCTCTTTACATTACATTGTTGAGGATGTCAATCACTTTTTGTAAGTGAATTGTCAAAATAATCAAAATAGTGATGAGATGGTCACAAAGGACCATACAACACATTTCAAATGGTCACAAATGACCTTACAACACATTTCAAATGGTCACATATGACCATATACATATAAAACTACTAAGATATTCACTATTGTACTCAAACCGGACATCTTTCACAATCTAACTAGCCATAAAATTCTAAACAATGTTCTAAATAATAATTCGAAAAAACAAAGTGAAAATCAAACCAAATTCATGCAAACGAACTCCGCCCAATCCTCCAACACACCATTGATCGTTTGTCTGTCGTATTCTCCAACACTAGGGAAAACCTTTGAAAAACAAATCAAGACAAAATAATTAGTTAATCATTAAACAAATACATTAGAAATTAATATATATATATAACGTCGACATACTTGTTCTAACGGATCTTGCATATCACCAAAAAGGGTGACTATGTCATGCATATACCTCATGACATAATACCCACACTCGGAACCCCCGGGTTGACGTGGACACTTAAACACGAAAAAAAAAGAAGATTAATTACATAAGACATTTGTTCTATCAATAATAAACAAGTGATGCATGTACCTTCACTACAGTCCAGGGGAGAGCACCTTTTATCCTTACACCAAGCTTTGACATCATAATACTTTGATATACACTGCACAATCATAAATAAATTAATAAAAATAGGATATCCATGGACAAAAAAATTAAATTAAAAGAGTTGAAATACATAAAGAAGTGGTTCATAATGTACTTACATGCTAAGGTGTGGCTTTATCATGATGTTATTTGGTACTGAGTGCCGAAGCGAATCAAGATATAGTATACGTGCACGATCCAAACACAACACCAGTAGGGTCCAATGAGCACTATGTAATACCAAAACACTAACATGTCATTATAATGTCAAAATCAACAACTACAACATTTATTGGAATAAAAAATGATAAACAAAAGTTATTACTTTTGATGATAGGGTAGTAGGAGATATTTCTTTTTCGCTTTGATGCTGTTACTAATCGCACGCTGCAAGTAGACCTTACAATTTTCTGCATCACACTTCAAAGCAGTGTACGACGTTCTTTCAAGACATAGAAATCCATACTTGGTAAGTGAAAAAGTTTACATTTTGTCATGCAAAAACCTGTTCATAAAGTAAAAGATATAATAATTAACATTGTTTCAGGGCATCAATTTATAACTTAATTACAAAAAAAGACTAATACGTGCAGAATGAATGAGTGCACCACTGTGATAGGCACCCAATCAGATTTCAGGATGTCCTTCAAGTCGGTCGTCCATAACTCGACTTCTAAAACCTCTTCGTAGTGAAGGAGGTCAGGTTCAAAGCTGAGTAGGATAGAAGATCTACCAGCTGGGAAGTCACGAATTATATCATGCAACAATTTCATGCTTGGCCCCAAGCGTGCATATATGGAATCATCCACCAATTTTTCTTTGTGAACAACATTGGTGGATGCTCTGTATTAAGAAGATGTAATCTTTTGCTTCTTTTTGACAAGAGACGCAAATTTCTCTTTTAATGCCTATTTGCAATCGACATACATTACTAATCATGAACTGAACATCCACACATAATATATACATATAATTTACAACAATAACTATATTAGTGGATTGTATTGGGTGTACCTTCATACACTTCTGAATCAGACGAATAGGCCACTGAAGAAATGCACCCTTTGCATACCAAACTGTGTTGTACTCCTTCGTAGGTTCAGGGACCTCTAGATTAGGACACTGATAAATTGGTTCGTCCACAGAGACTCTCCTGTGATACGGCCGTAATTGCATGCCATGGATCATGTCATTCGGGCCTGATGAGTACACTCTTCCTTCTGTGACACATATATTTTGATTGTCGTACGGGAGCAGGAGGTTGCAGTTTATCGGATCCTTCATTTGAATCAGATTAGTAGATGATTGAACTGATAAATATGTAATAAAAGATATGACAAGTAATAAAACAGTTAAAGATATAAAAATTTACCTTTACATTCGCGTAAGGATACAGATCATTGGACTTGGTGCTTGTGTGCAGTCCAACAGGAGTAGCATCGTCTGAGGGAGGATTATTATTATAACTAGGGTAAGAAGGCTCAGAAGCAGGAGCATATGGCTGGGGTGCACCACTGCCTTGACGTAATTCATCCATAATCTCATTCTTTCACTGCTCTTTCATGTTACCGAGGACACGTAAATGCTCCTCATAAGAGATCATCTTCCCCTGACTACTCCCTTTCCTCGACCCGGGGTTTCCAAATACTTTTCTTATCCCTATGTTAACCCCCCTAACCCCACTGCTCGGTCTGAATGATCTTTCTTTCCAAGCGCCCGAGTTAGCTGGTCATCATGTCAATCAGGAGCCCAATTCCCTTGGGTTACTTGCTTATTCAGCTCACCCTTTAGAAGTAAATGCATAGAGGATTTATAATAAATTATAGGATTGTAACACTAAATTTGTAAAAAAATTTAAGAGTAAACAAAAGTACTTACCATCTTATAAACAATTTCCTTCGTTTTCTTGAAGGGATACAGATGCTCTCTAGTTTTTGGTCTTTCTTAGTGCGTGAAAGCTTCCAAAACGTACCCCGTTTCTGGTGGTCATCCAGAGTGCTCATATCCGATGGCAGCTCCCCTTCTGCCATCCACTCAGGAACTCTTCTATTAACCCCTTTGGCACCCAACACGTGATGATATTCATTCTTCTTCGCATTCGCTGACTGGGCGTCACGATACTCCTATTATCATGTAAACATACAAACATGATGATGATAAAAATAACATATACATATATAAAATATATATATACAATACTTGATTATTTAAGAGTTAGTATGTACCTTCGTCTCCATCTTTTTATCATAAAGCTGCTGCCACTTCTCTTGGGTTATTGGTGTGTAGATCTCCCAAGGCTGGCGTGTGTCGCCGTCAGGCCTCTTAAGCTTCTTGGTGATGAACCATTTGACCAGATCATGCTTATGATCTGAAAATTTCTTGTGCATCATCGCTTTGACCATGGTGTAGTACTCGCTTTCTACAGGTATTCGATATCGTTTCTGCGTATTACCATAAATGAAACGGATGTTAGTTATGCATACTTATAAGTCGTATCAATAAATACTTCAACTATTGTTGATTTACCTGTATGATCTCAAACATCTGCTTCTTCAGTCCTTCGTCAACCAGAGGCCAGGAGAGATTGATATCACAATACTCTCGCACTATGATGCCCAGTAGTGAAGTCTCCAGCCCATTCCCCAGTCGGCTGTAGGTACTCATTAAACTACAGCGGCTTTGACTCAATCTTTTTTACTTGAGAGCTTTTGTAGGACCTCGAGGTTTTACGGTCCTCAGTGGGATCTCTGATCCAGAAGGTCTAGCTTGTGTGTCCTCAGGTCCAGCCTGTGTGTCCTCAGCTGGTACATCAGACACTCTAATCTTGTATAAGCCATTACCCCCCTCATCAGTTCGGGCCCGTGACTTGCGGCCCTTCCCTCCACGTGTTTGCTTCTTCTTTGGTCGGGATGCCTCACTCAGAATCTCGCCGATCGGGTCATCAATATCATCCATTTAACTGTCTGCACAGACAAACAATATGATATTAATAACAACACAACAAATAATGTAGAAAATACATAATAAGATATCATAAAAAATTATTGTTTAATTACCTAACAAACAAAAACATCATTTATGGTTTTCAACCCATAAACCCTCATCGTGATCAGACCTAGTATACACTACATCGTCTGGAATATCAACAATGTTCATGACAGGAATAATGTTAGAAAAGGGTGGTGTCTCATCGAACAGTAATTCATCGTCATCAACATCTTGATCAACATTTGTGTTCACATATCTTTTCCCTGGTAAAACCACTAACCATTTGGAATCAATGAGATCTTCTATGTAAAATACTTGTTCACAGTCCTTGGGAAATATGAATGGATCTTGTATATGCCCAAGACGTGATAAATCAACCAAATTAAACCCATCATGAACCCGATAGCCATGTCTGTTATCCACCCATTTGCATTTGAAATTATCCTCAAAATCTTGCAGCATAGAGTCCAGTTGTTCAGTCTTTTCACTCTCGTCGTTGATTTCATTGTCACTCTGATCACACTCGTTATCAGGAAATGTAGTATCGTCGGAAGCCATTCTTGGTTCACTATTCGGCTGGGTGGAAGTTTGCACCCTGCTACTAGCTTCTAAAGACTCGCCATGCAAAAACCAGATCTTATAGTTTGGCATAAATCCACGTCTGGATAGATGAAATATGATTGTATGTAGATTAAGGAACTTGTTACGAAGTTCACACTGTGCATATGGACAGGAATGTGTGTCTCATTCATCCTTTTCTGATGATCGAGGGCTGCTTTGCAAAATTCATTATCCACTTTTGATTCAAAATAATTGCCTCGCCGACTGTACATCCACTCACGATCCATTCTACAAACACCAACTAAAAGATTAAAAATAAATAATATCTATAAAATTATATTTATAATGTATATAACTTAACTAATATTTAAAATATTAAATATAAAAATAACATTGACGAACCTATCTTTGGCAAAGGTCATATATATATGGTTTTTGCATGGCGAGTCTGTACATATATAAATATATATATTATACTACACTAGTAGAAAAAAGATTTTATGTGACGCCATTTTAAACCACGGTTTTTAGTGGGAACCGTGGTTTAAACATTACCACGTGTGACTTTATACGACGGTTGGTCAGAGAACCGTGGTTTTTAGGTGTTATAAACGACGGTTCTTGCGAAACCGTCGTTTATAGTTTCGGCGGTGAAACAATAAACCACGGTTAGGTTTAACCGACTTTTTTCTTTTTTCTGCGCCTCGTTACATTTTAAACGACGGTTTTCTTACAAACCGTGGTTTAAAAACCGGTACAGTGACGACTTTAAACGACGGTTTTCTTACAAACCGTGGTTTAAAAAACCGGTACAGTGACGATTTTAAACGACGGTTTTTGAGGGAACCGTCGTTTAAAACTCTTTAATTTAAAACCCGCCCCCGACCTAATTTCCTTCTTCTTCCTCGCTCGATTTTCCCTCTCTGCTCTGAATTTTCCCCGATCTTCAGCTCCTCAACTCGCCGTCGCCCCCAACGCCCCCCACCACCCTCCCCACCACCCTCGCCGTCGTTACCCTCTTCAATTCCACCACACCTCTGCTTCATCTTCCAATCTTCTCGCCCCCTCTGCCTCTCTTCATCTTCCAATCTTCTCCGTCCCGCGCCTCTGCTTCGTCCCTTCTCTCTCCCCGCCATCTGCTTCCCCCCCATCTTCTCCGTCCAAGTCCAGCTCGCCTCCGACCTGCGCACGGCCCAGTGAAGCACGCTCCACCGCCCCAACCTCCCCTCTCGCCTGAATCGCACTACGCCCCCCATCTCTTGGTAATTAAACTCCAAGTTTTAGCAATTTTTTGATTAGTGTGGCTGATTATGCGTACTGATATACATATAATATGTCTGCCTTTGAAGTTTGATATCTGTGTGGATGTGTATATCTATACCGACAATAAGATAGCAGCTAGGAAAATAATAGGGAGTCACGAGCAGTTTGTCTGTGTGAATATATATAGGCATGTTATTAGCGGAAGTGAATGTGTATTTATATATGCATGCGCATATTAAACTAGTAATAACAGTGAATTGAAAATGTTTGTTGGCTACTAACTTTCTAACGTGATGTTCTGTACAAATATGAATAGGTGGGATCGGGTGAGTATATAATGCATATCATAATCGAAAGATGGTAGCCAGTCACGCCTAGCTATATGTTGAGTGTAAATAATTTACATGCATATCAACAACCGGGTACAGCAGCCAAAGAAAAAAAAAAGAGATGATGGGACCGAGAGAGAATGTGTGTATATAGATATATATATATATATGTATTGCTGAATGTAATTTGCTATCTTTTTTTTTCCTAGCTGCTATGTTACTGATATGCATATATATTTATACACACACTGCCTGAAGGTCCTGGCTTGGTTTGGCGATTTGTAGGTTGCTTCAAAGGGAAATGCATTGTTCTCCTTCGCCTCGCTGCCTGAAGGTCGTGTTCATCCTCCACCATCGCTGCCCATCCACCGCCGGAGTCTCATCGCCACTCTGGTAATTAATTTGTAAAACTTTAGCATTTATTTGCAGCCCAACTCCATTATTATTGTTTGTTAATTGGTTAGTATCTTGATCCCCGCCCTTAATATCCCTAAGTGTCTGTGCATTTTGCTGCGAATGATGCTTAAATGTCTGTGTGTTTTATTGAGAATCACTTGAACCTTGATCTGATGCTGCTATTGTGTTTGTTTTTGCCAAAAAAAGTGTGGGGTATCTAAAAATACGCAATGGTCTTGCCAAATTTTTTCCAGAATTAAACCTTATTCTAAGTTCATTGGATAGGTGTTACTACCCACGGTTGGATTGTCCACTTGTCGCACTAATTGTTGCTGCCCGTCAACCTCTGCCACCGGTTTGCGTAATCAGAACCCACGGTAAAACACTTGCATTTCTGATTATGATTTTAGAAAGAAATACTTATATGTATGTACATATATAATATATTGTCACAAATAAACGTTATACTAAATTCTATTTGTATTCTGAAATCATTAGAATATATATTTGCATAATGTGGTGAAATGTGAGATTAATGTTGTTGCTACTATGTTTGTTTCTGCCTTAAAAAAATGTGGAGTATCTAAAAATACGCAAAGATCATGCCAAATTTTTTCCAGAATTTAACCTTATTTTAATTTTATTGAATAGGTGTTTCTACGGTTGAACAATCCCTCTTCCTTCCCATTTGTGACTTGATCATCCGTACTCATTGGGTTAGTTTTTTAAAAATGTTTCAATAACATGGTTTATTCAAAATATCTTCGTTTGTTTATTTGTTCAATTCATATTTTTTTTCAAATTAAAACCTTATATTCTAATTTCATTTACTATATGCATACTTGTCTGTCTGATAATAATTCGTATGGTTTGCTGAGAATTAATTTTGCTGCTACTGTGTTTGTTTCTGCCTTTAAAAAATGTGGAGTGTCTAAAAATACGCAAAGGTCATGCCAAATTTTTTCCAGAATTTAAGCTTTCTTCGTTTGTTTAATATGTTCAATTATTCAAGTTTTTATAAAATTAAAACCTTATTCTAATTTCATTGAATAGGTGTTATATACTGCGCGCAAGAGCATTTGCCTACTTCTCCTTCTTCTGTGCTGTTCGCGCTAGCTGACCATCCAGTACTCATCAGGTTGGTATTTAAAATGTTTCAATTTATTTTTGTTTTCCTATTAAACAATGGAAAATCAATTCAAACATAGAATTACCTGTCTGAGATATACCTGATAGAGGTATGTCTTAGATAGTCCCTGTTGGGACTATCTAATGACCTTTGCTCTCACCATCTAGGTTGTGAATGAGTTAATAATATACAGTAGTTCAGTGATAATTTCAGCAGCATTACCCTAGTGTTCTTCTAGTGTACATATATATGTGAATTGAAACGATTCGTATATATATCTACACTAGGAGAACTGTAGGGTAATGCTGCCGAAATTATCACTGAACTACTGTATATTATTAACTTGTTCCTAGGTGAGATCGTAGATGATTGGATAGGTTTAGGTTGTTAAATCTATAAATAAAAAAAGAGGAGATCAATGGAACGAGTTCACGACATCTGGTGTGTGTTGAAAAAGGAGATGGAGCGCTCAGTGATGTACAGTGACAGATTGGACATCAAGTACCTACAAGGGGTCAATAAATTTTGCAAAGTCCTTGTTGACAATCTTAAACCAAGGGATAAGGGATATATTCGATGTCCTTGTGTCGATTGCAAGAACGACTTCAAATACCGAGGTGTGGACAAGATTAAGGATCATCTGATTCGCAGAGGGTTTACAGATGATTATGAAGCCATAACAATACTGCATGGTCAACATTCAGTACAAGTGTTTGAATGTGCTGATAACGTTGTTGCAGAACAATCAGAAATGGATGCTTCACACGATTTTGGGGATACTCAAGATGATTCACTAGGTAGTGATTCAGATGATCAGGAGGACCTTAATGCAATGATGGAAGATGTTGAACAACATTTTTCCAACAAACCCAAATCATTCAAAATCTGATGGAAGCATCAAAGGAACCGTTGTACAGTGGATGTGAAACGCAAACACAAAACAAATTGAGCGTTGTCTTAAAACTATTCAATCTGAAGGCGAGACATGGATGGAGTGATGTCAGTTTTACAGATCTTTTACAACTGCTGAAGAATGTACTACCAAAGGACAATGTGATACCCACAACAACTTATGAGGCAAAGAAGTTAATGTTTCCGATGGGTATGGAATATAAAAAAATACATGCTTGTCCAAATGGGTGTATGTTGTATTGGAAGGAGAATGAGTTGGATGACCATTGCTCTGAATGTGGGGAATCACGCTATGTAAAAAAGGGTGACAGAAACCACATAAGCACTAAAGTGGGCTCTCTTGCGAAGGTGTTGTGGTATCTACCGATAATTCCCCGATTCAAATGTTTGTTTGCAGTTCAGAAAGATGCTGAGAACCTCCGATGGCATGCTACCCATAGAAAGGATGATGGTAAATTGAGACATCCAGCCGATTCACCACAATGGAGAAACATTGACAGAATATACCCTCAATTCGGTACAGACCCAAGGAACTTAAGACTTGGTTTATGCACTGATGGGATGAACCCTTATGGCACTTTGAGCAGTATACACAGTACTTGGCCTGTTTTATTGACAATATACAATCTGCCACCATGGTTGTGTATGAAACCCAGACATATTCTCCTCTCTCTGTTGATATCGGGTCCAAAACAACCGGGAAACAAAATTGATGTGTTTTTGCAACCACTTATTGACGATTTACAATTGTTGTGGAATGAAGGTGCGACGGTGTATGATTCATATGGTATGGAAAACTTCACGCTCCGGGCTATGTTGTTTTGTACGATCAATGATTTCCCTGCAGGGATATCGTGAGGAGGATCATGGTATGAAGCTAGTTGATTTAACGACAGCGGCTCCTACTGATGAACCCTTTATCGTTGCATCAAAGGCAAAACAAGTATTCTACTGTCGTGATCAGTCTAATCCCAGATGGTCTATTGTAATGCAGAGTAAAAGATCGATAGTTGGGATTGATAATATTGTTGAGGATGAATACGACTGTGAAGATGAAACAGATGTACCTATTCGGTTGCCGATGGAGGTAGATAATGTAACTAATTTTGAATATCGAAGGTCCGACCACAACGAAGGATTGTGGATTGAACGATGAAATGTTATTTTGTAAGTTTGGTTGACAATATTATATTAATTATTTCATTTTTGTCATGTTTCAATATTTGATTCAGTAGATGTTCGTATTAACCTTGTTAATTGTTGATTATTTTTCAGATTATGGATCCTGACGATAGAGTCGAAGAGGACTTACTGTTGGGGTTGGATGATATTGACGATGACGTCCCTACTGAAGAACCACCAGCTACATCTACTTCGCAGGACACTCGGAAGGGACGTGGACCGACCCGTGGGTTAAGGAGAAGAAAAATGCTCCCATCGATTTGTTCTGGGACAAGTACCTCCGACATTCTGGTGGGTCGAAGCAGCAGTTTGCTTCTTACTTGGGATTGATGGTAAAATCCCATTGTTCGATTAATAAGGATTGGAAGTATCAAGAAAAGGCAGACAAAGACATCATGTGGCAGATGGTGCAGAAGAAATACAATGTCGCGGCTGAACTTCGGAAGAAGATTGAATCACTTTTAGCGACATCGCTGCGACAATTCAAGCATCGGTTGGTAGATGGTTGGATTAACAAACCGGGCTCCAAGAGGTCACCGCCGTGGGTAGTGTATGATGGTATGTTCACGGAGGAGGACTGGAAGATATTCTACGACCATCGCCAGACTGAAGAGTTTAAGGTACTTTTACAATTATTCTGTCTTAATTATTTAAGGAATAAAATTTAACAAATATTTTTTTTTTATGTATAACTTACAAATATACAAATTTTGTAACAGTTACGTCAAGAACAAGCGAGACGTAACCGGGCGAAGAATGTATATAAGCACTACATGGGGCGAGCTGGATATACGGGGCGGTTGGAGAAGTGGAAGAGCGAGGGCTTACTGACGAAGACGAATGAAGACGGCACTCAGTCAGTTGTTGATACTGTTGACGATGCAAGTAGGGTGCAGACATTTATGCTGGGCGCATGAAGAAAAATGAAGAGGGAGTCTATGTGTTCCCGCAGAGTGAGACTGCTGAGTTGGCTTCAAAGATTGTAAGTATATATTTTTAAAAGTTGTTGTTTACTAATTAGTAACTTCATTTCTAATATTTGTAATTTAAAATAGTCTGGATCTACTGATCGATGGGAGATGGTCCCGGCCCCTCCGTCTCAGGATGATCCACTGAATAAGGCCCTTGGGCAAAAGGATCATCCAGGGCGAGTGCGGGGCTTGGAGGGGAAGTTCGCCAAAAAGACGTGTTTTCTACGTCTCGATCGAGAGTACCGCAGGCTGAAATAGAGAGAATGGTGGATGAACGGGTGCACGACCGGTTGGCGGAGTCGGAAAGACGTCACGCTGAGGAGCTCAGACGTCACGCTGAGGAGCGTCAAGCCTACGAGGAGCGCCTGCGAAGACTTGAGGCTTTAGTATTGGGCCAGGTGCATTCTCCTACACCGACACCTACTCTTACACCGGCGTCTGCTCCTACTGCGACGGCGGATACATCGATAGTGGCCGCGTCTCCTACACCGGCACCTACTGCTACACACACAACAACACTACAACACGACGTCTGTTCCTACCACGACGGCGGATACTGTCGATGATCCTGCACCGACGTCTGCTCCTACCACGACGGCGGATACTCCGATGGTCGATCATCCTGCACCTTCTTCTCCTACCAGAGACACATTTCCTTATCAAAACCTTTCGGTTTGTTCTTTTTTCCTCCTTAGTTATTTTAACATTACTTTTAAAACAATATAATTTTATTAGCTTGCTTACTGTTGTGAGTTGATGTAGGTGGCTAAATCATGTCATTTGTTTCAAGTGTTGGATTGTGGGACTGTTCATGTTGCATTCGGTCGGGTTTTACAGACCGGACCGAACACTGTAGTACATTTCAAGCCCATCCCACCTCTCCACGCTCGTGTGATGGTAGACGATATTGTGAAAGGTCATGAGGACTCTCCCCTTCCGTTGGAGTGGAATCAGTGGAGTAAAATAGTTCAAGCAAAATCTTCAGTTGTTCCATGGCCATATTCTCTCATTGATGTCAGTAGTGACAAGGTAAACTATTTAATTACATGTTTACTGTTTAGTTTTTAACTTGACTGTTGACTGATATGTTTATTATTTAAATTTTGTATACTATTAGATTGATAAGGAATTAAGACCGGTTAAGAAGAGGAAAGTGGATAAGGGGAAGGAAGTTGTGAAATCAAATGAGGAGAGTCAGAGTGTGAGAAAGGAAGTGGTCAAACCTTTCGATATGACTCCTAGGAGATCCCCCATTCTGACACCCAAGTATCTGAAGATGTTGACCTCCCATCAAAAAATGCTGTATGACTTTTTCATGACGAAGCCGCAGTCTGTCACCAATTTCAACATGAAACTGTCTAAGCATGTTTTCCACTCCCCCGAGCCCAGAGATCTGATGATTACCGTGAGCGATGTAAGAGAATTTTTGATGGGAGACCTCCTTAACATCTCTGTGATTCAGGCCTATTGTGTGTAAGTATCTTTCAAATTATTACATTATCTTTCATTTTTTTAAGCTATTTAACATATCTTATGAAAAAATGTTGTTTAGGTGTTTGACTACTAGACTGATATCGAACAAGAGATTACATTCCATCTCTTTCTTGTGCCCACAATTGATGTCAGCAAGTCAGGCCGCATTGGATGCGCAAGGATGTGCACAGCACGTGAGGCAGGGATTTTGTGCTGCGGTGCGAAGAAGAAGCAAATATTTGCTGATCCCATATCATCAGATGTAAGTACACAATAACTGGAATTTTTCGCTTCCTAATTGTGATAATTAAAAATATTGTTCTACAAAACATTCTTTGTTTTATCTGTTGCAGCAATCATTGGATGTTGATGGTGTTGTGTATCGACACCTCATGCTTGTTGATACTAGACCCATTGGGCGGCCCTGATGACCTTCGAGAGATAGCTGTAGAGAAATATTTGAAGGAGTGAGTATTCAAAAATTTTAATGCATTATGTATTTATTTTAAGCTTGTCCTAGATTATTGACAATAAATGGCTTCATTTTAAAATGCTGTATTTATGCAGGGGTCATAATCTTGGTTTGAGTGATGCGAAGAAACCATTCTCCATCTTGGACTTCCATTACATACGTGTAAGTAATCATTTAATTTATGCATTTTTGTATTAAAGTTAAACGTTTAATTTTTTGATCTATCTAAAGTTGGTAATCCATGGATGGTGTGATGACAGTGTCCTCAGCAGCCTGATTCACGAAGCTGTGGCTATTATGTGATGCGGTACATGTTCGAGATTGTACAAAATATTGACACGCTAGCTGATGATGACAAGGTAAACCATACCAATCAAAGTTTTAGTTAAAGTTATTGCATTTGAAATAAAATTGTGTACTAATGATGATCAGTTTCTTTTTATGGACAGATCGTTTCTTTTTTCACAAAAGCAGGGAGCACGTATTCCAAAGGGGATCTGGACTTTGTAAGAGATCATCTATCGCAGTTTTGGTGTAAAAATTACTTGAGTGTTACTTAGATCTTATCCTAGTGTAGTTAGACTTACACTTTTGTTTGTGCTGAAGGTAGACTCTCAAACTTTGTAAAGTTCAACGTCTCTTATGTTTGAAAGTTTTGTTTGCAATTCATTTTCAATGTTGCTATTCAAAGTGGCAACTTGGTTTATATATGGTCATGCATATAGTGTGGTTGGTTATCAAAGGGCAATACCAGTTGGATGCCCTGTACAGGTTGTATATACGATTGTAAATTGGGTGTGTTGGAAAAACATATGTGGTAGAGGCTAAAAAAACAAAAAAACTAAAAAAAAAAATACCACGGTTCGACCAAAACCGTGGTTTAAAACTCTCTGGATGACGAGTATAAACCACGGTTTACCGCAAAACCGTCGTATAAAGTCGACTTAATACCACGGTTACTGCTATAACCGTCGTATAAAACTGTTATATACCACGGTTTCCGTACAAACCGTGGTATAAAGTCTTGATCCCGCGACAAAAAGGTTTTAAACGACGGTTTATTCAGAACCGTGGTTTATAATCTACTTTTAAACGACGGTTTTAAACCGTGGTTTATGTCAATTTTCCGATATACCACGCGAGTAAAAACCACGGTTTCTAACCGTGGTATATAGGCAAAATAACCGTGGTAAAAAACATTTTCTGCACTAGTGCTACTTGGTTGTCTTATATGTATATATACATCTATAATATATACTACTTGGTGATATATATATATACATAATTTATAGTTGATTATTTTATTTTGTTATATTATATATGTATATCTACTCAACTAACTACTACATATAAATAAACTAATTACACAAACATTTATGGAAAACGAAAATTGATCGAGGTTGAAATTAAAACTAACCTGTTTTTGGTATATGTATACCACGTACAATGCTGAACAGACAGATAAGGAGCAGAGGAAACTCAGAGAGAGATAATAGGGAGGATGGCCACAAATAAGCCTGTATTAGATGAAACAAACGTGGAGTCAAAAGGGTGTAACTGTAATGAACCATAAAAAAATAGTGAGTAATAGTTGTAGTTTTGTGAAAATTACAATCAAGGAAAACAACCCTCAACTCACTTGTTTTTTTTTCCTTTTTTGGACTCTTGTCACGTCCGACGGGAGCAGCAGAGGCGAGCGGTAAGAGAAGGCAGTGAGGTGGCGGCGGTGAAGCTCGATCAAGACACTTCTCTCTATCCTGTGTGTGTTCATCGTTAAATTTTTATCTTTATTAGAATGAACAATGGTAAGTAATAATTAATCAAAATTTTTGTTTTCTAAAATGGTTTTATACTCTATACAACTCTACTTGTATGTCTACAAAGTCATTCAAACTCATATAACATATATACATATTTTGGTTTCAAATGATTATTAGAATATATCAACTAATAAATATTTAGGTTTAGTTTTTATACTTTATATAGGTCTACATTAGTATCTTTACACATTAAACATCACTAGCTATCCATTAATCCACACATACAATTAAAACAAGCAAAAAATCCAAGGTAGCTAGTAGAGAAATTTTGTCGAACACCTTGCGTGCATGTGAATGATTTTATAATTTACCCCAAATTTATTAATTCCAATCAAACCCCACTAGCTATCCATTAATCCACACATACAATTAAAACAAGCAAAACATCCAAGGTAGCTAGTAGAGAAATTTTATCGAACACCTTGCGTGCATGTGAATGATTTTATAATTTACCCCAAATTTATTAATTCCAATCAAACCCTTCACTATATTACACTCCACATCACTTAAATCATCCAACAGCTCACACAAATAATATAAAGATAGCAAAAATGTTGCTGAAATTGGCTAAGGCATTTCATCGAACACCTTGCGAGCATATAGATTATTTTCTAAAATTGTCCGCATATACTATTTCCTCTCAAACCAATCAATTAAATACCATTCAGAGGACACAAATCAATCAACAATTTCATTTTTACAACAAATTAAGGTCCAATTTGACAAAAATTCGAAATGTAAAAATCTGTAAAAACATACCTAAATCACTATATTTTTCGGTTGATTTAGGCAGCAGCAAGGGTGAGGAGGCGGCGGCGTGACTGGGGCGGGTGTGGGCGGCAACGACGGTGGCGCTCCGGGACGGTGGTGATGGCGGACTTCGATTATGAAGGCGGTGGCGATTGCTGAGCGATTTTTGTTGTGCAGAGAGGGGGAGAATACTGGCGAACGAACTGTGTTACGAATGGGGTTGGGGTTTAGATATAAGACCCTTTTTCGGCGGTTCCTAAGAACAACCGCCGAAAATACCCTTAAGTAAACAAATTTTCGGTGGTTGTTCTTAGGAACCGCCAAAAAAGACATCTATTTTCGGAGGTTGTTCTTAGGAACCGCTGAAAATGACTTAAATTAAAAAAATAAAAACCTCTTTTCGGCGGTTTTAGTATACAACCGCCGAAAATACCTTTAACTAAACCAATTTTTGACGGTTATTACTAGAAACCACCGAAAATGCCCTGACCCGAAACTCTTTTTCGGCTAAATTATAAGAACCGCCGAAAATGGGGGACCGAAAAAACCCTTTTTGTACTAGTGTAGGTTTTAGAAGAGAAATGAAGAGAGGCGGCCGACTCCATCCAATTCGCCAACTAGGGTTTGTAAAATAACAAGGGTAATTTAGTAAATGAGGAGTGTAAGGAAGGAAGATGGGCTCCGGTTTTAGCTTCATTTGGGCCCTATCAGTTCTTAGATTACAAGTTAATAACCCAACATAGCCCATGCTGATTTTTAATTGATTTATATGCTCACAAGACCTTCTAAATTAAGTTAACATTTTAATTAATCCTTCACATCAACATGTTAATTCATGTTATTAGTTTATGTAATAATGTTTATTACTTATTATATATTACTTTATAAGTAATTTCCCTTTATAAATATACCCTTACATCTCAAGATATATTTGTAGCATAATATAATCAATTAGCTCTTTATTTGATTATTTATTTTCTCATTTCCTCTAGATTATTTACATAAGTTTAGGGTTTGATAAACCCCTTTTAAAGCATATAATTATTTTACAAATATGATTAAGGTTCAACAATTCCTTAAATCATATAAATTATTTTTAAAATTCTGAGGGACATTTCAGAAATTTCCCCTTTTTATAAAAAATGTATGATCAAATAAGCAACAATAGATATTTTAACCAAAATTTTGATTATCATCTATTTGTTATAGACAATATCAACAAATGCATCTTCAAATTGTAACCTATTGATAAACAAAAACCATACCTCTTAAAAAAGTTATGGGCATTATAGTTCTATTGGTCTGGTCAAGAAAGGTGCGCGGAGGTGTATGGGTGATGGTTGTTCAACTAGGTTAATGAACCGTTGGGTTCGTGGTAAGCCGTGGGGTAAGCTCTCCCTGTGTTCTTTGCCTCTGAAGTTAGGAATACTCGTTTGGTTTCTAGGCTTATTGATCAAGTTGCCAAAGCTTGGCGTGAGGATTTGGTATGGCAATGGTGTACAAGTGGGGATGTTAGGTTGGTTCTTTCAATGAATCTTAGACCTAAGCATTGTCTTGATTCATGGGAATGGGGTCTTACTAAAGGGGAGGGTGAGAGTGGGTTATCGATTTCAGGTGATTCTTTTATAGGTAGGGTTATGGTTAGACTTACAAAATTCCAATTGCCTCATCGAGTTCTTCTATTTGCTTGGAAGTTTTTCATGGGTATTATTCCATGTATGTCTATGTTTCTCGTCCATGTGGTATGGAGGTTGATGTTAGGTGTGGTGCAAGGAAAAATATGGTGCATGCCTTTCTTGATTTTGATTACGTCTCTACTTTGTGGGAGCTTAATGGTCTATCCCCTCCTTCTAATATTGCTTCTGCTCATTCCTTATGTGAGAGGTTGTTAGACTTCAATGCACATATTTTAGTTGGTAATGCGCGGTTATTGATTATGTTGTTATGGAAGATCTGGTATGCCAAGTGTGAGGTGCGCTTTGGGAGATCACGAGATATGGTGTTAGGATGGGAGCATGCGTAGATCTTTTTGAACGTGGCTGATGTTCATAGGCAGTGATTCAACTCGTCCCAGATTTTGATGTCTTCACTAGCTGCTAGTGGGGTGGATGAAGTTCGAGTTTATGTAGATGGCAGTGTGGCTGATACGGATGTTGGCTTTGGGTTGGTGTAGTCCACAGGGATTCTAAGTAAGAAGGTGATGGTTGTTAGTATTCAAGGTGGTTTTCAGCCTTACTTGGTATTCATTTAGCTAAGCAATTAGGTGTGTCTGGGGTTGTTTTTTTAAGTGATTGCTTAGAGGTTGTTAACTATGTAAATGGTGTAGGTTTTAATAAGCTTAATGTTCGGATGGTCTTGGGATGTAATGCAATTACGGTTGGGTTTTGATCGCTTTGTATGTTCTTATGTAGGAAGGTTTGAGAATACTAGTGCCCATATGTTGTCTAACTTTGATAGCGGTTATAGCACTAAGGTGGTTTGGGCTGGTAATATACCCCAATGTATCCTTGATCTTTGTACTACTTAATATAATGATGGTTTGTTAAAAAAAGATATGGACATTAAACTCTAAAAAAAGTTGATTGCGATACAAAATAAGTGATGTTTCCTTCTAAGGATACATTTAGGTCAGTATTTTCATCAATCTGCGTTGGTATCATCTTAACTAATGACACTACTTATCAATACTGTGCGAGGTAAATCATATATCAGCAAGTGTACTGGTCTGTCGTAGCAAGTTTTCCTAGAAGTATCCCCACTAGGTTATCGAACCAAGGGAGGTTGTGTCTAGTTTGAATCCCTATTCTAACTAACTAATAAATTAAAGTAAAATAATAATAATAATAATAAATTAGGGGTTTGAATGCAGAAACTAAATGATTAATCAAACTAAAAGCAATTAAAAGTGATCTTCTACCAATTCTAAAAGGGGAATCCTAGTTTACTACTTGTTACTACTACTTCAGTTTATAGTTCCCTTCTAGAGTGTTTTCTTAATTCTAGATTACAACCTCAGATCTAAATTAATCTAAAACAGGTCTTCTGCAAGATTAATCCTTACTAAAATTCCCTAAATCTTAACTCTCATTATGAATGTACTAATTAACTAGTAGCGTTCAAGATTCATCTGGCTTCTAGACAGCTAATCCTGAGGAATTTCCATCTCTGGTTTCACTGGTAATATTTCTATGGTTTCGCCGCAGTTCTCACTTGTAAGCAATTCATACAAAAAAAACTCAATCAATAATTAATCATAAGAGAAAACAATAAAGAACAAGGAATAAAACTACAATCTGTATAGAATTTGTGTTTAACAGCTCAGGAAGCAAAAAAAAAAATAAACTAGTTGTCAGTAAACCAAATCGAGAAATTCCTGACGATTACTGGAGACACCCTGTAATAACCCTGTCAAATGCGCTGATTTAGACTCAATCATCTAATTGTTCTAGAAAGATGAAGCCTGTTATCTAAGCCTTGTTTCTGCTTCTGTCTCCCTACATTGCGCGCTGCCTTTGTATGCGGGCTAGGGTTCACAATCGTTCCTACGTTGACCGAGTGCGCCCCGCCCCCATGCTGCCGCAAACTATAGGATCTTTCTTCCAGGCATGAGCCGATTTCTTTTGTTTTACTCTCGAGAACGACGCATAGCACCCCAAAATTTCATTCAGCCAGCCCCGCTGCGATTCAAATAGAAAACGGGCCCCAAAGCATGTACGTGCATGGCTCCCGTGATATTAAAAAAGAGAAACAAATGTAAAAAGAGCCCCAAGAGCAGTGCGGTTGGTTACCGAGTCAAAGTCAACGTCAGCCCTCCTGATCGATGATGATGAAAAACAAATTTTATAGGGATTACATCGCCCCACCATGATGTTTGGCGAAAATACAATAGCACACCCACGAGGTTTCAAAAATTACTTTGCCCACCCATGTGGTTTCCACAAATTTACATCCAGCAACTTTTCTAATATTTGATTAACTTAAAAGATGGTTAAATGATATCTAAATTTGATGAAACTTTACATGGACGATATTTAAAGTGTTATATTTTGGTAAAACGTGAAATCAAACGTTTTTTAAGCTCATATGATCCGTGGGACCCGATGGACGTTGTCTCATGTTTCATGGGTCCCCAGGTCATATATGACCTTAAAAAACTTTGGATTTGGCCTTGAACAAAAATATAACACCTTAAATCGTCCATGTAAAGTTCCATCAAATTTAGATATCATTTACCATCTTTTAAGTTGATCAAATATTAGAAAAGTTGCCTGGAGTAAAATTGTGGAAGACCACAATGGGGTGGACCACAAAGTAATTTTTTGAAACCTCGTGGGTGGGCTGTGTAATTTCCCAACGTCCCCCATCATCTCTTGAGCCAAGGCGCAAGTTCACGTCAATAATGTGTCAGTCCGTTATACCGATATCATGGACGCGACGAACATTTATATTTTCATTAGTTCATGGTCCGGAACTATTCTCTCGTATGTGAACACGGACTGTCAAAATTAGTCAGTCGTTCGTTCTTTTCAGGGTGGTCCGGATCATTAAACGGACCAAGACCCGGACCGGCTACAAAATACACCAGAAACTCATCAGAATTCTGCTATTTTGACTGTGTCGTCTCGTCTTGATCATTAGGCTTTTGGTATGTGTTTCTAGACTTTTCTCCAGCGTGTTTCACCTGTTTAAGCATAAATACCACAGGTCGGAGTTTTTCACATATAACATAAATCAAACACCTAAGTGAGAGAATTTATCACATAATCCAATAAACATATATTAATTGATTAAACATAGAAATAAAGAATAAATTCCACACTAATCAACTACCCCACTTAGCTTTTGCTTGTCCTCAAGCAAGTAAAGAATATAATTGCTCCAAACCGAAACAACTGAAACTCTAGGATCAAACATAAGCGAAAGGAAACAAGCAAAATGGCAATAAAAAAATATCACTATGCTCTAAGCTACCAGTTTTCACACAACAGTGAACAAAGAATAATTTTAATACGGAAATTTCATGAAATGCCACTATATTTTTGGCTAATCATGAAATGCAACTAAAAAAAAGAAAGTCACAAAATTCCATTATATTTTTTGAAAAGTCCATGAAATGCCACTATAGATAGAAAAAAGACAAAAATACTCCTAACTAGTTAACAAAGTACTTTTGAAGTTCACATATGCCCCTAAGTGTTAAAAATGTATAACAAAAATACCAAAATACAATAAAAAATAAAAAATATTAAAAAAGTATAAAAAAAAGAAAAAAATAAAAAATAAAAAATATTTGAAAAAATTGAAAAATATCATTAAATATTAAAAAAAAATTAATTTTTTAGAAATTTATTCAATACCATAAAGAGAAGAATAATTTTAAGTTCTAAACAAATAATTTAGACCAATTTAGTACCATAATTTATACCAAATAAAGTACCATAATTTTATCATATACATTTTTTTAATTTTATTTTTCTATCAATTTAGATTATTTATTTCTTCAAAAGTAAATAAATTTTTTTTATATTGCTGATAAATTTTGAAACTAACAATTATTAAAATATAATAATTTATTGGAGATAGAGCGACGGAGAATATACTGCCTTATTCGCAATACTTTTTTAACACTACACACCCATGATCAAAAACAAAGAAAATGCAATTAATTCTGGAATTTAAACGATTTTCCTTATTCAAAATATTTCTCATTAGACATGCAGAATATTATTTCGATGCCCATGACTTTTTTCTCTTCATCCATGTAACGGGTGTTGGGTCTTCTATCCCAGATCACAAGACCTTGGGTAGATAGGTGATAAAGCACACCCCGAGGACTTAATAACCAAATGAAAGAAACTGCTTTGTTCAGAAAATTGCATGTTCAGTCAGAGGAGTACCTGCCTTATCCTTACATTCCAAACATTCATATAATTTCCAAGGTCTAAGCTATAAACACATTTAGTCTCCACAATTAGGTAATCCATAAGATTTCAGTGAAAACATAATAAATTTAAAAAAATAATTCAATCAGACAACTTTAAAGTATATTTTTTTAAGGTTATCATCAAGCTCATTTCAAACTTCCACAAACATATCACCCAAAATTTAACATTTAATGACAATAGAGAAGCACATTATTCATCACTTGAAAACAATTAAAAAACTAGTGGTATGAAGTGATAACTGAGGTCACTCCTTACCCCACACTTAAAAATTTAACAAAGTTTTTATTGCGTGATAAGGCAAGAGTGAAAAACCTTTGAGCACGCATGAAAACATTTACATCGAAAGAAGAAACACAGCACAACAGTTAGAAACAAAAATTAAAATTAAAAGAAATCAAACTAAAACTCCACTAGATTTTTTGTTGCTACAGGAAGAACGACCCCCACACTTGAGTTTCAGCAAAGTGTTGCAGCCTGGTTGCAGTATCATCATGTACAATTCATCTGAAAGAAATACACCAGAAACAACCAAAGCTACAAAACGAAGTTAAATATTAAAAAACAACAAAACCAGGAAAATAACTACAAAAAGAAATTAATACAGGAAATAAAAATCTAGCAAAATTTTAAAATTGGGTTGCCTCCCAGCCAGGTGATCCCTTCTTTAACGTCTTTGGATATACCATACCCTTGAGGATCATCCATCGTATATGAATGTCGATGTGGGTGCGAGAGGGTGAACAGGGCAGGGCATCAAATCTTTCAAAAACGACCCCGATCAAAAGGAAATAAAACCTCAAACACTCCAAATATAACAGTGCAAACTCCACCGATCATGCATCAGGTGGTTGTGTTGAGGTGGGTGGTCCTGACACGAGGATCAAATTTTGCAGGTCCTCCTTCTCAAATTCAAGGATGTATACATCCTTGTCGTCTGGTGGAAGCTCAAAGGAGGTGAACCTGTAGAAAAATCAACTTCAAGAGGAGTCAAGGGCTCCTCGAAATACAATGAGATAACTCTGCTCTGATGGCTCATCAGCAGACACAGGAAGGAAGTCAGGTGGAAGACTCTCTGCTAAGTATGGGTGGAGAAGGAATAATCGGGACAGCTTCAACGAATTAGATCATTCTCTAACTCTGTAGCCACCACTTAACTGATCATCCTCATAGCAACTTCGTCTCAATGTACCACAATCTCCAACTACAGGTTTTTTTCAGATCTCAGAACTTCAGGTATCAAGTCGGATATATTTCACAGGGTCGAATTCGGATCGCGAGGTATCATGCCTAGGCTTGATACGACCATTCTCCACACAACAACTCATCAAGTACAGTGAAGTATATGTACCACCCATCGTAATATCATTAGGTTAACATATAAGAAATCACAGCAGCTGTCACAAATACCTTTTTACAACCTAGTGATGGGCTCTAGATTCTTGCCATTATTCTCATTCAGCTTGTCACTTGATGAGATGTCTCAGCCTAACAAGAGCCAGAAAAAGAACAAGATCTAAATGCCTAATGCAAGAGAAATATATGTTAAAATTATGCAACAGTACTAGAGAAAACCCATTAGTACAAGAGAAGAGTAATGAAAGCCACAAAATTAGGACATGTCTAAAAAATGTAGCAATGCTATTGGATTACACCCAGCCATCACAGCGATATGATACGGGTTCGAGTCAACACATTAAATTAAATTCGGAACATAATTACAAGGAACTGGCCCATATCAAGTTCAAACAAACTAAGGAAAACAAACAAAGGAAGAATGACGAGCCCAGTGAAGCATCGAAGGGAGAGCGGAATCAAACAGGAGTGAACTGACAATACTGACGCGCATCGAACTGGGTAATTCCGTGGAAGCTTAAGAACTCACCAGTGAGGTAATCGACAATTACATTCCAACGCATACAATGAAACCAACAAATTCCAACAACAAATACAAGAAAAGAAAGACAGTACCACTTCCCCACAATAAAAACAATGTATTACATCCCAAATAAAAGTTCCCACTCCCCAAATGTACATATAAGTTTATAAAATTCTAAAACATAATCAATACCCAAAAGTATACCCAAAATGATGTCTACCCAGATCTACACTCTGATCGGGTCAATCTCCAGCTATGTACCCGAAATGGTTAGACCACAACGGGCTCAGCACAACTTGCTAAGTATGATAATGTGCAACCCGCTAGCTACCGGGCTACACATGACTAATTGGTCAATAAACATGCGGTTGATTCAATTCAAGCAATATAAAGAACTACTATATAAACATACAACATTCCAACATGTAATAACAAATACTCAAACAGAATGATCATCATAATGGGATCAGTTCATCAATAAATTGAGTTAGTTCTTTTTTCCTTACCTAGGTCTTGAGAATTTAATTGGTTCTCGAGTTCGACCTTTACTTAGGTACATGTCAATACAATCCTTTTATTGGGACCGTTTCCTCTCCATCCTTAATTGTCAAATGTGTTCGATTATTTATGAACTCTGTCAATATAAGTAATAAACCCAATGAAAACAAATCTACCGTCAAAGTGACGTACGTTCAAATTCCCCCCATCCCTGATCATGGGCCAAAGACGCTGAGCCAATCTCTTTTGACTCTGGGATGACCAAGTCCACAGACAATGGTCTATGGAAGTTGGATCTGATGCAGATACCCCCTTCGATACAAGTACGCGCAGTCGGAACCATCCTGGACTCCTCCCTCCCTCCAGTAACCAAGTTGTTTAGAAGTATATTCGGAACGTACGTCCTACTACTAGTATGTTAGTTCGGATCATCTCGGTTTTGGATGCTGACTAGATGTTCATGGATTCAATAAGAAGTTCTTATATAGTTTCCATAATTAGATAAGTTCGTATCCTTAATCCTCTTGGAATCTCTAACCATAATGATATGTTTCTTATGTGTGTTGTAAGTCTACTCCATTGGGTAGTTAGTAGTACACCAGATAGAAGGTCAAGGTTAGACAAATAACGAAAGGGGACAAAAAATCAAGGTTTTATTTGCATGTGTATCTTAACTATAATTACTATGATTACAAAACATTTTCTCTTCGACGTGAGCTTCCTGCCTCTTTATCTCGCACACGCCTCTTCGTCCTCTGGCCATCTTACCTAGCCCCATGCTTGATCATTCTTCTCAAGCCGTAAAAGTATCTACCATTGTCGGTTAAGATTCCATGGAGATTTAGTAATCATAACTTTGTCATAAACCTTCTGCCCTTGCATGCCTTCTATCTCCTATTAGCCCGCTCAATTCCTGATAAGTAATGATCATGTTCCTTTCTACTCCTCCCGCACTGCCTTATTTTATATCTCATTTCACCCTAGCACCCACAAGATCAACTCACCAGCATTTCTACCCTTTCCTTTCTCATTTATCTTAAGCAAAACCTTAATGGAAATACTCGAAATCAGTGGTGCTCTCCTAAGCTAAAATGTTGTATCCTGGGGAAGCTCTTCTCTAATGAAGACCTTTCTTCCAACAACTTTGTGGGTCTTCTCCTCAAGCACTCAAGCCCTTTGGAGGGTTTCGTTTTTGTAAGGTGATGCCAAATTATTTTGTCTTTTGAGTTAAAGCATCTACAAGCTCTGCATGCAGTATATGTTCGAGGGCCATGGCTAGTCCACAACAACTACTTGCTCTTCAACATTTGAAGAAGGGGCTTGCAATTGAGGATCATGAATTCAAATGGGTGTCGTGCTAGGTTCGCCTCTACGACGTGCCAAAGCCACACTTTAACATCAAATTTGTTGAGCTACTGGTAACCAAAATTGGCCGTTTCACCGGAATGACGGAGGACCTTCACATCTCGGGGTTTGAATACCTTAGGTTTAATGTACTTCTTAATATTAAGGCCCTAGTTCACCAATTCATCATCATCAACCTGAATCGGCAGAACCTCATCTTCCCTATCTCATATGACAATCTGCCGAATATTTGTACCAGGTTCGGGCCGCTTCTTCACACAGCTGTCTGTTGCCCCTAGCTAGCCCCTACCCCTAAGGAGCTCCTCAATTTCGGGCCATGGTTGCGCTCGGAAGTCTACATGGCTAGACTTCGTCCATATAAGGGTTTCATCATTTCAGAGCAGTGGAACTTTGTCTATGGAATTGCCAGTGGGGTTGTCTCTGATCTTCTTAATAACCATCTCCTACCAATCCACCCACTGAATCAGGAAGCACTAGTGGAAAAAAAGTTTTATAACACAGGCCTTTATAACACGACTAACAACAAGACGAGTTATATAATGCTATATAACACGGCTCGACTAATCTTATACCACGGCTAAAAATTGACCGTGTCATAAGATACGTCATCCTCAATACCACGAAAACAAAAAATATCAAAACAACAACGTTTTCAGTAACCTTATAACATGGCTGCCCTTAGCCGTGTTATAAGATAACGTTTTGCTAGACTTTATAACACGGCTCGTATAATTGTGTTATAAGATCAATATTGTAACACCTCAACTACAACAATACACTTAATAACCAGTTGCAGCGGAAAACATAACTCATCACATTACTTAACTCATTGGTGTTACACGCCGTTAACCACCCACGTGGCTAACAAGGCTAATACATATACATTGTATCGGTCTGATGGACCAGATTCCCGAGCAAATACACATCACAATTTCTTTCCATGTCCAACAACCATTACACATTTACATTCCAACTGTACCGAGTATTTACAAACCAATGCCGACAACAATTTCGGTCTTACTACACCTACAGTACATACTCAATTAAATAACTACCCATGTAACAACAACTACCCCGTCCTACTCTCGAACGGCTTCCAGCTCCTTGTACCTGAAAAGAAAGAAAGAAAGGGTGGCCCCCAAGGGGCTCAACACCTTTGCTGGTATGGTAAACGTGCAGCCCGCATGCTACCGGGCCACGCACAACTAATTTGTCGTCTAAGCATGCGGTTGATTATATTTAAATCATGCATGTAAACTATAAACACATAACACATTACATACCCACAACAACGGGGCTCAACCAAACAGTCAACACATCTATACTCGTTAAATCACTCATTGTGTTCTTTAACCCTAGAGGGTTTCTCCTCTAGTGGAGCTATTTCCTTAATAGACGACATTTACCCACTAGTCGGGTTATACTTAAATTTCTCTTATAATAACCTGGGATTCATATCCATGATCCACATTCTCCACATAACAACTCCTTTCGCATTTTGACGTCCAACTTACATAACATCGCAATAAGAATTGCATCACAACATTAACACATAACATAAAGGGAACGGTTCCCTTTTTGGACCAAACATCGTTAGTTCACTTGGAGAGCCTAGAGAATGCTGCCAAACTCATGCTAAGCTCGTTACATAACTCGTTACCGTCCTGTTAGATGAACGGATAACTTAACACCAAGGTGCATCGGATATAATAATCCAAGCACACCGTACATAGTATGCCCCTATGGCCCGACGTGAGTTAGTAAAATAGCCTTGGTTAAGCTAAAGGGAGGTTGGAACCCAAAAAGAAAACAACCGTAACATACAGAGAGAATCGAACCGGATATGATATTGACCCCCATACTCACACGCGTGGCCGGAACGACGGACTCCTCATCCCCCGGTTAGCACTTGTTAGAAGTCCCATATCGAAACTCAATACATTAGTTCACAAGTAAGTGCTCAGGTCCAGTTAGACACACACAAGGGAGTAAACATACTTACACGCACAACCAATATACAACTAACTCACGCATAGCCGTGGTTTGAACGTTCCCATGGTTTGGGTCGTTAAGTCCGGATACTGATCTCTCATGTGATCCTAGATTTGGTTAACTAAGGTTTAACACTTTCGAGGTTAAACGGTATCGGAATTAAACATGCCACATAAATGAATTGCTATAAACTCATTACATGTTTTTATCTTACAAGGTGGCAAAAACTCAGAAAAAACATTGGCATACAAGCCGGTGTAATCCGGTAGGACACAGGTTGCAAGAAAACCATACATGTCACCAAGGTCCACTCTATTGTGCCCTCCTATGTTCCTCGAACAATTCTTGAACAACTGGTAACATTACAATTACTTTCATTAACATTGGGGTAACATGTTTGTTAAACGACTAATGCGCCCATAGTTAACCCCGTCATCCCGTTAAACTTAATTTTACTCTTGTGATCTTAAGTTCACAACTCTCACATCAAACCTAACACTTGTTCACACATTTTAAGGCCTTTACATGTCACCAAGCAAGGCCTAAACATCACCTAAAACCATTACCATTCAATCCCCCATCATTAGGAGTCATTAGAACACATTTAAGCTATTTTGCCCAGGTCCGGGACTTGGTCCGGACCCAAGGTCCTGGACCACCACTGAACTTACTCTCGGCTATTATTTTCACTTGGTCCGGGTCTTGGTCCTGGACTAAGGACCCGAACCACTTGTAAACTTTAATTTCGGCTCATTTTTAAGGGTGGTCCGGGTACCTATACAAGGGCTAGGTCCCGGACCATGTTAATAAGTTGTCAAAACACCATTTTTAAACCCTTAATCCAACCTTAAACCTTACCTAATCATTCCATAATCTCTCCACATGTTTCCTACATGTTTAAACACCTTAAATCATGCACTAAACCTTCCTAAATCATCATTAACTTGTTACTCACTTTCTTACAACAATTCCCAACACTTATAACATTTTTCCTTAGATTTCCAAGTGGTATATTATGCCTACTACCTCAACTAACCAAAGTGTTGTCTCACAAACATTACCACTACTCCAAAAGCATTATTTCTCACATACACCTCCCATATACAAGCTCCTTCTATTTTCCACTAGTTCACACCTAGATCTTCACAAGGCATTATTTTTCCTTTGTTTACCAAAACTTGCACAAAACTTTACACTTCACATAACATAACCTTGGTGTGTTTAAAACACTCATTTGATTTCTAAATCCTCCAAGACTATGCCCAAGGCATCTTAACACTTAAGAAACACCTTAATTCACCTTCTTTCACCATCTTTACACTTAACCATGCCTAGCACCTTCTAGGTCATAAAATCTCATTACAATACATAAACTCCTTTGTTTATCAACTAAATTTTGCCATAGCTTCTCTTGTATCACCTTACACCAAAACACACAGTTTTCCACTTCATACATCCCAAGAACACTCAATCCCATAATACACATCCTTATACACAAACATATAGTTTTTCACCCTTTAACCATCAAAGGCCTTCATCTTCACCAGAAATGTTCTTTACACACAACTAAACCTTTAAACTACACTGCATCACAATATAGTGCATAAACTTAAATTGCTTGGCACTTAGGCCCTTAAATTGCATTAAACTTAAACACTGAATTTCCACATTTAAATGCCTCCAACCTGCAAATACACACAACAAGGCTCCCATGTCTTTTTAGTCCACCTTGTGGATAGTTTTCTAGCTCATTTCCCATTGGCTTTAGGTTAATTATTAAGCAAATATAGCTCAATTCCCTAGTACACAAAACTACATTAAGAGAGATCATTTACCTCTTGTTTTCCAAGTTTTCTCACTTGTTTTCTCTTGTTCTTTCTTGATTAGAAATTGGCAAGGAGCCTTTGATTACTTGTCAATCTTCTAACCAATACACACATAAGGGTAATGAGATTTAAGATTCATACTTAAACTCACATATAACCCTAAATTCACCTAAGTGTTTTAAACACCTAAAATTGAAGTTTACCTTGGAATTTGAAGGAGAACTTGAATAAGTAACAAGAGAGGACTCCTCCTAGTCCTTTGAAGTTTGAAATGAGGCTATGAAAGATCAAAAGAACACACCATCAATGGGTGATTCTCGGTCATATAAAAAACAAGAGGAAACATTGATTTTCTTTGTTTTCCTTACCTTGAAGCAAAGGAGAATGACAAGGCATGGAAAGATGAGCTCAAGCTCCTTCAATGGAGATTCTTCATGGCACCAAAATGGAGTTCTTGAAGATTTGAAAAGAGGAAATGAAGAGCTTGGTCTAACTAAGACAAAGGTAGTCTTGAAATTGATTTTGGAGCATGGAATAATAAGTTACAAGTAAAAGAAGGTGAAGAATGAGGTGCTACAGTAGGATAACGGTTTTTGCTTGGGAGGATGAAGGTAAGTGACGGTGGGTGCAAGGAGAAATGAAGGGAAAGTGAGGGAGAGGTAAGATTGGAGATATTTATGTTTTAAGGCAAAAAGTAACTTTTACTTTATTTTTTTTACTTTCTTTAGTGGATGGCCAAGTGTGATGGCTCACATCACTAAAACCGTGAGCCCCTTACATATTAGAGATATTTATGGTCTTTGTTGACCAAATAATTGACTTATGTTGACTTATAACTTAAACTAGCACTATTTGAGCACTATTCACAAATTAAGGCACATAATTGTGAAATTTTTGATTTCCCATTGATTTAAACTTCCTAATGTGATACTAAGTAGTACACATGTTGATTAAAGAGTAATGATGGACATTTAGCCACTCAAAAACTCATCTCCAAGACAATTTTTCAAAAATGTGCTTTAAGACTCCTTAAAGCACATTTTGTGTTTTATCTTGTTTTCAAGCTTGTTTTTCTTTAGTAATTGATTTAACATGTTCATTATCATGTTAATAAGGTCTAGGAATGACCTTTAGGTCTCATACAAGGTTACACCAAGTCTAGGGCAAGTATTTGCTTAAATTGACTTTATGGTGTTTTCTTGTGTTTTCTTTGGTTTAAATTGTCTACCAATGTTTCTTAAGGACTTAATTAGCCTTATTAAATCATAATTGAATATTATTAAGTCTTGGTAGGCCCTTTGGGTCCTAACCAAGTTCATTCCAAGCTTAGAGCATGTTTTTGCTCAAATTGTCTTTATGGTATTTTATTGTTCTTACTATGGTTTAAATTGTTCACTTATATTTCTAAGGCACTTTTAGCCTTTAAATACCATAGTTTAATATTTAAACTTCATATCAAGGTTTGGGGTATTTCAATCTACCCCTTAAAAGAACTTCGTCCTCGAAGTTCACAGTTTCCCTTGTATCCTTCCGCAAAATCTGGGAATCACTTGCACAATAAAACTTCCATAACCCAAACATACTTACATCACAACCTCAGACTTAACGGTCCGGGTAACATATCCACATCCATACATAACATAACATACTTACATAACAACTCGGTCTCAAAGGCCGGGTAACATAACCACGTTTGTATCCACATATCAACCCTTAGACTCTCAGGTCTGGGTATCATACCCAAATTCAGAACTCAACCACATTAGGACTCAAGGTCAAAATAACATTTATTACACATACCATACAACATGTCTTAGCATGTATAGCAATCAAAAATACCTTTATATACACTGTGATCCCGCAGATTCCTTTGGGAGATCGAAACAATCACTTAATCTTTAACATATATACTTCTCATGTCACCGGTCCAAAGACAAAGGCTCGTATGTCCTCAGCTCATGAGCAAGTACTACAAAAATATTCTTACGAGGTTAAGTATAAGAGAATCCTCTATTCAAAACATCAATCGAAAGTTTTGGAAATACCCATTGAAAAATCCTTTTGAAAACGCAATACAACTCCAAGTCCAATTTATGCTCTTTGCATCTTTCCTTAGCGTGGTTATTTGTGACCACTTATAGGGAGCTTCAAGAGTCATCCAACCCTGATGTGATCAGCATTAGTGTTGAACTATCCTTCCACCCCAATTTGTGTTCGGCTTCCCTTGATCACATGCAAATCAAGTTCCACCTCCCACTTCATTTTCAAGCATCAAATAATACACTTATTTCCAATTTTCTATCTTTTTTTGTCAATCTAGTCATAATCATTACATATCCAAAGGATAGAACTCCGTCTATCAGTTATCTCCATTCACTTTAATCCAGTTACCTAGGGAATCTTATTCTCACTAGGTTCTATGTTGGTTTCTTTCCTCTTCATACAATCACAATACTGTATAAATATATATTTTATGAAAATACAATACACGGTTTTTACATTTAGTATTATGTGAACACTTACTGTCGGGGTTTTAGTTCCCCGGGAGTTTCTTTACTCCCTTACACTTGTACTCTCACACACCATAGTTAACAAAGTGGATACACTTATCACAATGATATTTACCATAATTAAACCATGAATGCGTATGTTTATGTAACACACGCACCAAATCATCCAAACAAATTATTTTGTGCTATGCACAACAATATTTCACGTACACTTGTACGTTAAAACACACTAAGCGGTTTTGCGCTCTACCCCCCTTAAAAGAGATTACACCCACATAATCAATCACTGAACATTAGTTTAAAATGTTCTGCCACCATGAAGTGTTTTAACTTCCACGCGGTCTGTTATACAATGCGTTCTGGTTAGAGGGTCTTAACCATATTGGCGGTTTAGTCCCTAAACCAAGAATTCTCATTGGAGTTTATTTAACTCATAACCGTTTCGATTCTGGCCTGTGAGGCTTCTTGTCGTTAATAACTAGCCATTATTCGTATTCACATTATATGAAGCATGGGTTCACTGGCCTCTGCTGCGCAACTCTGATAACTTAGAGCTTAGTTTGTCCCATTCGTTATTCTTACTGTATTGTACATCCCCGATTTATCACCTTTATTCTAATAATAATGGTTTCTCAACCGATGGGTGGTATCTCTTACCGTGAGCGAATTCGGTGAGTTGCAAACTTTCTATCCACTTCCATAATAATTTACTGTATATACTACTATGTATTTCACAACGATTGACTTGATTTCTTCCGACTTATGTCTGTTGAGGTTGAGCTACTACCTAATGTGTAGTACTCTCTCGGTTATTTCCCCCACTTGAGGTATATTCCATACCGATATCTAGTATTACGTGTTACTGTAGTCACTTATTCCTAATCATATGCCTTCATATTTGGTTTCGTACAAGTACTCTTCCATTGATACGACCTTGCATTTCCTATGCCTCGTCCTTATAGCGTTATAAGCCTATTTCTACTTCTACCACAATTAACATTTTCCAAATTCCTAACTATCTCACTCGATCATTACTGCGCAAGTGCAATACCAAAACACTCAGTCATACAGAGTGCAGAGGCGTAAACTCTTGGCAGTAAATCTCTTATGCATGCATTGTAATAGGAATTCACACCGTGTTCCCAAGAAATCCTTATCACATATTACCGTCTACTGGCTTACTGCCCAGTCTATTTACTATTACTTATCTTGCATCTCCGGTGAGTTTAACTCATAACTCTGCTCATCGCCATTTTATTTCCTAACAATACTCATACAACGGTCGCTTGCTGCGCACTGTGTTCTTACTTCTTGCACAACACTAACTTACTTGGCATCCACTGTCATACTAGCTTCCGTACATGTACTTTCATCATTAGTATTTTGGTTCGTCATTCATTTGGATGACTACTGAATACACTATTTTTCAAGTCTTTATGCTCCTTAAGCGTTGTTCACTCTACATTTAGCATCACACACCTATAGTGGTTGCTATTAGACTTATTACCCTTCCGGTCTCCACAACTGGTACAACACTTCTTGTCGTATTATTCTTAATCAAATCACTCTTGGGTAATAACAATATGATCAATCCTTAACACACTTCTTGAACTTGATTCACATAACTACCGCTCCCGCGGTTTCACAATTTCGAGAGGTCCCCACTCTTTAAGCAGTGGTTAGTTCTCCGCTCTATTCACTTGTACAACATAAACTCCTACAATCGGTAAAATTTACATAACACATTTTGTCTGTGGCTTATAAGCCTTACTGCCTCGAGCTGTGCTCATTGTAGGCTGTTCACACACATTTACTTCTCTGTACAACATTACATGGTTTGATGGTTGTATTGGGCTCCATGACAAGGTCATTGCATTACGCTTCCTTTCATGAGATGCCCCTTAGGAATTTCAGTTTGCCTCCTGACGACTTATGTTTTACTGAGTGTTAGTTTTCAACCCTTACGTTTCTGTCACGTTATTTCGTTCAACAATTGTTGATCCAAACAACCCCTCAAGGATTGCTCCTGGGTGTTGCTAAGTTATGCCATTACATCTGGCTTACACTTATTGGTGTGTTTAGTTAACTACACCGTATTGCGTTCTTAGCTGGGTTTACTATCCTCTTTAGTGAAGGTCGATATTCCCGGTAGTCTAAGTAATCATTCTGGGAGTTTCATCCCATTCATTGCATATTAACGTGTCCATATCAGGCATCTGCCTTGCCACATATAGGCTGGTTCGTCGTTCCAGTTATCATGTTTATCCCTCAGGATTCTTTAGACATATGCGATGTCTTTACATAACAGTCAGTGCACTTCGTGTTTCCTGACTCTAAAACATTTCCTTGAAACGAGTTCACTAATTCCTTTTGTCTCGTTAACTTAACTGGGTTCTTTTACTTCAATCATTCGATGGTAATCCGTTGCTCTTGTTTGACTTTTACTGCTGACCGTAGTATGGAGTTGACTACTTCCCGTGTTCCTGACTCTACTCGTATACATATGTGGGGTACCCTACTGATACATGCTACTTACCCGACTAACCCGTAAGTAGGTCTGTCAGGCCCACAAGCTCCTATCGGAGTGCGGTCGTCCCACATTTCATTTTTGTAAACTCGTAGTGTCCGTCACACGCCTAGGTGAAGTATTCTGTTGTCAACTCCTCTTATATCATCCTATGATAATATGCATTCTGTACTTCCGAACTTAATCAAGGAAAGCCTATCCACTGTTGTATCATTATGAACTCCATCCATTCGCTCGGGTTGCTACCCTTGGGTTTACCGGTTTCCGTCCGGTTATTCAAAAGTGAACTGAGTGCAACTTACCTACTATGTGGCACTGAGGCCGGCGTAGGTCCTCTGGTTTGGTTTAAAAGAAGGTTTGAAATAAACATGGGTTTGAAAGAAAATTTGGTTTTGAAAAAGAGTTTGAAACAAATCCGATTTTGAAAGAATAATTCTCATGGTATACAATGTCTTCTTGTCTTAACCGAGTCTAGCTTCTTGCTGACTGGTGTACTCCCAATTACAAAGGTTAAGTTGTTAAGCCCTTCCACGGTTACGATTATCTCACTTAACTTCTTCGGGTACTTTACTAAGTACTTCGTTTTGTTAAAAAATTTCCTGAACAGCCCTGTCATAGCAGCACTTGCCATGGCAAGTGCGCCATGTTAACTGGCTGTCAGCTGAACACTTACCGGTTGCGGTATTGTTTTTACCCGCACTGTCATCAGTGGCCTTATTGACCCTTACTTTGATCTTACAGTCTTAACAATAAATCTGCTGGGCGACTCCTCATTGTCTTCACATGGTAATCATTAACTAGGGTGTTTCCCATTCTTGGAATCCCCTTTTTCTTAGTATTGTATCTTCTTCGTAGCCCGTTCCACGCATTTGTCGTGGTTACTGGACTGGTCTCTTGTTTGGGTACTACGTCATAGTTCCTTAATCGGTTGGTATACCGTTGGCGACATTATTTAATAATCGTGGTCCCGTAGACACGCGTCTCGGGTTCCGTTACTTCACTTCTTGCCTATTGCACGGTTGGTGCGTTGCAAGCTGGTTGTTCTCGACTGCTCGGCATGTCGACCCAGGTTGCCGAAAATTCCATTCTCCTATGCATAGGATTCTTCATTCTTCGCTATTAAATGCGGTTAACGTTGTTCACATGAAAACCGTCTCCGGGATTCCTAGTTTTTGGAATCTACCGTATGACAGGTTCTCCGTACTTACAGAGGTACTTAATAACAGCCAGATCGGGTATTCCCGAATAAGAGTGGACTTTCATCTCTCCGGCGTTCTTTCCCGAGCTATAAAACAGGGATTATGAAGGGCGAGATGGATATTGTAGGTTTCCAGTACACACTGGTAATTTCCAACTAGCGTATCTCTCACGCTATCACTCAACCCTTAACCTAAAGTACTAAAATCCTAACTCGGTACTTCCTAAGCTCGGTAATTCCAGTCATCAGAGCGATACTTAGATCTGATACCACTTTTTGTAACACCCCAACTACAACAATACACTTAATAACCAGTTGCAGCGGAAAACATAACTCATCACATTACTTAACTCATTGGTGTTACACGCCGTTAACCACCCACGTGGCTAACAAGGCTAATACATATACATTGTATCGGTCTGATGGACCAGATTCCCGAGCAACTACACATCACAATTTCTTTCCATGTTCAACAACCATTACACATTTACATTCCAACTGTACCGAGTATTTACAAACCAATGCCAACAACAATTTCGGTCTTACTACACCTACAGTACATACTCAATTAAATAACTACCCATGTACAACAGCTACCCCGTCCTACTCTCGAACGACTTCCTGCTCCTTGTACCTGAAAAGAAAGAAAGAAAGGGTGGCCCCCAAGGGGCTCAGCACCTTTGCTGGTATGGTAAACGTGCAGCCCGCATGCTACCGGGCCACGCACAACTAATTGTCGTCTAAGCATGCGGTTGATTATATTTAAATCATGCATGTAAACTATAACACATAACACATTACATACCCACAACAACGGGGCTCAACCAAACAGTCAACACATCTATACTCGTTAAATCACTCATTGTGTTCTTTAACCCTAGAGGGTTTCTCCTCTAGTGGAGCTATTTCCTTAATAGACGACATTTACCCACTAGTCGGGTTATACTTAAATTTCTCTTATAATAACCTGGGATTCATATCCATGATCCACATTCTCCACATAACAACTCCTTTCACATTTTGACGTCCAACTTACATAACATCGAAATAAGAATTGCATCACAACATTAACACATAACATAAAGGGAACGGTTCCCTTTTTGGAACCGAACCAAACATCGTTAGTTCACTTGGAGAGCCTAGAGAATGCTGCCAAACTCATGCTAAGCTCGTTACATAACTCGTTACCGTCCTGTTAGATGAACGGATAACTTAACACCAAGGTGCGTCGGATATAGTAATCCAAGCACACCGTACATAGTATGCCCCTATGGCCCGACGTGAGTCAGTAAAATAGCCTTGGTTAAGCTAAAGGGAGGTTGGAACCCAAAAAGGAAACAACCGTAACATACAGAGAGAATCGAACCGGATATGATATCGACCCCCATACTCACACGCGTGGCCGGAATGACCGGACTCCTCATCCCCCGGTTAGCATTTGTTAGAAGTCCCATATCGAAACTTAATACATTAGTTCACAAGTAGTGCTCAGGTCCAGTTAGACACACACAAGGGAGTAAACATACTTACACGCACAACCAATATACAACTAACTCACGCATAGCCGTGGTTTGAACGTTCCCATGGTTTGGGTCGTTAAGTCCGGATACCGATCTCTCATGTGATCCTAGATTTGGTAAGCTAAGGTTTAACACTTTCGAGGTTAAACGGTATCGTAATTAAACACGCCACATAAATGAATTGCTATAAACTCATTACATGTTTTTATCTTACAAGGTGGCAAACACTCAGAAAACACATTGGCATACAAGCCGGTGTAATCCGGTAGGACACAGGTTGCAAGAAAACCATACCTGTCACCAAGGTCCACTCTATTGTGCCCTCCTATGTTCCTCGAACAATTCTCGAACAACTGGTAACATTACAATTACTTTCATTAACATTGGGGTAACATGTTTGTTAAATGACTAATGTGCCCATAGTTAACCCCGTCATCCCGTTACACTTATTTTTACTCTTGTGATCTTAAGTTCACAACTCTCACATCAAACCTAACACTTGTTCACACATTTTAAGGCCTTTACATGTCACCAAGCAAGGCCTAAACATCACCCTAAAACCATTACCATTCAATCCCCCATCATTAGGAGTCATTAGAACACATTTTAAGCTATTTTTGCCCTGGTCCGGGACTTGGTCCGGACCTAAGGTCCCGGACCACCACTGAACTTTACTCTCGGCTATTATTTTCACTTGGTTCGGGTCTTGGTCCTGGACTAAGGACCCGGACCACTTGTAAACTTCAATTTCGGCACATTTTTAAGGGTGGTCCGGGTACCTATACAAGGGCTAGGTCCCGGACCATGTTAATAAGTTGTCAAAACACCATTTTTCAACCCCTAATCCAACCTTAAACCTTACCTAATCATTCCATAATCTCTCCACATGTTTCCTACATGTTTAAACACCTTAAATCATGCACTAAACCTTCCTAAATCATCACTAACTTGTTACTCACTTTCTTACAACAATTCCTAACACTTATAACATTTTCCCTTAGATTTCCAAGTGGTATATTATGCCTACTACCTCAACCAACCAAAGTGTTGTCTCACAAACATTACCACTACTCCAAAAGTATTATTTCTCACATACACCTCCCATATACAAGCTCCTTCTATTATCCACCAGTTCACACCTAGATCTTCACAAGACATTATTTTTCCTTTGTTTACCAAAACTTGCACAAAACTTTACACTTCACATAACATAACCTTGGTGTGTTTAAACACTCATTTGATTTCTAAATCCTCCAAGACTATGCCCAAGGCATCTTAACACTTAAGAACACCTTAATTCACCTTTTTTCACCATCTTTACACTTAACCATTCCTAGCACCTTCTAGGTCATAAAATCTCATTACAATACATAAACTCCTTTGTTTATCAACTAAATTTTGCCATAGCTTCTCTTGTATCACCTTACAGCAAAACACTCAGTTTTCCACTTCATACATCCCAAGAACACTCAATCCCATAATACACATCCTTATACACAAACATATAGTTTTTTCACCCTTTAACCATCAAAGGCCTTCATCTTCACCAGAAATGTTCTTTACACACAACTAAACCTTTTAAACTACACTACATCACAATATAGTGCATAAACTTAAATTGCTTGGCACTTAGGCCCTTAAATTGCATTAAACTTAAACACTGAATTTCCACATTTAAATGCCTCCAACCTGCAAATACACACAACAAGGCTCCCATGTCTTTTTAGTCCACCTTGTGGATAGTTTTCTAGCTCATTTCCCATTGGCTCTTTAGGTTAATTATTAAGCAAATATAGCTCAATTCCCTAGTACACAAAACTACATTAAGAGAGATCATTTACCTCTTTTTTTCCAAGTTTTCTCACTTGTTTTCTCTTGTTCTTTCTTGATTAGAAATCGGCAAGGAGCCTCTGATTACTTGTCAATCTTCTAACCAATACACACATAAGGGTAATGAGATTTAAGATTCATACTTATACTCACATATACCCTAAATTCACCTAAGTGTTTTAAACACCTAAAATAGAAGTTTACCTTGGAATTTGAAGGAGAACTTGAATAAGTAACAAGAGAGGACTCCTCCTAGTCCTTTGAAGTTTGAAATGAGGCTATGAAAGATCAAAAGAACACACCATCAATGGGTGATTCTCGGTCATATATAAAAACAAGAGGAAACATTGATTTTCTTTGGTTTTCCTTACCTTGAAGCAAAAGAATGATAAGGCATGGAAAGATGAGCTCAAGCTCCTTCAATGGAGATTCTTCATGGCACCAAATGGAGTTCTTGAAGATTTGAAAAGAGGGAAATGAAGAGCTTGGTCTAACTAAGACAAAGGTAGTCTTGAAATTGATTTTGGAGCATGGAATCATAAGTTACAAGTAAAAGAAGGTGAAGAATGAGGTGCTACAGTAGGAGAACGGTTTTTTCTTGGGAGGATGAAGGTAAGTGACGGTGGGAGCAAGGAGAAATGAAGGGAAAGTGAGGAGAGAGGTAAGATTTGGAGATATTTATGTTTTAAGGTAAAAGTAACTTTTACTTTATTTTCTTTTACTTTCTTTAGTTGGATGGCCAAGTGTGATGACTCACACCACTAAAACCGTGCCCCTTACATATTAGAGATATTTATGGTCTTTGTTGACCAAATAATTGACTTATGATGACTTATAACTTAAACTAGCACTATTTGAGCACTATTCACAAATTAAGGCACATAATTGTGAAATTTTTGATTTCCCATTGATTTAAACTTCCTAATGTGATACTAAGTAGTACACATGTTGATTAAAGAGTAATGATGGACATTTAGCCACTCAAAACTCATCTCCAAGACAATTTTTCAAAAAAGTGCTTTAAGACTCCTTAAAGCACATTTTGTGTTTTAACTTGTTTTCAAGCTTGGTTTTCTTTAGTAATTGATTTAACATGTTCATTAGTATGTTAATAAGGTCTAGGAATGACCTTTAGGTCTCATACAAGGTTACACCAAGTCTAGGGCAAGTATTTGCTTAAATTGACTTTATGGTGTTTTCTTTTTTTTCTGGTTTAAATTGTCTACCAATGTGTCTTAAGGACTTAATTAGCCTTATTAAATCATAATTGAATATTATTAAGTCTTGGTAGGCCCTTTGGGTCCTAATCAAGTTCATTCCAAGCTTAGAGCATGTTTTTGCTCAAATTATCTTTATGGTATTTTATTGTTCTTACTATGGTTTAAATTGTTCACTTCTGTTTCTAAGGCACTTTTTAGCCTTTAAATACCATAGTTTAATATTTAAACTTCATATCAAGGTTTGGGGTATTTCAAATATAAATGACGTAGTTTTGGTTGTCTCATCTCCCGTCAACAAAAATATAAAACAACGACGTTTTCTTCCGGACTTTATAACACGGCTGTAGAGCCGTGTTATAAAATCAGCAAATGCGACACTTTATACCACACACCAAAAATGAGCCGTGTTATAAGGTCAGCAAAAACTACATCGTTTTGGTTATCTAATATCCTGACAAAAGGAAAATACAAAACGGTAGGAGTTTTATAACACGGCTAACTAAAGCCGTGTTATAAAATCTGTCTATTACTGCCCGCCTCCTCCCTCTTCCTTACTCCTTTGCTATTTCGATCATTCCCGCTCTCGGAAAAACCCCGTGGCACCTCTCGCCTTCAGTTGTTCGACCACCACCACCTTTCTCGAGAGCTTTTCGACGGCCACCACCATCATTTCGCCTTCAGCTCTTCGACCGCCACCAACCTTGTCTCGGATTTATCTCTTCGCCGGCCACCACCTTCTTCTTGTTCAGCGAATCCGACCATCACCACCTTCGTGCGAATTCCGCAGCTCAATAATCTACATGATGTTTTCCGACTACAATCTGGGATTTCTAATCTTTCCTCCTTTTTCTCTATTTCCAAATCCTAACTTACGTTCCTTTGCACTTTCAGGAATATCCTTGTTCTCGCTACAATTAACTTACTACTACTGGGAATGCGAGAGACTCCATCTCATTATTATATATACTAAATGATGGTAAGACCTAGTTTCATTTTCTTGCTAGTTGGCAACTCGACTTCCATTTGCTATTTGCCTAATTTTTTCTCAACCCTAACTTGCGTTCTTAGAGATACCAGAAAAAAAGTTGTAGCCTTTAATGTCTTGCAAATCTTTTGTGGATGCTCAGAGAAAATTCATCTCACTTATCTACTAGAAACGCAACGGGTGAGACCTGTTTTCATTTTCTTGCTAAGTTGAGATTATAACTAGCTAGGTATATTTTTTTATCTTCTGAAATTACCGATTACTGTGATTGCCTCTTAATTTGTCTTCTGCATTTTGGTTTCAGATTATGGTTATTGTCAGATTACCATGGCTACCATCGATTTTGTGCGGCTGTTTTAGCTATAGTTAGGACTTGACCAAGTGTGAATTACGAGATGTTTTTATTCTGTTTTGCTGGTGTTGTGAGGATAGCATTCAACAGCTTGGGGTCTTTATTATGGTGCTTTGCAATCGTTTTTTCTGTTGCTTAATGGTAGTAGTGATTTTGCTGTTGCTTAATCGGGTTTTCTGCTGATTTTGCTGCTATTGTGAGGATTGCTGTTGTTATGAGGATTACTGTAACACCCCTAATCCTAAACCTGTAATAACGTCGCAAGTCGTAGCATAAAAATAATAATTCGCAGCGGAAAATAAAACTATCTATCCTTGGTGTTACACGCCGTTACTCAACCTTGTGAGTAACAAGGCATCCTTACTCCTCCCAACAACTTCAACTCCTCACGCTGTGATGAACAAGATACTAAGCACTCTAATAATTACAAACCAAATCCAAATTAAATGAGCAACTAACTGAATACAACAATCTCCAAAATACAGTACATAATAAAACTACAAAGTGTTTATCAAAACACACAGCTACCCTGTTCCCCGCACTCCGGCTTGTGTCTTCTTCAGTAACCTGAAATGTTTTGCCCATTGAAGGGCTCAGCAATCGAAATGCTGGTATGCTAAATGTAGTCCTAAGTCATCTACATTCCTTAAGTTGTTTTAGCCATCTTGATATTAGATTCTTTACATGAAATACCGTTTACAATAATAACAGTAATAACTGTAAATGCTAAACAAACACATAACAGTTCGCCTGCAAATCACATCACATAACAATAAACAACAACCAATATTCAAACACCAATAATCCATAACAGTAATAAAAAGTTACGCGTATTAATTAACTGTGCTTGTTAGTTGGCCACCTGGCCCTTATCCTTTAAACCAATCACTTAACCCTTTTTCCAATTAAATTCCACCCCAGGCGTCATGTTAAGACAACCCTTAATAACTTAATAATGGACTGTAGTCCCCTGGGTTCCAAAGGAACCGTTACCAGCTGACCTTATGGCCCTGGATAATATTATGACCAATCCGGTCGAACCTGTGCACCAACGGTAGTGCCCTCCGCCATCGTCGAATGTGGACAATGGATTCCCTTGAGTGACTCCCCGTTGAAGTCTCTCGTAGTGATCACGATGCGCAACCAGAAAGTCGAAACAGTCTGGATTCCTCTCTTTATAAGTTAGCCCTTTAGTCAAAGATACAATATCCAATCCTTGAGTTAAGACTATAACAGTTGACCATCAGTTAGGTTCGATAATACCTAAAGGTCAGTTAGTCTTGTTCCAGTTTAGATGTATAAAATTCCAGTCATAAGACGTTAAAGTAAAATAAAACGCAGTGGTGTCGAGCAATACAGTATACAAGATAATGTACATAAACCACAGATATCGCTCTTTAACAATTAAACACACAACGTCTGGACCTTAGGAAAATCCTTAGGACATTTAGACCACACAATTAACATACCGTTCACCGTGTAACTTGCTAGCTTGACAGTAGACGCTTTAACAGTTCCTCCCCGTACACTGTTATATATACATGCAATACCGGGTAACATTAATATAACTATTCACTAAGTACTACAGTACTGTTACTGTAGAGTTTATACTCGTAGTATACTAACTCTGTATGTTCTTTATTTCCCCCTGTTATTTTACAGTGGTTCAAGGTAGTATATCAGGTCATTATTTATGTAACAACACATGTGATAATGAATTTCTACCTTATAATATATTTATATTTCATAATCATATACCCATAATTATTTCCACTTATTCCATATATCAATATGATTTGGTTATTTTTATTATAACCACAATTATTTTATAAACTTTATATTATACTCCATAATGTATCATAATACATAGTTTTAATTCCTTTCTTTATTAAATTACAAAACCAACCATGTATTTTCGGTAATTACTTAATGAACACATACTTTTATAAATTGCTAATTAACCACTTAACTTTCGGTATTTACAATATATATACTAACTTGTATAAATTACAATTAAATCCCTTAAACTTTCGGTTTGTATATACACCTTCCTTATTTACAATTTAACCCCAAAACTTTATATAAGTTACATATTGACTTATAAACTATAGTTTTAATATTTATTTCCTAAAATACCGAAAAGGCCCTTATATTCTTATTATTTATGCTTTTGCCCCTAAACCAATTCGGTTTTATATATTTCTTTCATAAATTACATATTCACCCCAAAACTTGTATAAACTTAATATTTTATGCCCCAAATCATTTTAACCCAAAGTTTTAGGTCAACACTTTGACCAAGACTTAATTTCATAATTAATACTTTAATATACCCATAAATTCATAATATTAATTCCTACCTTATATTATATCATAAATACACCAAATCACCCCTTTTATTCTTGACAATCATATTTAATGCACCAAACCTTTCAAAATTTACATTTAACCACATAACTTTATAAACTAGCCATTTAAATACTTGTAGCTATTTTAATACTCCCAAATTCATAATATAAGCTAATATACTTATATAATTCGAAAATCACCAAATAACCCATTTCATTCTCGGCTTTAACATATATTTACCATATAGTTTTAAAACTTGATTTAAACTTTATAATATGTACATATAAATGTATATAAGTCATATAACACTTCTAAAAATTATGCTAATGACTTAGGATGATTATAAACTCAAAATAGAACATTTTATCCCTAGACAATTTGGTTTGAAAATATATGTATCCTAATTAATTTTCGTGACACAAATTTGTACCTTAAGGTAATAATCTTACCTTATATGTTATAAATTATTTTATTGATATTATAACTCAATATTTTCGGCCTTAATATTACTAAGGCTTGTACATAATTTTTATACCAAAGTTTGAAGCTTAAATCAAACTTAAACTTAATAAACCTTAATTATAGAAACTTACTCCTTAAATCAAGACAATTCTTGTACTTGATTTCTCCTTGAATTCCAAGCTCTCCAAATGCTATCTTGATGAAGAACTTTCGGCCTCCTTGTATATATTTAGGAGATCCATTTGTTAGACTTCTAACAAGGATTTATAAATAAGATTTGGAGTAATTTTACAAGAGTTTACCTTAGGTATTTTTCAAGGAATTTTCGGTACACCTTGGGATGATTGTAGATCTAAATTTCCTTCATGAAATGATGAAGATAATATAGGTTTAGAAGCTTTTAATTTTCAGTAATGGCTTAAGGAACTCACTTAGGATTTTCAACATGAAAATATACCTTAACTTGATCTTGTTGTTCCTTGTGTTGTTGTTGAATCTAGGTAGCTCCTTGGAACACTTATGCTTGGCGAATTCTTGTAGGTTTGCTAGGATGATTCTTGCTTCAATACTTAGTAGATTTAACTAGGAATTTACATTAAAATGGTGTTAGAACTTAGAACACCATTAATGGAGCTTTGAAGCTCTAAGGAATTAACTAGCAAATGAAGAACAAAAAATTAAGGGAATGGAGCTTACCAAAATCAGTTGGATGAGGCAAATGAGAAGGGTTACTCACGTAGGCTTAAGAGAATAGAATGAAAGGGATTTTCTTTTGACAAAAATAATGTCAAATTTAGGTATTATTTTCCTTAGTTTATTCCTTGATTATTGGCTCAATAAATGCCCATGTTTCATGCTAGACTTTCGGATGATTGGCAAGGGGATTGGAAGTCTTAGTTTGACCACTTGAAAGAAGAGGACAAGGGCTAAGGTAGGTGTATATTTCTTTGGCATTTTAAATGATGATTTTCCTTGTTTTCCACTTGTATTTTTGGTAATGTATGTGTATATAGGCAATTGATTTCTTTGACAATTGAAGACATTAGAACATGGCTAGGTAGGTTGGTATTCTACTTTGATTTTTATAAGGCAATCAAGACCTTCTTTTCCGTGTTGAAATTGGCACCATGTGTTGTATAAGACAATTGATTTTTGTTGTATTAGGCATGGGAATATACATAGTTAGGTAGTTGTTTTATTTGACTATCATTGAGCAACCAAACTAGCTTTTCTCCACATGAATTCGGCAGCCACAAGGCTAGTGACATGGGTTGTTTTGTTTGTTTCTTGCACATGGTATAAAGCTAGATCTAGGAACTTACTTTTGTGTATTTAAATTTCTATGACTTTTCCTAACTTATTTCTTTGTTGTTTCTTGCAGGGAAATCGGTAATGAGAAGCTCCATTGACTGAATTATTTGAAATATTATCACATGGTACATGATAAGATGAGTCACCATTCCATAAGGCAATTTCTAGTCAAAATTCAAGTCTAAAACACCCTAAATGACGCCCACTTTGGTGACCAATTGGAATTGATTTTTGATTTGATTCCTGTCACACTATATTGTATTAAGACCATATTATAACATGTTATAAGTCACAACATTTAATTGGTACATTTATACTAGGTAAAGATGAAATTTTTAAGGTAAAAATGCTGATTTTATGTACCTTTTTGATCATCATTTCGGCCCTGTTTATGCTATGAGTTTAGCACTGTAATTAATTGATTTAGATGGTAAATTTATCCCATTTTAAGATTATCAACTTCTGGTTCCTCAAAACTTCAAAGTAATTGCGTAGAACGCATTTTTGTGACACCTGAAGGTGCGTTTTTGTGCTTTAAGGATTTTCTGGAAAATAAGCAGTCGCTATGAGTCCCAAGTGTTTATAAACATTGTTTATTGTCAATAGAATATTTTAAGGTGTTACATTGAGTTATATGGGGTTATATCAACTCAAAATACAATTTCCGGGTTACCGGGACACTCCTGGGGCAAAATAGGAGCGTTAAGAAATTCGTCCGAGCACTTTGTTTATTTTTGAGAAATTAGCTTGAGAATTCTATTTATAATGTTGAATAATGATGTTAGGAACTCTAAGAATGAATTATATAGGAGTCGTGCCACCTCGGCACTCCTCCGGGGCATTCCCGGGGGTTTATGGGACCCCCATTGAGCATCTCCTAGCACTTTGCATTTAATTGAAATTCTACCATGAGGACTTCATGTTAAATGTTTAATAAAGTGTTATGGTGCATTTGGAATGAAGTGTAATGCTTTACTTCATCCTATAAAGTATTTTCGGGACTTTCGGGACTTAGGGCCCTTAAAGGGAACTCCCGAGATTTTGTATTTTTACTCAGTTTTAGATGAGGTCCTGTGTTCTAAAGGTCATATAATGATCCTAGGTTACCTTCATATGAGGTTTATAGCTTATATAACTTTGTTAGCTCGAGTCGGGCTTTAACGCACGTTTTTGACCTTAAGAAGTTTAGGTGCGTTTTTAACGCCTAAGTGTTTATATGCTTTCTTAGGGTTTAATAATCCCCTGAATAATATTTATTTACTATTATTTAATTATTTAAAGGTTAGGGGTATTTCAGTCTACCCCCCTTAAAAGGACTTCGTCCCGAAGTCATAATTTATACTTACTTAACCTATGGAATCAAGTTCTTCATATCTATTCCCTGTATACTTATCATTCCTGGGTATCAATACTATATTGACACCTCTATATTCCATTTGTAATCCGAGTGTACGTAACTCGAATAAACACATATCCTTTATTCGTGATAACCAATGTAATCATAGCATAAGTAACTTGATAAATACTGTAAAGCAAATAAATGTGCTTTTATTAACCAACCAAGTGTTACATAGAACACATCCATACCAAGTGTCACATAGTACACGTCAATAACCAACAACCAAGTGTTACATAGAACACATCAATAACCATTCACTTAAGTGCACACATGCGCACAATCAAACACAAACAACCAAGCACAAGCCAAAACCAGACTGCAAATATGCAAGTCGCATGTGGTGCTCTACCCCCTTAAAAAGGGTTACGCCCACGTACCCCTACAAGTATACACAAAACTAAGAGAAAAGTGCTGGATACTTGTCTCGCATGGAGTCCTCTAACTCCCATGTCGCCTCCTCAATATCGTGGTTTGACCATAGAACCTGACCATTCTAATGGTCTTGTTCCTGGTCTCCCTAGTCTTGGAGTCTAAAATGCGAACTGGGGTCTCCTCGTATCTAAGTGTAGGATCTAGCTCGAGTGTCTCGGGCTCTAAGACATGTGATGGATGAGGCACATACTGCTTTAGCTGAGAAATGTGAAACACATTGTGCACTCTCCCAAGCTCAACAGGTAAATCTAATCTGTAAGCTAATGGGCCCACTCGCTCCGTAATAAGGTACGGTCCTACATACTTCGGGCTAAGCTTGCCCTTCTGCCCAAATCTGAAAACTCCCTTCATAGGTGAAACTCTAAGGAAGACTCGATCGCCTACTACGAACTCGAGGTCTCTCCTACGAACATCAGCATATGACTTCTGTCTATCTGGGCTATCTTCATGTTTTTGCATATTTACACAATATCCTCTTTCATCTGGTCTAGGTACTCTGGCCCTAAGATGATGTTTTCACTGGTCTCGTCCCAACATAGTGGTGTCCTGCATGGCCTGCCGTACAATGCCTGGAATGGTGGCATCTGAATGGATGCATGATAGCTGTTGTTGTACGCAAACTCGATCAGATGTAGTCGATCTATCCAGCTTTCCTGGAAGTCTAAGGCACAGCTCTAAGCATGTCCTCTAAAGTTTGAATTGTTCGTTCACTCTAACCATCTGTCTGTGGATGAAAGGCTGTACTTAGCTTCAGCTTCGTACCCAATGCCTCCTAACCTGCTGCCAAAATCTGGAAACAAACCTTGAGTCTCGATCTGAGGACACTATCGACTTAGGTACACCGTGGGTCTAATAATCTCTCTCTGGAAAAGGTCCGCCAGTTTGGGAACTTTCCAAGTGTCCTTGATAGGAATGAACTTTGCTACCTTCATCAGTCTATCGACGATGACCCATATCATGCTAGCACCTCCTCTAGTCGGTGGAAGACCTACTACGAAATCATGGATATATCCTCCAACTTCCAATATGGAATGGGCATCGGCTGTACTAAACCGCCCGGTCTCCGGTGCTCAAACTTCACTTTCTGACATGTCATGCATCTTGCCACAAATTCTGCAACATCTTTCTTCATACCACTCCACTAGAAATGTAATTTCAGATCCTTGTACATCTTCGATGAACCTGGGTGTACTGATAAGGATGAGCAATGAGCTTCCTGTATATCTTTTCTTTCAAGTCGGGACTGGACTCTGGAATACACAATCGACCATTCAGTCTGATTAACCCGTCTTCACTGAGTACAAAGTCATACTTCTGTCTCTCCAAGATACCGTCAGTCAACTGCTGCCTGATAGTCTTCATGTACTGGTCATTTTCCTGAGCACAACGTACCTCCTGATAAGGTCGCTGTCTCCTGTCATGGCAAATAAGGAATGAGCTCTACGGCTCAGGGCGTCAGCAACTACATTTGCCTTACCCTCCTTGTACCTGAGGTCGATGTCGTAGTCCTTCAGAAACTCGACCCATCGCCTCTGTCTCATGTTCAACTCCTTCTGAGTGAATAAATGCTGAAGGCTCTTATGATCTGAGTAGACTATCACTGCAACTCCATATAGGTAGTGGCGTCATATCTTTAGTGCAAACACAACTGCTCCAATTCTAAGTCATGAGTCGGGTAGTTCTCTTAATGTTTCTTCAACTGTCGTGATGCATAAGCAACAACCTTTCCATTCCGCACAAGTACACATCCTATCCCTGTGCCTGAGGCATCGCAATAAACTTGAATCCGTCGGTCCCCTCTGGAATGGTGAGTATTGGTGCCGACGTCAGCAGATCCTTTAGTGTCTGAAAGGAACGCTCACAATCTTAAGTCCATACAAATGGAGAATCTTTTTTCATCAGGCTAGTCATAGGTTTCGCCAGTTTGGAGAAGTCTTGCACAAATCTGCAATAGTAGCCAGCTAATCCCAAGAAACAACGGATATCTGTCACTGTCTTCGGTCTCGGCCAAGTCTTAACTGCCTCAATCTTCGCAGGATCTACAGATATACCGCTGACTGATATTACATGCCCTAGAAAGGCTACACTGTCTAACCACAAATCACACTTTGAAAGCTTGGCATACAATTGATTCTCTCTCATGGTCTGCAAAACTTGCCCCAGATGCACCTCGTGCTCGTCCTTAGTCTTAGAATATACTAAAATGTCATCGATGAATACAACCACTAATGAGTCTAACTTGCCCTGAATAATCAGTTCATAAGGTCCATGAATATTGCTGGGGCGTTCGACAAGTCAAATGGCATAACTGTGAACTCGTAGTGCCCATAGCGCGTTCGAAAAGCTGTCTTCTCTATGTCTCCATCAGCTATACGTATCTGGTGGTATCCTGATCTCAGGTCAATCTTCGAGAAAACTGTAGTAGCGCCTCTTAATTGGTCAAACAGATCGTCAATCCGTGGTAACGGGTATTTGTTCTTCACCGTGACTGCGTTAAGCTCCCTGTAGTCGATGCAAAGTCGCATGCTACCATCCTTCTTCTTCACAAATAAAACTGGTGCTCCCCATGGTGATGCACTCGGTCTGATGAAACCTTTGTCAAGCAGATCCTCTAACTGAATCTTCAGCTCTTTCATCTCTGCTGGTGCCATTCTGTAAGGTGCTTTAGCAATAAGCCCCGTGCCTGGTATTAAGTCGATGGAGAACTCCACATCTCTCTTGGGTGGCATCCCTGGTAAATCTTCTGGAAATAGGTCAGGAAAATCTGAAATGACTGGTATGTCTAACTGTGTCTGCTCCGCCTACCTCATGTCCTGGACATAACACAAATAGACTGGTTGTCCCTTCTTCACTTTCTTTATCAATGTGATAGCAGATACTAGCTTGAATGTCGGCTCTCTAGGAGTACTGCGATAGGAAATTGTCTTTCCCTTCGGGCTCTTCAGTAGTAATCTATGCTCTGTGCAATGTAGACCTCCCTTGTATTTCTGAAGCCAATCCATGCCCATGATAATGTCAAAACCCAAATTATCCAGCTCAATCAAGTCCGCGTAAAAATCTTCATCCATGATATTAATCTGAACTCCCTTGTGCAGTTTCGTGCACCTCACTTTCTCCTTCGTCGGTAGTGGACTAGGAAATCTGAGAGAGGCTCAGGGGTTGTCTCTAACTTCCTTACTAATGTAGAGGATATAAAGGAATGAGACGCTCCCGAATCGAACAGTATCGATGCACTTACGCCATTTACTGTGAAGGTTCCCATGATGACATTCCCCTTATCCTTGGCCTCGGTCTTGTCCAACACATTCAGCACTGCTCCTCCATTAGACCCGAGGCCTGGGGTTAACAATTCGTAAGATAGTGAGGTTGGGGTGCATGTCTCAAAGGAATTAATTGCCATTCATTAATCCAATGATTCTTACATACAATCTTTATAATTACATCAATATTGCCTAAACGTCAAATTTAACCGTCCTGGTTTCAAATGGGTAGTATTTACTACAGTTAATGGGGCTGTGTTCAACCTAATGCTCTTAATCCCATGGTACACTAATCTTGATTCTCCACCAAATATCAATACATCTCATGACTTCAAAATAATCTTGCTTGCTTTCTCCATCCTCTTCTGGTCACCGTATAGAAACTCTGCATCATCTCCAATGGAGAATGATACAACTGGTATCCCTCTGGTAATTGAGTCAGATGTCTCATCTCGGTCCTGGTGTAATCCAAGTTTCCCCCCTTTCACATAGAAGTTTGCAATGCAAATATCTACTTTCATGTCTGGTATAGGGTTGGTTTCTAATTGTTGTGCAATCTTGACCACTTCTGTCACCAAAGTTTGGAAACTATCGGGTATCCTAGGAACTCGTGCTCCATCTACCTTTCTAACCTCTTGATACAACCTAGTTTGTGGATCCCAATCCTTACCCATACACATCATATATAATTTAAGTTTTGATCCACTACCATATCCTGGAGTGTAAAATCCTCCAAGGCCTATTCCCAAAGTTCTACATTCATTTACAATAGCTATTTGTTCATCTAGAGTTAAATATTGCTTGAGTAGGATCCTGCCGGGTCGAAGTACTTAGCATTCTTTCTCTGGATATTCCCGACCTTCGCTTATAGGCTCAGGTGATCTCGGTCTCATAGGTAAGGGATAACAAATGTCGAAACATCCTAAGTTAGGTCTCTCTAAATCTTTATTTCACACTAAACACATACAAGTCTCATCGACAGGATAACTGTAAACACACATTCATGCATCATGCTTTTGGTTTAAGTTCTAGGCTTACCGGTCTCGCGCTGAGCGCTAGCCTCAGCGCCTGAAGTTCCCACTGAGTACAGGGTGTTTCTTCCTGGAACTATCTCTTTTCCCTTCTGGCTTCCGGATGAGGATGGCTGTCCTCCCGGTCCCCTAGTGTAGGTGTTACTCCGCGGCGCTTGACATCCTCTGGGTCCTCCAGTCTCTGTAGCTGGTGTCCTCTGTGAACCTCTAGATCCCTTATATACTTTACTTGCTGGGTTGGAAAAGCATTCATACTCCCGATGGCCTTCCTTTTTGCAATAGCGGCACTCCACCATCCTGCCGTGCAGTCTACTTCAGGGTGATCATTCCCACAGCGCTTACAGTAGTAGTGGCGCTGGGTGGGTTGGCTTATTGCCTATTGTTTATGCAACATGGTTTAGTAAAGGTATAGCAAATAAATGTTTGGTTTAGGTGAGAGGTGGGTATCCTTACCCTTAGGTGGTGCCGATCTGAAGGCTTAGCATCAATAGCTGGGCCGGTCAGACGAGGGACCTGCTCCTTCGCCTTCTGACCGTGGAAGTCCTTCCGCCCCTTCTTCTTATTAAAGAATTCCTACTGCAGGTTTTAGGGTGAGTGACTTGAACTAAGTGTAGGTAATAATGGCAAATCATTCTCAATCAAGGTTTCTTACTTTCCTTTCCTGTTGTAACCGCCAGAGGTTGCTCCCCCATCTTCTCCTTCAGGATTCTTCCTCTTCTTTCCCTGGGCTTCCTCCCTGGACTGAAGCATTAACTCAGTTGCTGATGTCGCGTCATAGCACTCTTGTATTGTAGTGAAACGTATTGCTCCCATGGCGCCCTGGATGCGAAATTGCAAACCTCCCCTAAACTTTTGAATCTTCACAGTGTCGGAGTAGTCGACCCCTGGTATGTAATCTAGCTGACTGATAAATCGTGCGTAGTATGGTCAACTGTTTGGCTCCCCTGGATTAAGGTCTCAAACTCTTGCCTCTTTCTCTGCTTCAAGTGTTCGGGGTAGTACTTCTCCCGCAACACCTCTACAAACGCTGTCCATCCAAAATCCGGTGTAGCTCTATGGTGGCCCTCCACAGACCGCCACCAAATATCAGCTGCGTCCTTCAGGTTGTACGCGGCGATGTCGACCTTCTGGTCTTCTAGAACTCTGACAGCCTTGAAGGCCTTCTGGTGCTCTACTATGAATTTCTCCAGTGCGGCGGGGTCTGGTTCCCCTGAGTATGTTGGAACCTTGCGTCTGCAACGCTCTTCAACTAGTTGGTCTCTCTGGGCTGCGGCGGGTGGGTATGGCTCCCGCAACTTGAGCTCCTAGCTGCTGGGCGAAGGCTGTCATGGTCTCTGCTAGGCCTGGTATTTCTGGGACATTTGCTGGTGCTGCTCCACCTCGTCCTCTGCCGCCTCCACGTGGTCTTCCTCTTGTTGACATCTATAAGATAGTATACTATTATTTCTACTCGGTTTGCTACACCGTTTTACATTCACAATCATAAACATGTAATAAACTAACTAATAGCAATAAAAATATCCCTAGGGTTTTATTTTCTAAATCACGAATCCTCACAGACGTTTCCCATATCCCAATATTCCTGTGCTCATGTTCTTGACTCAGTATCCTTCATTAGAGCGTAGTTACGCTCTGATACCACTTTTTGTAACACCCCTAATCCTAAACCCGTAATAACATCGCAAGTCGTAGCATAATAAATAATAATTCGCAGCGGAAAATAAAACTATCTATCCTTGGTGTTACACGCCGTTACTCACCCTTGTGAGTAACAAGGCATCCTTACTCCTCCCAACAACTTCAACTCCTCACGTTGTGATGAACACGATACTGAGCACTCTAATTATTACAGACCAAATCCAAACTAAATGAGCAACTAACTGAATACAACAATCTCCAAAATACAGTACATAATAAAACTACAATATGTTTATCAAAACACAGCAGCTACCCTGTTCCCCGCACTCTGGCTTGTGTCTTCTTCAGTAACCTGAAATTTTGCCCATTGAAGGGCTCAGCAATCGAAATGCTGGTATGCTAAATGTAGTCCTAAGTCATCTACATTCCTTAAGTCGTTTTAGCCATCTTGATATTAGATTCTTTACATGATATACCGGTTTACAATAATAACAGTAATAACTGTAAATGCTAAACAAACACATAACAGTTCACCTGCAAATCACATCACATAACAATAAACAACAACCAATATTCAAACACCAATAATCCATAACAGTAATCAACAAGATACGCGTATTAATTAACTGTGCTTGTTAGTTGGCCACCTGGCCCTTATCCTTTAAACCAATCACTTAACCCTTTTCCAATTAATTCCACCTTAGGCGTCATGTTAAGACAACCCTTAATAACTTAATAATGGACTGTAGTCCCCTGGGTACCAAAGGAACCGTTACCAGCTGACCTTATGGCTCTAGATAATATTATGACCGATCCGGTCGAACCTGTGCACCAACGGTAGTGCCCACCGTCATCGTCGAATGTGAACAATGGATTCCCTTGAGTGACTCCCCATTGAAGTCTCTCGCAGTGATCACGATGCGCAACCAGAAAGTCGAAACAGTCTGGATTCCTCTCTTTATAAGTTAGCCCTTTAGTCAATGACACAATATCCAATCCTTGAGTTAAGACTATAACAGTTGACCATCAGTTAGGTTCGATAATACCTAAAGGTCAGTTAGTCTTGTTCCAGTTTAGATGTATAAACTTCAGTCATAAGACGTTAAAGTAAAATAAAACGCAGTGGTGTCGAGCATACAATATACAAGATAATATACATAACCACAGATATCGCTCTTTAACAATTAAACACACACGTCTGGACCTTGGGAAAATCCTTAGGACATTCAGACCACAATTAACATACCGTTCACGTAGTGTAACTTGCTAGCTTGACAGTACACGCTTTAACAGTTCCTCCCCGCTGTTATATAACATGCAATACCCGGGACATTAATATAACTATTCTCACTAAGTACTACAGTACTGTTACTGTAGATTTTATACTAGTAGTATACTAACTTGTATGTTCTTTATTTCCCCTGTTATTTTACAGTGGTTCAAGGTATTATCAGTTCATTATTTTATGTAACAACACATGTGATAATGAATTTCTACCTTATAATATATTTCTATTTCATTAATCATATACCCATAATTATTTCCACTTATTCCATATATCAATATGATTTGGTTATTTTTATTATAACCACAATTATTTTATAAACTTTTTATTATACTCCATAATGTATCATAATACATAGTTTTAATTCCTTTCTTTATTAAATTACAAAACCAACCATGTATTTTCGGTAATTACTTAATGAACACATAACTTTTATAAATTGCTAATTAACCACTTAACTTTCGGTATTTACAAATATATATACTAACTTTTATAAATTACAATTAAATCCCTTAAACTTTCGGTTTTAATATACACCTTTTCTTTATTTACAATTTAACCCCAAAACTTTATATAAGTTACATATTGACTTATAAACTATAGTTTTAATATTTAATTTCCTAAAATACCGAAAAGGCCCTTATATTCTTATTATTTATGCTTTCGCCCCTAAACAAATTCGGTTTTATATATATTCTTTCATAAATTACATATTCACCCCAAAACTTTTATAAACTTAATATTTTATGCCATAAATCATTTTAACCCAAAGTTGTTGGTCAACACTTTGACCAAGACTTAATTTCATAATTAATACTTTAATATACCCAGAAATTCATAGGTACTCGTTTATATTCCTAAACTTTCCAATAATTACAAAATAGCCCCAAAACTTTATAAATTGTATTTTGACACTTAAACACTTTTTTAAATTCACCAAAATTCATAATATTAATTCCTACCTTATATTATATCATAAATACACCAAATGACCCCTTTTATTCTCGACAATCATATTTAATGCACCAAACCTTTCAAAATTTACATTTTAACCACATAACTTTATAAACTAGCCATTTAAATACTTGTAGCTATTTTTAATACTCCCAAATCATAATATAAGCTAATATACTTATATAATTCGAAAATCACCAGATAACCCATTTCATTCCCGGCTTTAACATATATTTACCATATAGTTTTAAAACTTGATTTAAACTTTATAATATGTACATATAAATGTATATAAGTCATATAACACTTCTAAAAATTATGCTAATGACTTAGGATGATTATAAACTCAAAATAGAACATTTTATCCCTAGACAATTCGGTTTGAAAATATATGTATCCTAATTAATTTTTGTGACACAAATTTGTACCTTAAGGTAATAATCTTACCTTATATGTTATAAATTATTTTCTTGATATTATAACTCAATATTTTCGGCCTTAATATTACTAAGGCTTGTACATAATTTTTATACCAAAGTTTGAAGCTTAAATCAAACTTAAACTTAATAAACCTTAATTATAGAAACTTACTCCTTAAATCAAGACAATTCTTGTACTTGATTTCTCCTTGAATTCCAAGCTCTCCAAATGCTATCTTGATGAAGAACTTTCGGCCTCCTTGTATATATTTAGGAGATCCATTTGTTATACTTCTAACAAGGATTTATAAATAAGATTTGGAGTAATTTTACAAGAGTATACCTTAGGTATTTTTCAAGGAATTTTTGTTACACCTTGGGATGATTGTAGATCTAAATTTCCTTCATGAAATGATGAAGAGAATATAGGTTTAGAAGCTTGTAATTTTCGGTAATGGCTTAAGGAACTTACTTAGGATTTTCAACATGAAAATATACCTTAACTTGATCTTGTTGTTCCTGGTGTTGTTGTTGAATCTAGGTAGCTCCTTGGAACACTTATGCTTGGTGAATTCTTGTAGGTTTGCTAGGATGATTCTTGCTTCAAGACTTAGTAGATTTAACTAGGAAATTACATTAAAATGGTGTTAGAACTTAGAACACCATTAATGGAGCTTTGAAGCTCTAAGGAATTAACTAGCAAATGAAGAATAAAAGAGAGGGAATGGAGCTTACCAAAATCGGTTGGATGAGGCAAATGAGAAGGGTTACTCACGTAGGCTTAAGAGAATAGAATGAAAGGGATTTTCTTTTGACAAAAATAATGTCAAATTTAGGTATTCTTTTCCTTAGTTTATTCCTTGATTATTGGCTCAATAAATGCCCATGTTTCATGCTAGACTTTCGGCTGATTGGCAAGGGGATTGGAAGTCTTAGTTTGACCACTTGAAAGAAGATGACAAGGGCTAAGGTAGGTGTATATTTCTTTAGCATTTTAAATGATGATTTGTCCTTGTTTTCCTCTTGTATTTTCGGTAATGTATGTGTATATAGGCAATTGATTTCTTTGACAATTGAAGACATTAGAACATGGCTAGGTAGGTAGGTATTCTACTTTGATTTTTATAAGGCAATCAAGACCTTCTTTTCCTTATTGATTTTTGTTGTATTAGGCATGGGAATATACATAGTTAGGTAGTTGTTTTATTTGACTATCATTGAGCAACCAAACTAGCTTTTGTCCACATGAATTCGGCAGCCACAAGGCTAGTGACATGGGTTGTTTTGTTTGTTTTCTTGCACATGGTATAAAACTAGATCTAGGAACTTACTTTTGTGTATTTAAATTTCTATGACTTTTCCTAATTTATTTCTTTGTTGTTTCTTGCAGGGAAATCGGTAATGAGGAGCTCCATTGACTGAATTATTTGACATATTATCACATGGTACATGATAAGATGAGTCACCATTCCATAAGGCAATTTTCTAGTCAAAATTCAAGTCTAAAACACCCTAAATGGCGCCCACTTTGGTGACCAATTGGAATTGATTTTTGATTTGATTCCTGTCACACTATATTGTATTAAGACCATATTATAACATGTTATAATTCACAACATTTAATTGGTACATTTATACTAAGGTAAAAGATGAAAGTTTTAAGGTAAAAATACTGATTTTAGGTACCTTTTTTATCATCATTTGGCCCTGTTTTTTATATGATTTTAGCACTGGAATTAATTGATTTAGATTTTAAATTTATCCCCTTTTAATATTATCAACTCGTGGCTCCTCAAAAACTTCAAGGTAATTGCGTAGAACGCATTTTTGTGACACCCGAAGTGCGTTTTTGTGCTTTAAGGATTTTCTGGAAAATAAGTAGTCGCTATGAGTCCCAAGTGTTTATAAACATTTTTTATTGTCAATAATAATATGTTAAGGTGTTACATTGAGTTATATGGGGTTATATCAACTCAAAACACAATTTCCGGGTTACCGGGACACTCCTAGGGCAAAATAGGAGCGTTAAGAGATTCGTCCAAGCACTTTGTTTATTTTTGAGAAAGTAGCTCGAGCATTCTCTTTATAATGTTGAATAATGATGTTAGGAACTCTAAGAATGAATTATATAGGAGTTCGTGCCACCTCGGCACTCCTCCGGGGCATTCCCGGGGGTTTATGGGACCCCCATTGAGCATCTCCTAGCACTTTGCGTTTAATTGAAATTCTACAGTGAGGACATCATCTTAAATGTTTAATAAAGTGTTATGGTGCATTTTGAATGAAGTGTAATGCTTTACTTCATGCTATAAAGTATTTCCGGGACTTTCGGGACTTAGGGCCCTTAAAGGGAACTCCCGAGCATTTTGTATTTTTACTCAGTTTAGATGAGATCCTGTGTTCTAAAGGTCATATAATGATCTTAGGTTACCTTCATATGAGGTTTATAGCTTATATAACTTTGTTAGCTTAAGGTCGGGCTTTAACGCAAGTTTTTGACCTTAAGGAGTTTAGGTGCGTTTTTAACGCCTAAGTGTTTATATGATTTCTTAGGGTTTAATAATCCCCTGAATAATATTTATTTACCATTATTTAATTATTTAAAGGTTAGGGGTATTTCAATTACAAGATGTTTTTCGACTGCTAAATGGTAGTAGTGATTCTAATTCATGCTGAGTTAAAGACAGTACCACAAAAGAGAAAGAATAAGCACACTTACCGACCATGAAAAATTGCACACCAGAACCAGTCAGTAGTGAAGTTGCTGTTGTGAAAACATTGGTTTCTCACACAACCATTATTCTGACGGGGATCAATACATGTCTTGTGGACGGGGTAAACATATCATGATAATTGCATTTTAGGAATTGTCTCTGTTTATTTCTTTTTACCTCTTGGTTGGGGATGTTAGAAATATTATTATGAAGATTGATTGATTGATCACAGAAGGAACATAGCCTATCATCATTTTCTTTCGTTTTTGTTTCATCATGCCCTATTTATGTAAGAGTTTTGGCTTTCTTGTGTGATCCGTTTAGTACTGTAAATGTTTGAATATTCATTTTCCTCTCAGTTCTATTTACTTTGTGGTAAAATGGAAGTACTTTTTCTTTTTTTTACCATCTCTTATTTGGTCTCTTCTGGTGTAAAAAAGCTGATATATTTTGTTTCTTCTCTAACTACCTAGCTTTTTTTTTGCTTTTTTCATGAATAAAGCCTGGTTTTTGCTTATTGCGTCTTTAGGGCATGCATGGTAGTACACAACTGTTGTAGCAGGAGTGGAGTTGTGGAGTTGCAGTAGTAGTAGTACACTACTGTTGTGCTGTTTGCTAGAATCGAAAAAGGATAAAAGAAAAGGTATGCAAGAGTATAAAGGTAGAATTTCTCAGAGTTAGAAGATAAGATCAAAATTTATTATTATTATTATTAAAAATATAGTTTGTTACTATAGTTATAACTTATAAATGGTATTATTAGATTACACTTACTTGGGAAAATCTCATAAAAATTCTATTATGTTTTGCAAAATTATGGAGCACCATCCTACAATTACATTGAAGTAAGGCTGCATAAAATGAAACCAACTAAATGTGATCGATATTGAAGACTCACTTTTACAGTTTTTGCTATTTTCTATGTTGAATTGAAGTATACATTGTATGAATTGTCAGCCGTAAGTGAAAAAAAGGGTCTTATTGTGCTTTTGATGCACCCTTTTTGTCATAGTTGTGGTTTTTTCTATCAAACCTAAGTGGATTTGTATTATGTTTTTTCTTTTGCATGAAGCATATGTTAATTGGATGATTAGGAGTGACTACATATGATATTTGTGGAAAACATATGTTATTCCAGATCTGAATCATGTCCAACCTAATTAATTGATACATATCAGCCCCAAAACTGGTTCTCCGCACAAATCAGAAAAGGATTGAAGTGATCACTTGTCTTTGTCTTCATTTCCCTTCTATATACCTCTTATTACCTGTTTATTATCTGCTCTTCTCCTATTTTTTCTTGTTCAACACTTCAATTACCATCTAAATGCAATTTACTTATACATCAACTCATAATTTGTTCAGATCAAAGCTATTAGAAATGAGACAAATATGAGTAGATAAGCCCCAAAATTGGTTCAGAATTGGTTCTCTGCTGCAGGTGTTTGCTAAGGAAGATCGGAGTGCAGAGTCTACAAAAATAGACTGCCCCAGGAGGAAACCAACGGTAAGAGTTCTGTTATCATGGCGCACTGAAACATCAAAACTGCACTTTTTCCCTTTTGTATCTCTTTTTTTTTTTCATTATGGCATCCATCTCTAACGGGTTGTAAGCTCACTTTGAGGGTAGTGAAACCAACGGTAAGAGTACTGTTATCATGGCGCAGTGAATACAGTTTCAGATCACTTTGAAGGGTCATCTCTAACCAGGTTGTAAGCTTCCTTATTTATACGGGAAATTCTTGTTCATTGATTTGTTTCCAAAATGGTGGGTGCAGGTGTTTACAACATACCTGGTCAGCCCACCGCAAATAGAAACAAGTTGGAATTGAAGAAGAAAGCTCTAAAATTAAACTATAATTGTATGTCTTCAGACACTTCTCTTGTAAGAATTGATGTCTGCTTCTACTTCTCAATTTATTGATCTACTTTGTCTGCATTAAAGTAGTTTTTTCATTTAATTAAACTGCTATTACAATGCATTAATTGAACAAAAACTGATCAATCTATGGGCTGATATAGTGCTTATTACTGCACTCTTACAACACTACTATTTTGATCAAATTACAAGCATATTTGCAACAGTCTTATAGATTGGTTTTGTGGTCATTTTTTCCCTGTTTTTGCACTTCAAAAGTGAATTGCTCTCCTACTCTACACTACTATTGCATGATCACTTTGAAATGAGCAATAAACTGATTTTCTTGCTGAAATTAAGTGAATATGATTTTGCTTGGCTTTGTAAGCCTTGTTTAGTTTCAGTTTTTCTTAAATTGTTTCTGACTTTTGAGTTTATATATTGGAATTTGCACTTTATATAGAGATGTTGATAAATGGATTCTAGCTTTTAGTGCTTTAGTGCTTTTATTCATGTTATCCAGTAATGAATCACGTTTTTGTTGTCTATCGTGAATATCCTTCTCTAGGAGATAGTGAAGTTAGTCTAAATGTTCCCGAATCCAATATATTCAACTCAAACATCTTTGATATATGAGCTGACAAGATGTTTGCTTCACCATAAAAGTGCAAGGATGGAAGGATTTGATCTCGTTTCATCATCATCTGGTGGAAATAGTAAAGGGAGGTATGAAATTGCTTTACTATATCTGGTAATAATGCTGTTTCACTTTGGTCAACCCGAGAAAGCCTTGGAAGTAAGTGCTTGGAAGATATAACTTTCTTTATAATTCTGGAAGAGGTTTTTGTGATATTTACTTGTTTATCTGTTTGGCTTTGTGGTGCTTTGCCACACGTAGGTGTTGGTAGAAGCGGTTGGTGTTTCTTAGCAGATAATCTTATTGCTTCCTTTTCTTTTGGTTTAGATGTTTCTATATCTTTCTATATTGTGCTTTGGCATCAATCAGTAGGAGTCTGAAGAGTGAAATCTTCTAGCTCGTGTTCTTGGTTCCCTTCACGATGGATGCTTTCTTCATCTGCATGCTATTCCCTTCAACTTGTATGTATATGAGTAAATATCTTTAGAGATATGTTATAATTGGTTCTAATGTTTATGATAGATAATGGACACATCATTTTGCTGGATGTTGTTTCAATACTCTCTAAGAAGTTTGTGGTCAGCTTCGAAGTTGTTTTTGTACTTCATTAGTGAAGTGTTCTGTTGATCTAGACTTGCCATTTTTCCAGCTATAAAGTCATGTTAAGAACTAAATAATGCTTTCTTATAACCTCTGCTCACTGTTGTTCACGTTAGTGTTAAAATGGTCAGTTCATTACTCTTTAAATGCCAATATCTGTTACAGTTGAATATTGCAACTGTTGTACATATTTTGACAGCAATAATGCTTCAGGTTATGGTCAAATTTTTTCGTGCTCATAGTGGAGAGTTGATCATTCTTGTTCATTCTATAATTGGACTTTGTGTTTCTAGTTAGAAATGGTTGTATAACTCACTGATTTATCTCAATTTCTAGTACTGCTCATTGTCAAGTGTGTTTTATGACAATTGTCAACTTGTAATCATTATGTTTCTAACCACATCTTTCAAATAAGAAGGCAATAAGTATTTCGTGTTTGTTTCTGTAATGCATGTTTCAAAAAAACCATAAAGAGAATACTGGTGCATTTTTTTCTTTTGTAGACCAATGTACAACTTAAGTATAACATGAAATGCACTATCGAATACTTGTTTTGGACTATAAATTGCAACCTGTTACACTATTATGAATGACATAATATTTGAGTATAAATGGTTTGTATAACTAGTCTAAACTTAGTTGTTTTTGCACTTCTAAGAAGTGTTTCTTGGTTGAAGCTTTTGACTATTTTTCCAGCTCAATTGTCGTGGTTATGACAATTTGAAATAGCTCCTAAACTTGCATTTTCTCATCTATGCTTCTCAATAGCTGCTACTACTGTTTCGTTAAATCTAGATACAATAGTTCTTTTGTGCAACGCGTTGATAAAAGCTTTCAATTTCTGTAATGTCTTTTATACTGCTGTTACAGATTTAGATAGATTTGATAGCGAATTATTAAATTCACTTATGTTTACATATTTTAGCAGTTTAGCCTTACTATATGTGCTACTGTTAATGATCCAAATATATGTTAGACAATCGTCAAAGAGATAAAATGTCACAACTGCTGTTACAAAACTGCTCAAACTCTGCACAATGCTGTTTTTACAATATAGTCAGTTTAGATTTTTTGTTCATGCTTCTAATCTGTTCTCTTCAAAATGCTAATGCTGATATTGTTGTACAAACAGGACACTAGACATGAGGATAACAATTCAAGGGTTGTGAAGACATTGACTTGAATTCCTTGACTGTCAAGGGAAATTGAAAAACGCTATTTGTGGCTTACATCTGCTTCTAATCCAGCCACTGTAAGTTTCTTCTTTGATGTTCTCTTGTGTGTGCCTGCTGGCCGAGTAACTTAATTTAAACATTGACGGATCATACTTTGAAGATTTCATTATTATGTCTGCCTCAAGGTCAGACCTGAGGAAGTGCTGGAGCAAGCTTTGCTGATGGTACAAAATACTTCAAAGAACTACCAGTATAAGTGTCAAAAGTATAGGCCTTGTGTTGTGTTGGTTTTCATGACAGCTTGGGAAGATATAAGTTCATTATGGGATCAATCAACTTTAGGGCTCACCTTCTTTAACATTTCTTGATCTATTTTTATATTTTTGAATTTGTATATACAAGTGTAATTTTTTATATAACATTTAATATCAATGTTGAAACTAAGTTACATTGATAATGTATGTTGTGTTTTATTAGGAATATTGGGATACACTGATATACATTTGTTGTTATATTGGGTAGATTGTATTCTAGGTTACTAGATGTATTTTCCTAGTCTGTATTAGGACCTTATTCCTGTATTTTTTAGTTGACCGGTTCAGTTAGAACCGATCTGTTTTGCCCCTCTCTTTACAATACTGAATATCCCCTCTTCTCTCAATCATCTTCACAATCCATCACTCTCGCTCTCTCTCGACAGAGAACAATGAGTCTCTGTAAAATCATTTCTTGATTCTAATGAAAGTGTTACCAGTTTTCATTGTCAAATTTCAACATGGTATCAGAGCACTAGGTGCTAGATCAAAGAAGCAAATCGAATGATGAGTAATGAAGTTACAGAAAAATTAACTGGAGGCGTGTGCCGCTCAAATCGATCAATCGGACCCCTTGTATGTGCACGTAACTGAACAGCCGGGCCAAGCTTTGACCGCAAAATTCACGGTGGAGATGGGTTCCTATCTTGGAAGTGCAATATGTGCCGCACCCTAAGGACCAAGAACAAGCAAGGGTTAATTAAAGGCAGCCTCAAACGTCCCAACGATGAAGACTCAACGCGACTCGCAGCTTGGGAAAGGGCAAGTTCCCTCGTCGTCTCGTGGATAATATCGTCTCTAGCCCCAAATATCGGACGAAGCATAATACGTTCGACGAAAACCCAAAGGAGGTTTGGGACTGGCTCTGCAGGCGTTTTGAGAAGAAAAACCTCACCACTTTGCTCAACATCAAGGCTCAGATAACAAACCTCAGGCAGGGTGAAGACACGATAACTGATTATTTCATGAAGGTTCGCCAAATCTGGGCTGAGTAGATACGATCTCTCTCTCCCTGTCGAGTCTTGTAGTTGTTGTAGTGCATGTTAGTCGAAAGGTAACCAGAGAAAACATAGAGAAAAGGAGGAAATCATGCATTTTCTCATGGGTCTTAACAAGACTTACACTCACATTCACACGGCCAGATCCTTGCGATGAAGGAGACACCAACCAAACTCGAGGAAACATACTCCTTAGTCGCCCAAGAAGAGCAACAGAGGAGAACGATTCGAAGGAAGACGATGACCACTCTCTGTCTCTCGCCGCGAAAGAAAGAAACAATTTCTCAAACTCGAATAAGCAGAGAGCGTACCCAAACTCTGGAAACCCTAAATCTGGGATGAGGAGACAAGCTGCAAGAACTGGCGCCGATAAGAGAGATTCCCCAAAGTGCAGCAACTGCGGAAAGATTGGTCACACCAAAAATGACTGTTGGTGGCTTGTCGGTTTTCTCGGCGGAGAAGGCAAGAAAGCTAGGGATACTCGAGTTGGCACAGTCACCGACGAGGAAGAAAAGGCACTGCCCCAAGAATTGACGAGATGGAACAATCCCCAGTGAAGGGCTTCACACAGATCAACTTACCCAACTCGTTAATTTTCTCCAACAGCAAAAGGGGGACAGCGGCAACAACAGGCAATCCTCTTTCGGGGATTTCTCAGGTAACACTGAACCCTAATTAGCTTCCTTCCATGTTTAAACCTGAGTAGAAATAAAGTGCTAAGATCTCTGGAAGATACTTGGATAATTGACTCTGGTGCAACGGATCATATCAGTGGAAATAGATCACTTCTCTCTGATTTCGAATCTTTGGATATGGTTAGGGAAGTGACATTGCCAGATGGGCATAAAGAAACTGTGAAATACATTGCAAATATGTCTGATAATAATGCTAAATGCCTGAAAAAGATAATGTATATTCCAAGTTTTAGGTTTAATATCATTTATGTGGCTAGATTAATAGAGACTCTAGATGCAGAAGTTGTTTTTAGTAAGAATTCATGTTTTCTGCAGGATTCTGAGAGAAAGATATATAGGAAGAATGGTGAACAAATTACTGGGTTGTATTTTCTAGATACTACTGCTTTGTGTGATTTTCTGTTGAGTAAAGGAAATGATTCCTTCACTTGTGTTAATTTTCATAGCGAAGATAGAAATGAAAAGAATGAGAAGTTGTCTCTATGGCTTAATAGATTAGGTCACATCCCCTTGTCAAAATGAAATGAACAAAATTCCTGAAATAAAGATCACTAAGGACAACAATTCTGGTCCTGAGATATATCCTTGCACTATCTGTTTTAAGGCCAAAAATAAGAGAAAGAAATTTCCTTCCTCCTCTATAAAAACCACTCAGCCTTTTGAAATGATCCATGTGGACATCTGTGGACCCATAAGGGTCATAACAGTAGATGGACACAAATTTTTTCTAACCATAGTGGATGATTATAGTAGAGGAACTTGGATAAAACTCCTTAAACATAAATCAGAAGCCTTACAGCAAACAAAGGACTTCATTATCCTTGTAGAAAAACAGATGAATAAGCAAGTCAAAGTTGTAAGAAGTGACAATGCTAGGGAATTGGGAAAATCTTTTGAGGGAATGGAGTTTTTCAAAAATAAGGGGATTGTGCATCAGACCACCTGCCCTCATACTCCCCACAAAATGGGGTAGTAGAAAGGAAGCAAGGTCATTTAATGGAGGTTGCCAGGGCTTTTCTTTTCCAGTCTGGTTTAGGTCTCGAATTTTGGGGTTTTTGCATAGAGCAAGCCGCATATATTATTAACATAATACCTAGTAAAGCCATTAAGAATTGCACACCATATGAGAAACTATATGGGACCAAACCAGATTACAAAAACATTAAAAGTTTCGGATGTTTGTGCTATATCACCAACATCGACCCAAATAAAGGAAAGTTGGACCCTAGAGCCCATACTTGCATCTATCTTGGTGATTGTAAAAATACAAAGGGTCATAGAATTCTTTGCCTAGAAAATAACACAGTCAAGGTTAGCCGCGATGTGACATTTTTTGAAAACATATTTCCCTTAACAGACAGTAAGTGGAAACCCTGTTTGATCAAAGCAAAGAACCTTCTGAGATCCTCTTTCCTGAACACAACATCTACATAGAAACTGAAACTGACACACAGAGACACACCACAGAAATAGAAAACATAGAAAACCCTAACCACACTTCAGAAACAACAATCCAAACTACCTCAGAACCATGACCTGAAACCTCCCCCACATAAACCATAGAACTCAGAAGATCAACAAGAACCCATAAACCTCCTTCTAAGTTTGATGACTACATCTGCTCCACTTCCCTGGCCAAAAGGACTTATTTTCTGCCATTTTAAGCACCAGACTTGATCAAGAAAATCCAAACAATTCAGCCATCTCTACTCTAAACAGTCTCACAGATCAAATACCAAAACAATCAGTCTTGTCTTGTTCCCTTGGCCAAAATACCAGCATTTTCTTGATCAAATCCATAGCTTAAATGAACCCCCTAACTACAAGTCAGCTAGCAAAGACCCCAAGTGGGTCAAGGCCATGAGTGAGGAATTTGAAGCCCTCAAAGTCAACAATACCTGGTCAATAGTTGACCTCCCAAAAGGAAAGAAACCATCAGCTGCAAATGGGTTTACAAAACAAAACTCAAAGCTGATGGCAGCCTTGAAAGGTTTAAAGCTAGACTTGTTGTGAGAGGATTCACTAAAAAACAAGGCCTAGACTAGAAGAAGAAACTTTCTCCCCGTTGTTTAACTCACTACCATACGTGCCCACATAATAATTGCCGTAAAAAGAGGATGGATCCTTGATCAACTAGATGTAAACAATGCCTTCCTCCATGGAGACCTCATGAGGATGTTTACATGAGTATACCCGAGGGTCTAAAGGTTTATGGTGAAAACAAAGTTTGTAAATTACACAAATCATTATATGGCCTCAAACAAGCTTCTCGCCAATGGTATGAGAAACTCACAATTTTTTTAAAAACCTTGGTTTCCACCATTCACAAAATGACTACACTCTGTTTGTGAAACAAAAAACAGATAGCATTATATTGTTAGGAATCTATGTTGATGATATTCTTGTAGTGGGAAATGATGCAAAGGAGATAAGATTCTTAAAGAAACACCTTGATAAGGAATTCAAAATAAAAGACTTAGGGAGGTTGAACTATTTTCTTGGCATGGAGTTTTTAGAAACAAATAAAGGGATGATTATGTCTCAACAAAAATACACCACCCAAATACTCAAAGATTTTGGGATGGAGCAATGCAGACCATGCATTTCTCCTTGCATGTTAATCTGAAGCTAACCAAAGATTGTGGCTCCAAACTTAATAATCCCACTGTGTATAGGTGCCTAGTAGGAAAGTTGAATTTCCTTACAAACACTAGGCCCAATATTGGCTTCACAGTCCAATTTCTCAGCCAATTCCTTCAGTCCCCAACTACAGAACATCTAAAGGCAGCCTACCACACTTTATCATACATAAAAGGCACCTCTGGTTTCGGTTTATTTTCAATAACAGAAACGAATACGATCTAGTAGCTTACTGTGGCTCAGATTGGGCATCTTTCCCAATCACAAGAAAGTCCATCTCTGGCTACTATATCTTACTTGGTGATTGCCCATTAAGTTGGAAGTCTAAGAAACAGGTCTCAATAGCTCTATCTTCTGCAGAGGCAGAATATAGAGCCATGAGACAAGTCACCAGTGAATTAAGCTGGTTGACCAGACTGCTGACAGAGATTGGTCTGAAAAACATTACCCCAATACCACTCAATTGCGATAATCTAGCCGCGATACACATAGCAAGAAATCTCGTTTCTCACGAACGGACTAAACATTGAATTGGACTGCCATTTTGTACGTGAGAAATTGCAGGCACGTACCAACATGAGACACAAAATATTCAACAAATTAAGTGTCCTTTTTCAATACTTCATCTTGCAAAACATTACAACAACCTTCTGAATATATTAATGGCATACAAGAATTCAACAAATTTTTACAAACTCTAATCTTCTATAATCAACCGTCCTGATCCATCAGTGGGGGAAACAATCTGTACCACTCTATTGCGTGGTAAAAACGGCTCAATATAAGCTGTAACTGAGGGCTCATGCCAACGTCGCCACATCAGATTCAACACTGGGACTGGACATTTTCGACTGTTTGGAGTCTAATGAAATGAGACTGCTCAGCGACACATGCAATAGTGACCTCTGCCACTGGACGACCTAACCCCCGATCATCACATAGCGGCAGTGCGACCAACCCACTAGCCATACCATCGTATTGTTTTGAAAAACTGATAAGCGCAATGTGGTATACAGGCACAGATGACACCAAGATCTAGAATTTCAATCCAGTGTGGCGTCGGTGCGAAACCTCTCCAAACCAACTCAGTCGAAAGTACTGTCTGTCGTACAAACTCGCTCAACTTTATTTAACCACCAATCTTCTTCCCTCCAGCTCTTAAGCATGCACGTTAACCTGTTTCCATTGGCGTTCATCGTTGTACACGGGCATCAGCAATAGCTCGAAACCCACAGTTTCCATCACCCACTATCTCCCTGTAACCTATAATATATTAGCAATGCGGATCGAGGTCACTCCAATACTGCGAGATTTCCGGGGCTCCATATGTCGGATATGTGCAGGTTGTTGAGGTGGATTGTGTTGCATTGTCGGTCCTTCTCCAGTTGACTCATTCTCTCAATGGGAAACGCTGTGATTGACTGTGTTGCATTGACGGCCCACGATCACTTGTACTTTCGGGGGCTGTCGGGCGTCGCAGAGACTGCGCGAACGTCGTAGGCCCGGGCCACGGTTTCCAAGACCTAAATGCTCGTGCTCGGACTTGCCCTAGTGTTTGGCCTCTTTTTTTTTGGTTGTGGGCCCTACCCTTAGCACCTTCACCTCTGGTGGCTGTAAACAGTGTGATCATCCTCGGGCTCCCATATTGGCTTCCACGCGTTGAACGCTTGTTCGATGTCGTAGGATCATACCGCTGAGACAGATCATCATACCATAAACCTACACATGAGAGTTGTTCCTCTATGCTATACGACTCATCATATGTTTGGCGTTGTGCTTCAAATTCTGTTGTGCGTCATATCTGAGTGTTCGCCAGAAGATATGCACTTCTTCAACTGGTATATTCAGACCGGCTGAATGTACTGAAACATACGAAACGCGCACGGTAATCCCATGGTCGAAGTAAACGCACAAACATCTTCGTACGATGTTGTGTGGTCATATCGCACCTCCCGCTTCTCAGCTGATCTGGAGTATTTCCAAACATTTTGAGGCTCACTTGATTGACCAGAAATAAAAAGGGACTTGCTGTCTTCTGAAACCCTTCTGTCAATGGAGAACTCGAAGTCTTGTTTAATGTGGAAATGTTGCCCTTCGACGAATCTATGTATGCTGTCGAAGCATGTGTCTAGAGATCCGGTGGATGTATGAAGCCACACACTTTAGAGCTGAGTGGGCGCTCTCCGCCCTACACATGGAAGTCAATTAGTTAACAGATAAAGGGAAACATACCAATACAACAACAGAACATGTTGACAATTGAAGTTAAGCTAACCTGTTGGTAGATGTGTTGCCGAAATGCCTGAATCTCTTAACCCATACCTCAAAAATTTCTCACCTGACATAGCCATGTGTTGTTCAAGTACACAACGAAAGGATTGTTGGCGCCGTAGGAGTGTACTAATTTCCCGTACTGTTCATCGTACTTCGCAATAGTTGAGGCGTAACTAGTCACTTCCACCGATGCACTATTAAATTGACTCTGTCACGTCAATATGCATTATCTTGAGCGCATTGGCAGCCACTTCTTGCATATATGCCAACGACATAGAAGATGTGGTACAGAAGGATATACCATTGAAAGTGCTTTCACTAGCGCCTTTTCATTGTCAGTGACAAAACACATTTGGAGGATAGATCAACACCTTCGTCAGCTGATTAAGCATCCACGTGTATGCAGACTCATCCTCTCTGACCGCAAAACAGAACGCTATACAGAAGTTCTTGCCGCACGACGTGACTCCGACGAACTCCACTAGAGGCACCTTGTACATGTTCGCTTGTAAGTGCTATCAATGAGCACTACATAAGGAAACATCTTAATGAGGTCAGCGAAAAAGGGTGCGCAAACAAGACAAGACCCAACCTAGATGGATTCCCTGCAAAATGGACATTTAATTAGAACTAACATTTAAAGTGATTAACATACAAATAAACCACACTAAACAGATGTGCCGACACTTACTTAGATCTTTCTCGGACCACCAACTATAATTACGTTCATCTAGCGAGTGCATGAAGGACGCTACATCTGTACGTCCGCCACGATCTTCTTTTTGAATTTCGAAACTAGGTTATGAATCGATGTCTTGTCTGCAGTACTTTCAGGGTTCTTGTCATGTAAATGGGCCCACATCTGCCTAGGCGCAACACCACTCCTGTACAAACTTTTCATGCTTGCCCTTTCGTCGACGCTAAAGCGAGGCCGGACGAATTAGTGAGATTCGGTTCCTCGCTAACGCGTGGTTGTGCGTCGGGACCATCACCAAGATAGACCAGCCCGTAACTTCCCCACCCCTGATGCTTAGGCGGAACGGGCAGTTGCATTTCTTCGTGGCACGCCGTGGGCCTTTGACTCGACGATGACGATTCTCCTGTGCTAAACCGTGGCCTATGCTTGCCGTACCTCTCACATGTTAGTATTACTTCACCGTCGTCTCGTTTAGTCTGTCTGATTAGATAAATATTATTAGCCTCTCCGGTGCGAAACGCATAACCAACCGCCTCCTCTTTATCGCCAAAGATTAGGCTACTATTAAATACATGACTTGTGTCTACCGTTCGCATCCTCGAATTCATCATCGTTATCACCCTAAGCAGAAAAAACGTCGTTATTCATCAAGTGCTACTCGTAAACCCTAATACTACGTACTTTAGAAAAATCACACATAAGCCATCAAAATAATCAACAAAGTATATCATCGTAAAGTACATGAAAAGACAAACGCAACGGCGCAAACGGATCGCAAAACGGAGCAATAGCAATAAAAAGAAGATACAACGATTTGAAAAACGGGCACCGGCGCAGGCGCCGACCTAAAGACGCCGGCGCGGCGTCCGCAGCAGGAGGCGCGCAGGCGCGCGTTGAGCCGGGTGGGAGGGGCGGGCGCGGTAGCCAGGGTGGGCGCGGGCGCGGCTGAGCCTGGGTGGGCGCGGGACGGCTGAGCCTGGGTGCGCGCAGCGCGCGCGCGAGAAAGAGAGGGCGCAGGCGCACGATATTCGGGGTGGGCACGGGTCTTTTCCTTGCTTTTTTCGTTCAGTTTTGTATGTATTCTAGCTACTTTTGTACATAAATTACTAAAATAACAACAGAAAGTACCTCAGATTGAGCTCCTCGTGAATACTCCTCGCTCCTTACATCATCTGCATTCTCGTCTTGTGTTTCTGGAACACCACCTTCAGCATTTCCTCCATCTTTTTTACTCTTACGAACAGTTTTTCTTCAAACTTCCGAAGAAACCATTTCCTCTCTTTATCTCTCTAACTTTATCTCTCTAACTTAGAATTCTGAATTTGAATATGATTTCATATCATATTCAATTCCTTTTATAATGAAATTGGGGTCACCTTGTAATATATCATAAATTGTGGGTAAATATAGAATATTTGAAAATTATTATAGTAGGGGCAAAATAGTCTTTTTCCGACTGAGCGAAAGTAAAAACCCGACTGAGCGTAGTGACCCTCAATTTTTGTCCCATTGACCGTTTGTCAAGAGGGCAGTCGGCACTTATCTTACACATTTCATTATAAAAAAAAACGCTAATTTTAGTCCACACAGTGCACGTCTTTCTTCAAAAAGATACACATGCAATATTTTTTGAAACAAATTCATATTATATTAGGTAGGAGCCTTAATTACAAACCTAAAGATCAAAAGACTAAAACAAGACTAAGCTGAACAACTAAGATTAAGCAACTAAACAACCACATATAAACGACCAACAATCATCACCGAAGATCACAATAGATCTAAAGATGTCAATACTACTATAACCAAAGAGGTCCAATGGGCTATTGCAGAGTAGTATGATTTGTCGGAAACCAAGATTCAAACTGGAACCGTTGACATGCAAAACCACAAAACCGATGAGTGAGGAACCAAAAGAAAATGAACTAAACTATGACTAGCTAAGAATAAGAACTGGGGTGTTAATTGAGCAAAAGCGATGATATATACACACACCCATCAAAGCAAAATGTTAACCACCAGATGTGTAGGACTAGGTCATGCGAAGCGTAGTTGTGCCTTCGATCATCTTGCGCTTTGTGGCTTGAGAAGGATTTGTCCCTTCCGCCATCATACTAGGCTGAATTGAGATATTATGTGGTGGGTTTTGGTTAAAACCCAGTGGGGATGATTTCAGCGCAAGAGGGGGGGTTTATGAGTTGCTCGAGACTACACTTACCCAACCTAGAGGAAACACAAGGGCATGCCAGACGCCTAGGGTGTTGAGATTTCAGCCCTTGGGGCATAAGCCCCTCAACATTGGAAGATGAACTTGGCTGGAGGTCCTTCACTAGTGGAAAAAATATTTTACAACATGGCTAAAAAGGGCTTATAACACGGCTTTTAGCCGTGTTATATGCGGTCGTCATATATAATTTGGATTTATAACACGGTTAATACCACGACTGTGATCATAGCCGTGTTATAAAATGAGCTATATACCACGGCTGTGATCGTCGCCGTGTTATAAAGTCCTTGAATTCCCGCCAAAATCAAGGAGTTTTATAACACAACTGTGACCGTAGTCGTGCTATAAAGTTGCTTGAGCCCGCCAAAAATATGGGGTTTTTACCGTGGCTACTTTCGCAACCGTGTTATAAAACCTTATTTTATAACACGGCTATGAAAGTAGCCGTGTTATAAAGCCCCTTGACAACACTTTATAACACGCCTAATGCATAGCGTGTTATAAAGTTGCAGTTTTTTTATATAAATTTTTGTGTTTTTGCTATTTTCCCTGTTATATACACATTTGACAGATCAATACCTGTATAATATTCACTTATGACATCAAATGTCATATCACAACAACTAAATGTTCCACAAAGTCAAATACCTTATAATTTTCAACACAAAGGCAATAAGCCTTATTCTAAAGAAAAAAAAACATAAAGACAATAAGGCTTATTTTCAACACAAAGCACCAAGCTTTAATTCCACTCAAAGGCAAGTACAAGCCTTATCATTTTCACATAAAGGCCAAATGCCTTCTTAGTTCCACGTAAACATGTCAGAATTTGACAATGAAAACTGGTAACACTTCATTAGAATCAAGAAATGATTTTACAGAGACTCATTGTTCTCTGTCGAGAGAGAGCGGGAGTGATGGATTGATTGAAGATGATTGAGAGAAGAGGGGATATTCAGTATTGTAAAAAGAGGGGCAAAACAGACCGGTTCTAACTGAACCGGTACAACTAAAAAATACAGGAATAAGGTCCTAATACAGACTAGGAAAATACATCTGGTAACCTAGAATACAATCTACCCAATATAAAACAACAAATGTATATCAGTGTATCCCAATATTCCTAATACCCCCCCTCAAAAGGAGCAGTTTCTGTACTGCTAGAAAGTGTGACTTTTGTCCTCTGCTGTGTCGATGCCTTAGCCATGATCAATCTGTTCCTCCAGTCCCAATGTGTTAAAATATTGTGATAATTCTTACCTGGCAATGACTTGGTCATGACATCAGCCAGCTGATGTGTGCTGGGAACGTACTGCACATGGATGAGACCTTCCTGCAATTTCTCACGTACAAAATGGCAGTCCAATTCAATGTGTTTAGTCGTTCGTGAGAAACGAGATTTCTTGCTATGTGTATCGCGGCTAGATTATCGCAATTGAGTGGTATTGGGGTAATGTTTTTCAGACCAATCTCTGTCAGCAGTCTGGTCAACCAGCTTAATTCACTGGTGACTTGTCTCATGGCTCTATATTCTGCCTCTGCAGAAGATAGAGCTATTGAGACCTGTTTCTTAGACTTCCAACTTAATGGGCAATCACCAAGTAAGATATAGTAGCCAGAGATGGACTTTCTTGTGATTGGGAAAGATGCCCAATCTGAGCCACAGTAAGCTACTAGATCGTATTCGTTTCTGTTATTGAAAAATAAACCGAAACCAGAGGTGCCTTTTATGTATGATAAAGTGTGGTAGGCTGCCTTTAGATGTTCTGTAGTTGGGGACTGAAGGAATTGGCTGAGAAATTGGACTGCGAAGCCAATATTGGGCCTAGTGTTTGTAAGGAAATTCACTTTCCTACTAGGCACCTATACACAGTGGGATTATTAAGTTTGAGCCACAATCTTTGGTTAGCTTCAGATTAACATGCAAGGGAGAAATGCATGGTCTGCATTGCTCCATCCCAAAATCTTTGAGTATTTGGGTGGTGTATTTTTGTTGAGACATAATCATCCCTTTATTTGTTTCTAAAAACTCCATGCCAAGAAAATAGTTCAACCTCCCTAAGTCTTTTATTTTGAATTCCTTATCAAGGTGTTTCTTTAAGAATCTTATCTCCTTTGCATCATTTCCCACTACAAGAATATCATCAACATAGATTCCTAACAATATAATGCTATCTGTTTTTTGTTTCACAAACAGAGTGTAGTCATTTTGTGAATGGTGGAAACCAAGGTTTTTAAAAAAAATTGTGAGTTTCTCATACCATTGGCGAGAAGCTTGTTTGAGGCCATATAATGATTTGTGTAATTTACAAACTTTGTTTTCACCATAAACCTTTAGACCCTCGGGTATACTCATGTAAACATCCTCATGGAGGTCTCCATGGAGGAAGGCATTGTTTACATCTAGTTGATCAAGGATCCATCCTCTTTTACGGCAATTATTATGTGGGCACGTATGGTAGTGAGTTTAACAACGGGGGGAGAAAGTTTCTTCATAGTCTAGGCCTTGTTTTTTAGTGAATCCTCTCACAACAAGTCTAGCTTTAAACCTTTCAAGGCTGCCATCAGCTTTGAGTTTTGTTTTGTAAACCCATTTGCAGCTGATGGTTTCTTTCCTTTTGGGAGGTCAACTATTGACCAGGTATTGTTGACTTTGAGGGCTTCAAATTCCTCACTCATGGCCTTGACCCACTTGGGGTCTTTGCTAGCTGACTTGTAGTTAGGGGGTTCATTTAAGCTATGGATTTGATCAAGAAAAATGCTGGTATTTTGGCCAAGGGAACAAGACAAGACTGATTGTTTTGGTATTTGATCTGTGAGACTGTTTAGAGTAGAGATGGCTGAATTGTTTGGATTTTCTTGATCAAGTCTGGTGCTTAAAATGGCAGAAAATAAGTCCTTTTGGCCAAGGGAAGTGGAGCAGATGTAGTCATCAAACTTAGAAGGAGGTTTATGGGTTCTTGTTGATCTTCTGAGTTCTATGGTTTATGTGGGGAGGTTTCAGGTCATGGTTCTGAGGTAGTTTGGATTGTTGTTTCTGAAGTGTGGTTAGGGTTTTCTATGTTTTCTATTTCTGTGGTGTGTCTCTGTGTGTCAGTTTCAGTTCTATGTAGATGTTGTGTTCAGGAAAGAGGATCTCAGAAGGTTCTTTGCTTTGATCAAACAGGGGTTTCCACTTACTGTCTGTTAAGGGAAATATGTTTTCAAAAAATGTCACATCGCGGCTAACCTTGACTGTGTTATTTTCTAGGCAAAGAATTCTATGACCCTTTGTATTTTTACAATCACCAAGATAGATGCAAGTATGGGCTCTAGGGTCCAACTTTCCTTTATTTGGGTCGATGTTGGTGATATAGCACAAACATCCGAAACTTTTAATGTTTTTGTAATCTGGTTTGGTCCCATATAGTTTCTCATATGGTGTGCATATGCTTTAATGGCTTTACTAGTATTATGTAATAATATATGCGGCTTGCTCTATGCAAAAACCCCAAAATTCGAGACCTAAACCAGACTGGAAAAGAAAAAGCCCTGGCAACCTCCATTAAATGACCTTGCTTCCTTTCTACTACCCCATTTTGTTGGGGAGTATGAGGGCAGGTGGTCTGATGCACAATCCCCTTATTTTTGAAAAACTCCATTCCCTCAAAAGATTTTCCCAATTCCCTAGCATTGTCACTTCTTACAACTTTGACTTGCTTATTCATCTGTTTTTCTACAAGGATAATGAAGTCCTTTGTTTGCTGTAAGGCTTCTGATTTATGTTTAAGGAGTTTTATCCAAGTTCCTCTACTATAATCATCCACTATGGTTAGAAAAAATTTGTGTCCATCTACTGTTATGACCCTTATGGGTCCACAGATGTCCACATGGATCATTTCAAAAGGCTGAGTGGTTTTTATAGAGGAGGAAGGAAATTTCTTTCTCTTATTTTTGGCCTTAAAACAGATAGTGCAAGGATATATCTCAGGACCAGAATTGTTGTCCTTAGTGATCTTTATTTCAGGAATTTTGTTCATTTTTGACAAGGGGATGTGACCTAATCTATTAAGCCATAGAGACAACTTCTCATCTTTTCATTTCTATCTTCGCTATGAAAATTAACACAAGTGAAGGAATCATTTCCTTTACTCAACAGAAAATCACACAAAGCAGTAGTATCTAGAAAATACAACCCAGTAATTTGTTCACCATTCTTCCTATATATCTTTCTCTCAGAATCCTGCAGAAAACATGAATTCTTACTAAAAACAACTTCTGCATCTAGAGTCTCTATTAATCTAGCCACATAAATGATATTAAACCTAAAACTTGGAATATACATTATCTTTTTCAGGCATTTAGCATTATTATCAGACATATTTGCAATGTATTTCACAGTTTCTTTATGCCCATCTGGCAATGTCACTTCCCTAACCATATCCAAAGATTCGAAATCAGAGAGAAGTGATCTATTTCCACTGATATGATCCGTTGCACCAGAGTCAATTATCCAAGTATCTTCCAGAGATCTTAGCACTTTATTTCTACTCAGGTTTAAACATGGAAGGAAGCTAATTAGGGTTAGTGTTACCTGAGAAATCCCCGAAAGAGGATTGCCTGTTGTTGCCGCTGTCCCCCTTTTGCTGTTGGAGAAATTAACGAGTTGGGTAAGTTGATCTGTGTTGAAGCCCTTCACTGGGGATTGTTCCATCTCGTCAATTCTTGGGGCAGTGCCTTTTCTTTCCTCGTCGGTGACTGTGCCAACTCGAGTATCCCTAGCTTTCTTGCCTTCTCCGCCGAGAAAACCGACAAGCCACCAACAGTCATTTTTGGTGTGACCAATCTTTCCGCAGTTGCTGCACTTTGGGGAATCTCTCTTATCGGCGCCAGTTCTTGCAGCTTGTCTCCTCATCCCAGATTTAGGGTTTCCAGAGTTTGGGTACGCTCTCTGCTTATTCGAGTTTGAGAAATTTGTTCTTCCTTTCGCGCGAGAGACAGAGAGTGGTCATCGTCTTCCTTCGAATCGTTCTCCCTCTGTTGCTTCTTGGGCGACTAAGGAGTATGTTTCCTCGAGTGTTGGTGTCTCCTTCATCGCAAGGATCTGGCCGTGAATGTGACTGTAAGTCTTGTTAAGACCCATGAGAAAATGCATGATTTCCTCCTTTTCTCTATGTTTTCTCTGGTTACCTTTCGACTAACATGCACTACAACAACTACAAGACTCGACAGGGAGAGAGAGATCGTACTCAGCCCAGATTTGGCGAACCTTCATGAAATAATCAGTTATCGTGTCTTCACCCTGCCTGAGGTTTGTTATCTGAGCCTTGATGTTGAGCAAAGTGGTGAGGTTTTTCTTCTCAAAACGCCTGCAGAGCCAGTCCCAAACCTCCTTTGGGTTTTCGTCGAACGTTATGCTTCGTCCGATATTTGGGGCTAGAGACGATATTATCCACGAGACGACGAGGGAACTTGCCCTTTCCCAAGCTGCGAGTCGCGTTGAGTCTTCATCGTTGGGACGTTTGAGGCTGCCTTTAATTAACCCTTGCTTGTTCTTGGTCCTTAGGGTGCGGCACATATTGCACTTCCAAGATAGGAACCCATCTCCACCGGTGAATTTTGCGGTCAAAGCTTGGCCCGGCTGTTCAGTTACGTGCACATACAAGGGGTCCGATTGATCGATTTGAGCGGCACCGCCTCCAGTTAATTTTTCTGTAACTTCATTACTCATCATTCGATTTGCTTCTTTGATCTAGCACCTAGTGCTCTGATACCATGTTGAAATTTGACAATGAAAACTGGTAACACTTTCATTAGAATCAAGAAATGATTTTACAGAGACTCATTGTTCTCTGTCGAGAGAGAGCGAGAGTGATGGATTGTGAAGATGATTGAGAGAAGAGGGGATATTCAGTATTGTAAAGAGAGGGGCAAAACAGATCGGTTCTAACTGAACCGGTCAACTAAAAAATACAGGAATAAGGTCCTAATACAGACTAGGAAAATACATCTAGTAACCTAGAATACAATCTACCCAATATAACAACAAATGTATATCAGTGTATCCCAATATTCCTAATAAAACACAACATACATTATCAATGTAACTTAGTTTCAACATTGATATTAAATGTTATATAAAAATTACACTTGTATATACAAATTCAAAATATAAAAATAGATCAAGAAATGTTAAAGAAGGTGAGCCCTAAAGTTGATTGATCCCATAATGAACTTATATCTTCCCAAGCTGTCATGAAAACCAACACAAACAAGGCCTATACTTTTGACACTTATACTGGTAGTTCTTTGAAGTATTTTGTACCATCAGCAAAGCTTGCTCCAGCACTTCCTCAGGTCTGACCTTGAGGCAGACATAATAATGAAATCTTCAAAGTATGATCCGTCAATGTTTAAATTAAGTTACTCGGCCAGCAGGCACACACAAGAGAACATCAAGAAGAACTTACAGTGGCTGGATTAGAAGCAGATGTAAGCCACAAATAGCGTTTTCAATTTCCCTTGACAGTCAAGGAATCAGTCAATGTCTTCACAACCCATGAATTATTTCTCTGTTCAATTCTTCCAGTCTGTTTGTACAACAATATCAGCAGCTTTATAAAGCATTTTGAAACAGATTAGAAGCATGAACAAAAAATCTAAACTGACTATATTGTAAAAACAGCATTGTGCAAGAGTTTGAGCAGTTTTGTAACAGCAGTTGTGACATTTTATCTCATTTGACGATTGTCTAACATATATTTGGATCATTAACAGTAGCAACATATAGTAAGGCTAAACTGCTAAAATATGTAAACATAAGTGAATTTAATAATTCGCTATCAAATCTATCTAAATCTGTAACAGCAGTATAAAAGACATTACAGAAGCAATTGAAAGCTTTATCAACGTTGCACAAAAGAACTATTGTATCTAGATTTAACGAAACAGTAGTAGCAGCTATTGAGAAGCATAGATGAGAAAATGCAAGTTTAGGAGCTATTTCAAATTGTCATAACCACGACAATTGAGCTGGAAAAATAGTCAAAAGCTTCAACCAAGAAACACTTCTTAGAAGTGCAAAAACAACTAAGTTTAGACTAGTTATACAAACCATTTATACTCAAAATTATGTCATTCATAATAGTGTAACAGGTTGCAATTTATAGTCCAAAACAAGTATTCGATAGTGCATTTCATGTTATACTTAAGTTGTACATTGGTCTACAAAGAAAAAAAATTGCACCAAGTATTCTCTTTATGGTTTTTTGAAACATGCATTACAGATAACAAACACGAAATACTTATTGCCTTCTTATTTGAAAGATGTGGTTAGAAACATAATGATTACAAGTTGACAATTGTCATAAAACACACTTGACAATGAGCAGTACTAGAAATTGAGATAAATCAGTGAGTTATACAACCATTTCTAACTAGAAACACAAAGTCCAATTATAGAATGAACAAGAATGATCAACTCTCCACTAATGAGCACGAAAAAATTTGACCATAACCTGAAGCATTATTGCTGTCAAAATATGTACAACAGTTGCAATATTCAACTGTAACAGATATTGGCATTTAAAGAGTAATGAACTGACCATTTTAACACTAACGTGAACAACAGTGAGCAGAGGTTATAAGAAAGCATTATTTAGTTCTTAACATGACTTTATAGCTGGAAAAATGGCAAGTCTAGATCAACAGAACACTTCACTAATGAAGTACAAAAACAACTTCGAAGCTGACCACAAACTTCTTAGAGAGTATTGAAACAACATCCAGCAAAATGATGTGTCCATTATCTATCATAAACATTAGAACCAATTATAACATATCTCTAAAGATATTTACTCATATACATACAAGTTGAAGGGAATAGCATGCAGATGAAGAAAGCATCCATCGTGAAGGGAACCAAGAACACGAGCTAGAAGATTTCACTCTTCAGACTCCTACTGATTGATGCCAAAGCACAATATAGAAAGATATAGAAACATCTAAACCAAAAGAAAAGGAAGCAATAAGATTATCTGCTAAGAAACACCAACCGCTTCTACCAACACCTACGTGTGGCAAAGCACCACAAAGCCAAACAGATAAACAAGTAAATATCACAAAAACCTCTTCCAGAATTATAAAGAAAGTTATATCTTCCAAGCACTTACTTCCAAGGCTTTCTCGGGTTGACCAAAGTGAAACAGCATTATTACCAGATATAGTAAAGCAATTTCATACCTCCCTTTACTATTTCCACCAGATGATGATGAAACGAGATCAAATCCTTCCATCCTTGCACTTTTATGGTGAAGCAAACATCTTGTCAGCTCATATATCAAAGATGTTTGAGTTGAATATATTGGATTCGGGAACATTTAGACTAACTTCACTATCTCCTAGAGAAGGATATTCACGATAGACAACAAAAACGTGATTCATTACTGGATAACATGAATAAAAGCACTAAAGCACTAAAAGCTAGAATCCATTTATCAACATCTCTATATAAAGTGCAAATTCCAATATATAAACTCAAAAGTCAGAAACAATTTAAGAAAAACTGAAACTAAACAAGGCTTACAAAGCCAAGCAAAATCATATTCACTTAATTTCAGCAAGAAAATCAGTTTATTGCTCATTTCAAAGTGATCATGCAATAGTAGTGTAGAGTAGGAGAGCAATTCACTTTTGAAGTGCAAAAACAGGGAAAAAATGACCACAAAAACCAATCTATAAGACTGTTGCAAATATGCTTGTAATTTGATCAAAATAGTAGTGTTGTAAGAGGCAGTGCAGTAATAAGCACTATATCAGCCCATAGATTGATCAGTTTTTGTTCAATTAATGCATTGTAATAGCAGTTTAATTAAATGAAAAAACTACTTTAATGCAGACAAAGTAGATCAATAAATTGAGAAGTAGAAGCAGACATCAATTCTTACAAGAGAAGTGTCTGAAGACATACAATTATAGTTTAATTTTAGAGCTTTCTTCTTCAATTCCAACTTGTTTCTATTGCGGTGGGCTGACCAGGTATGTTGTAAACACCTGCACCCACCATTTGGGAACAAATCAATGAACAAGAATTTCCCGTATAAATAAGGAAGCTTACAACCTGGTTAGAGATGACCCTTCAAAGTGATCTGAAACTGTATTCACTGCGCCATGATAACAGTACTCTACCGTTGGTTTCACTACCCTCAAAGTGAGCTTACAACCCGTTAGAGATGGATGCCATAATGAAAAAAAAAAAGAGATACAAAAGGGAGAAAGTGCAGTTTTGATGTTTCAGTGCGCCATGATAACAGAACTCTTACCGTTGGTTTCCTCCTGGGGCAGTCTGATTTTTGTAGACTCTGCACTCCGATCTTCCTTAGCAAACACCTGCAGCAGAGAACCAATTCTGAACCAATTTTGGGGCTTATCTACTCATATTTGTCTCATTTCTAATAGCTTTGATCTGAACAAATTATGAGTTGATGTATAAGTAAATTGCATTTAGATGGTAATTGAAGTGTTGAACAAAAAAAAAAATAGGAGAAGAGCAGATAAAAACAGGTAATAAGAGGTATATAGAAGGGAAATGAAGACAAAGACAAGTGATCACTTCAATCCTTTTCTGATTTGTGCGGAGAACCAGTTTTGGGGCTGATATGTATCAATTAATTAGGTTGGACATGATTCAGATCTGGAATAACATATGTTTTCCACAAATATCATATGTAGTCACTCCTAATCATCCAATTAACATATGCTTCATGCAAAAGAAAAAACATAATACAAATCCACTTAGGTTTGATAGAAAAAAACCACAACTATGACAAAAAGGGTGCATCAAAAGCACAATAAGACCCTTTTTTTTCACTTACGGCTGACAATTCATACAATGTATACTTCAATTCAACATAGAAAATAGCAAAAACTGTAAAAGTGAGTCTTCAATATCGATCACATTTAGTTGGTTTCATTTTATGCAGCCTTACTTCAATGTAATTGTAGGATGGTGCTCCATAATTTTGCAAAAATAATAGAATTTTTATGAGATTTCCCAAGTAAGTGTAATCTAATAATACCATTTATAAGTTATAACTATAGTAACAAACTATATTTTTAATAATAATAATAATAAATTTTGATCTTATCTTCTAACTCTGAGAAATTCTACCTTTATACTCTTGCATACCTTTTCTTTATCCTTTTTCGATTCTAGCAAACAGCACAACAGTAGTGTACTACTACTACTGCAACTCCACAACTCCACTCCTGCTACAACAGTTGTGTACTACCATGCATGCCCTAAAGACGCAATAAGCAAAAACCAGGCTTTATTCATGAAAAAAAAGCAAAAAAAAAGCTAGGTAGTTAGAGAAGAAACAAAATATATCAGCTTTTTTACACCAGAAGAGACCAAATAAGAGATGGTAAAAAAAAGAAAAAGTACTTCCATTTTACCACAAAGTAAATAGAACTGAGAGGAAAATGAATATTCAAACATTTACAGTACTAAACGGATCACACAAGAAAGCCAAAACTCTTACATAAATAGGGCATGATGAAACAAAAACGAAAGAAAATGATGATAGGCTATGTTCCTTCTGTGATCAATCAATCAATCTTCATAATAATATTTCTAACATCCCCAACCAAGAGGTAAAAAGAAATAAACAGAGACAATTCCTAAAATGCAATTATCATGATATGTTTACCCCGTCCACAAGACATGTATTGATCCCTGTCAGAATAATGGTTGTGTGAGAAACCAATGTTTTCACAACAGCAACTTCACTACTGACTGGTTCTGGTGTGCAATTTTTCATGGTCGGTAAGTGTGCTTATTCTTTCTCTTTTGTGGTACTGTCTTTAACTCAGCATGAATTAGAATCACTACTACCATTTAGCAGTCGAAAAACATCTTGTAATTGAAATACCCCTAACCTTTAAATAATTAAATAATGGTAAATAAATATTATTCAGGGGATTATTAAACCCTAAGAAATCATATAAACACTTAGGCGTTAAAAACGCACCTAAACTCCTTAAGGTCAAAAACTTGCGTTAAAGCCCGACCTTAAGCTAACAAAGTTATATAAGCTATAAACCTCATATGAAGGTAAATAATTATATGACCTTTAGAACACAGGATCTCATCTAAAACTGAGTAAAAATACAAAATGCTCGGGAGTTCCCTTTAAGGGCCCTAAGTCCCGAAAGTCCCGGAAATACTTTATAGCATGAAGTAAAGCATTACACTTCATTCAAAATGCCCATAACACTTTATTAAACATTTAAGATGATGTCCTCACTGTAGAATTTCAATTAAACGCAAAGTGCTAGGAGATGCTCAATGGGGGTCCCATAAACCCCCGGGAATGCCCCGGAGGAGTGCCGAGGTGGCACGAACTCCTATATAATCATTCTTAGAGTTCCTAACATCATTATTCAACATTATAAAGAGAATGCTCGAGCTACTTTCTCAAAAAAAACAAAGTGCTTGGACGAATCTCTTAACGCTCCTATTTTGCCCTAGGAGTGTCCCGGTAACCCGGAAATTGTGTTTTGAGTTGATATACCCCATATAACTCAATGTAACACCTTAACATATTATTATTGACAATAAAAAATGTTTAAACACTTGGGACTCATAGCGACTACTTATTTTCCAGAAAATCCTTAAAGCACAAAAACACACCTTCGGGTGTCACAAAAATGCGTTCTACGCAATTACCTTGAAGTTTTTGAGGAGCCACGAGTTGATAATATTAAAAGGGGATAAATTTAAAAATCTAAATCAATAATTCCAGTGCTAAAATCATATAAAAAACAGGGCCAAAATGATGATAAAAAAGGTACCTAAAATCAGTATTTTTACCTTAAAACTTTCATCTTTTACCTTAGTATAAATGTACCAATTAAATGTTGTGAATTATAACATGTTATAATATGGTCTTAATACAATATAGTGTGACAGGAATCAAATCAAAAATCAATTCCAATTGGTCACCAAAGTGGGCGCCATTTAGGGTGTTTTAGACTTGATTTTGACTAGAAAATTGCCTTATGGAATGGTGACTCATCTTATCATGTACCATGTGATAATATGTCAAATAATTCAGTCAATGGAGCTCCTCATTACCGATTTCCCTGCAAGAAACAACAAAGAAATAAATTAGGAAAAGTCATAGAAATTTAAATACACAAAAAGTAAGTTCCTAGATCTAGTTTTATACCATGTGCAAGAAAACAAACAAAACAACCCATGTCACTAGCCTTGTGGCTGCCGAATTCATGTGGACAAAAGCTAGTTTGGTTGCTCAATGATAGTCAAATAAAACAACTACCTAACTATGTATATTCCCATGCCTAATACAACAAAAATCAATAAGGAAAAGAAGGTCTTGATTGCCTTATAAAAATCAAAGTAGAATACCTACCTACCTAGCCATGTTCTAATGTCTTCAATTGTCAAAGAAATCAATTGCCTATATACACATACATTACCGAAAATACAAGAGGAAAACAAGGACAAATCATCATTTAAAATGCTAAAGAAATATAACTACCTACCTTACCCTGTCTTGTTCTTTGATCTTCAAACTAAGTGTCAAACAGATCCCCTTGCCAATCAGCCGAAAGTCTAGCATGAAACATGGGCATTTATTGAGCCAATAATCAAGGAATAAACTAAGGAAAAGAATACCTAAATTTGACATTATTTTTGTCAAAAGAAAATCCCTTTCATTCTATTCTCTTAAGCCTACGTGAGTAACCCTTCTCATTTGCCTCATCCAACCGATTTTGGTAAGCTCCATTCCCTCTCTTTTATTCTTCATTTGCTAGTTAATCCTTAGAGCTTCAAAGCTCCATTAATGGTGTTCTAAGTTCTAACACCATTTTAATGTAATTTCCTAGTTAAATCTACTAAGTCTTGAAGCAAGAATCATCCTAGCAAACCTACAAGAATTCACCAAGCATAAGTGTTCCAAGGAGCTACCTAGATTCAACAACAACACAAAGGAACAACAAGATCAAGTTAAGGTATATTTTCATGTTGAAAATCCTAAGTAAGTTCCTTAAGCCATTACCGAAAATTACAAGCTTCTAAACCTATATTCTCTTCATCATTTCATGAAGGAAATTTAGATCTACAATCATCCCAAGGTGTAACAAAAATTCCTTGAAAAATACCTAAGGTATACTCTTGTAAATTACTCCAAATTATTTATAAATCCTTGTTAGAAGTATAACAAATGGATCTCCTAAATATATACAAGGAGGCCGAAAGTTCTTCATCAAGATAGCATTTGGAGAGCTTGGAATTCAAGGAGAAATCAAGTACAAGAATTGTCTTGATTTAAGGAGTAAGTTTCTATAATTAAGGTTTATTAAGTTTAAGTTTGATTTAAGCTTCAAACTTTGGTATAAAAATTATGTACAAGCCTTAGTAATATTAAGGCCGAAAATATTGAGTTATAATATCAAGAAAATAATTTATAACATATAAGGTAAGATTATTACCTTAAGGTACAAATTTGTGTCACAAAAATTAATTAGGATACATATATTTTCAAACCGAATTGTCTAGGGATAAAATGTTCTATTTTGAGTTTATAATCATCCTAAGTCATTAGCATAATTTTTAGAAGTGTTATATGACTTATATACATTATATGTACATATTATAAAGTTTAAATCAAGTTTTAAAACTATATGGTAAATATATGTTAAAGCCGGGAATGAAATGGGTTATCTGGTGATTTTCGAATTATATAAGTATATTAGCTTATATTATGAATTTGGGAGTATTAAAAATAGCTACAAGTATTTAAATGGCTAGTTTATAAAGTTATGTGGTTAAAATGTAAATTTTGAAAGGTTTGGTGCATTAAATATGATTGTCGAGAATAAAAGGGGTCATTTGGTGTATTTATGATATAATATAAGGTAGGAATTAATATTATGAATTTTGGTGAATTTAAAAAAGTGTTTAAGTGTCAAAATAACAATTTATAAAGTTTTGGGGCTATTTTGTAATTATTGGAAAGTTTAGGAATATAAACGAGAGTACCTATGAATTTCTGGGTATATTAAAGTATTAATTATGAAATTAAGTCTTGGTCAAAGTGTTGACCAACAACTTTGGGTTAAAATGATTTATGGCATAAAATATTAAGTTTATAAAAGTTTTGGGGTGAATATGTAATTTATGAAAGAATATATAAAAACCGAATTTGTTTAGGGGCGAAAGCATAAATAATAAGAATATAAGGGCCTTTTCGGTATTTTAGGAAATTAAATATTAAAACTATAGTTTATAAGTCAATATGTAACTTATATAAAGTTTTGGGGTTAAATTGTAAATAAAGAAAAGGTGTATATTAAAACCGAAAGTTTAAGGGATTTAATTGTAATTTATAAAAGTTAGTATATATATTTGTAAATACCGAAAGTTAAGTGGTTAATTAGCAATTTATAAAAGTTATGTGTTCATTAAGTAATTACCGAAAATACATGGTTGGTTTTGTAATTTAATAAAGAAAGGAATTAAAACTATGTATTATGATACATTATGGAGTATAATATAAAGTTTATAAAATAATTGTGGTTATAATAAAAATAACCAAATCATATTGATATATGGAATAAGTGGAAATAATTATGGGTATATGATTAATGAAATAGAAATATATTATAAGGTAGAAATTCATTATCACATGTGTTGTTACATAAAATAATGAACTGATAAACTACCTTGAACCACTGTAAAATAACAGGGGGAAATAAAGAACATACAGAGTTAGTATACTACGAGTATAAAACTACAGTAACAGTACTGTAGTACTTAGTGAATAGTTATATTAATGTTACCCGGTATTGCATGTATATATAACAGCGTACGGGGAGGAACTGTTAAAGCGTGTACTGTCAAGCTAGCAAGTTACACTGTGAACGGTATGTTAATTGTGTGGTCTGAATGTCCTAAGGATTTTCCCAAGGTCCAGACGTTGTGTGTTTAATTGTTAAAGAGCGATATCTGTGGTTTATGTATATTATCTTGTATATTGTATTGCTCGACACCACTGCGTTTTATTTTACTTTAACGTCTTATGACTGGAAGTTTATACATCTAAACTGGAACAAGACTAACTGACCTTTAGGTATTATCGAACCTAACTGATGGTCAACTGTTATAGTCTTAACTCAAGGATTGGATATTGTGTCATTGACTAAAGGGCTAACTTATAAAGAGAGGAATCCAGACTGTTTCGACTTTCTGGTTGCGCATCGTGATCACTGCGAGAGACTTCAATGGGGAGTCACTCAAGGGAATCCATTGTTCACATTCGACGATGACGGTGGGCACTACCGTTGGTGCACAGGTTCGACCGGATCGGTCATAATATTATCTAGAGCCATAAGGTCAGCTGGTAACGGTTCCTTTGGTACCCAGGGGACTACAGTCCATTATTAAGTTATTAAGGGTTGTCTTAACATGACGCCTAAGGTGGAATTTAATTGGAAAAGGGTTAAGTGATTGGTTTAAAGGATAAGGGCCAGGTGGCCAACTAACAAGCACAGTTAATTAATACGCGTATCTTGTTGATTACTGTTATGGATTATTGGTGTTTGAATATTGGTTGTTGTTTATGTTATGTGATGTGATTTGCAGGTGAACTGTTATGTGTTGTTTAGCATTTACAGTTATTACTGTTATTATTGTAAACCGGTATATCATGTAAAGAATCTAATATCAAGATGGCTAAAACGACTTAAGGAATGTAGATGACTTAGGACTACATTTAGCATACCAGCATTTCGATTGCTGAGCCCTTCAATGGGCAAAACATTTCAGGTTACTGAAGAAGACACAAGCCAGAGTGCGGGGAACAGGGTAGCTGCTGTGTTTTGATAAACATATTGTAGTTTTATTATGTACTGTATTTGGAGATTGTTGTATTCAGTTAGTTGCTCATTTAGTTTGGATTTGGTCTGTAATAATTAGAGTGCTCAGTATCGGTTCATCACAACGTGAGGAGTTGAAGTTGTTGGAGGAGTAAGGATGCCTTGTTACTCACAAGGGTGAGTAACGGCGTGTAACACCAAGGATAGATAGTTTTATTTTCCGCTGCGAATTATTATTTATTATGCTACGACTTGCGATGTTATTACAGGTTTAGGATTAGGGGTGTTACAAAAAGTGGTATCAGAGCGTAACTACGCTCTAATGAAGGATACTGAGTCAAGAACATGAGCACAGGAATATTGGGATATGGGAAACGTCTGTGAGGATTCGTGATTTAGAAATAAAAACCCTAGGGATATTTTATTGCTATTAGTTAGTTTATTACATGTTATGATTGTGAATGTAAAAACGGTGTAGCAACCGAGTAGAAATAATAGTATACTATCTTATAGATGTCAACAAGAGGAAGACCACGTGGAGGCGGCAGAGGACGAGGTGGAGCAGCACCAGCAAATGTCCCAGAAATACCAGGCCTAGCAGAGACCATGACAGCCTTCGCCCAGCAGCTAGGAGCTCAAGTTGCGGGAGCCATACCCCACCCGCCGCAGCCCAGAGAGACCAACTAGTTGAAGAGCGTTGCAGACGCAAGGGTTCCAACATACTCAGGGGAACCAGACCCCGCCGCACTGGAGAAATTCATAGTAGAGCACCAGAAGGCCTTCAAGGCTGTCAGAGTTCTAGAAGACCAGAAGGTCGACATCGCCGCGTACAACCTGAAGGACGCAGCTGATATTTGGTGGCGGTCTGTGGAGGGCCACCATAGAGCTACACCGGATTTTGGATGGACAGCGTTTGTAGAGGTGTTGCGGGAGAAGTACTACCCCGAACACTTGAAGCAGAGAAAGAGGCAAGAGTTTGAGACCTTAATCCAGGGGAGCCAAACAGTTGACCAATACTACGCACGATTTATCAGTCAGCTAGATTACATACCAGGGGTCGACTACTCCGACACTGTGAAGATTCAAAAGTTTAGGGGAGGTTTGCAATTTCGCATCCAGGGCGCCATGGGAGCAATACGTTTCACTACAATACAAGAGTGCTATGACGCGACATCAGCAACTGAGTTAATGCTTCAGTCCAGGGAGGAAGCCCAGGGAAAGAAGAGGAAGAATCCTGAAGGAGAAGATGGGGGAGCAACCTCTGGCGGTTACAACAGGAAAGGAAAGTAAGAAACCTTTGATTGAGAATGATTTGCCATTATTACCTACACTTAGTTCAAGTCACTCACCCTAAAACCTGCAGTAGGAAATTCTTTAATAAGAAGAAGGGGCGGAAGGACTTCCACGGTCAGAAGGCGAAGGAGCAGGTCCCTCGTCTGACCGGCCCAGCTATTGATGCTAAGCCATTCAGATCGGCACCACCTAAGGGTAAGGATACCCACCTCTCACCTAAACCAAACATTTATTTGCTATACCTTTCTAAACCATGTTGCATAAACAATAGGCAATAAGCCAACCCAGCGCCACTACTACTGTAAGCGCTGTGGGAATGATCACCCTGAAGTAGACTGCACGGGCAGGATGGTGGAGTGCCGCTATTGCAAAAAGGAAGGCCATCGGGAGTATGAATGCTTTTCCAACCCAGCAAGTAAAGTATATAAGGGATCTAGAGGTTCACAGAGGACACCAGCTACAGAGACTGGAGGACCCAGAGGATGTCAAGCGCCGCGGAGTAACACCTAACACCTACTAGGGGACCGGGAGGACAGCCATCCTCATCCGGAAGCCAGAAGGGAAAAGAGATAGTTCCAGGAAGAAACACCCTGTACTCAGTGGGAACTTCAGGCGCTGAGGCTAGCGCTCAGCGCGAGAGGTAAGCCTAGAACTTAAACCAAAAGCATGATGCATGAATGTGTGTTTACAGTTATCCTGTCGATGAGACTTGTATGTGTTTAGTGTGAAATAAAGATTTAGAGAGACCTAACTTAGGATGTTTCGACATTTGTTATCCCTTACCTATGAGACCGAGATCACCTGAGCCTATAAGCGAAGGTCGGGAATATCCAGAGAAAGAAAGAATGCAAGTACTTCGACCCGGCAGGATCCTACTCAAGCAATATTTAACTCTAGATGAACAAATAGCTATTGTAAATGAATGTAGAACTTTGGGAATAGGCCTTGGAGGATTTTACACTCCAGGATATGGTAGTGGATCAAAACTTAAATTATATATGATGTGTATGGGTAAGGATTGGGATCCACAAACTAGGTTGTATCAAGAGGTTAGAAAGGTAGATGGAGCACGAGTTCCTAGGATACCCGATAGTTTCCAAACTTGGTGACAGAAGTGGTCAAGATTGCACAACAATTAGAAACCAACCCTATACCAGACATGAAAGTAGATATTTGCATTGCAAACTTCTATGTGAAAGGGGGAAACTTGGATTACAACCAGGACCGAGATGAGACATCTGACTCAATTACCAAGATACCAGTTGTATCATTCCCATTGGAGATGATGCAGAGTTTCTATACGGTGACCAGAAGAGGATGGAGAAAGCAAGCAAGATTATTTTGAAGTCATGAGATGTATTGATATTTGGTGGAGAATCAAGATTAGTGTACCATGGGATTAAGAGCATTAGGTTGAACACAGCCCCATTAACTGTAGTAAATACTACCCCTTTGAAACCAGGACGGTTAAATTTGACGTCAATATTGATGTAATTATAAGATTGTATGTAAGAATCATTGGATTAATGAATGGCAATTTAATTCCTTTGAGACATGCACCCCAACCTCACTATCTACGAATTGTTAACCCCAGGCCTCGGGTCTAATGGAGGAGCATGCTGAATGTGTTGGACAAGACCGAGGCCAAGGATAAGGGGAATGTCATCATGGGAACCTTCACAGTAAATGGCGTAAGTGCATCGATACTGTTCGATTCGGGAGCGTCTCATTCCTTATATCCTCTACATTAGTAAGGAAGTTAGAGACAACCCCTGAGCCTCTCTCAGATTTCCTAGTCACACTACCGACGAAGGAGAAAGTGAGGTGCACAAACTGCACAGGGAGTTCAGATTAATATCATGGATGAAGATTTTTTACGCGGACTTGATTGAGCTGGATAATTTGGGTTTTGACATTATCATGGGCATGGATTGGCTTCAGAAATACAAGGGACGTCTACATTGCACAGAGCATAGATTACTACTGAAGAGCCCGAAGGGAAAGACAATTTCCTATCGCAGTACTCCTAGAGAGCCGACATTCAGCTAGTATCTGCTATCACATTGATAAAGAAAGTGAAGAAGGGACAACCAGTCTATTTGTGTTATGTCCAGGACATGAGGTAGGCGGAGCAGACACAGTTAGACATACCAGTCATTTCAGATTTTCCTGACCTATTTCCAGAAGATTTACCAGGGATGCCCCCCAGAGAGATGTGGAGTTCTCCATCGACTTAATACCAGGCACGGGGCTTATTGCTAAAGCACCTTACAGAATGGCACCAGCAGAGATGAAAGAGCTGAAGATTCAGTTAGAGGATCTGCTTGACAAAGGTTCATCAGACCGAGTGCATCACCATGGGGAGCACCAGTTTTATTTGTGAAGAAGAAGGATGGTAGCATGCGACTTTGCATCGACTACAGGGAGCTTAACGCAGTCACGGTGAAGAACAAATACCCGTTACCACGGATTGACGATCTGTTTGACCAATTAAGAGGCGCTACAGTTTTCTCGAAGATTGACCTGAGATCAGGATACCACCAGATACGTATAGCTGATGGAGACATAGAGAAGACAGCTTTTCGAACGCGCTATGGGCACTACGAGTTCACAGTTATGCCATTTGACTTGTCGAACGCCCCAGCAATATTCATGGACCTTATGAACTGATTATTCAGGGAGCAGTTAGACTCATTAGTGGTTGTATTCATCGATGACATTTTAGTATTTCTAAGACTAAGGACGAGCACGAGGTGCATCTGGGGCAAGTTTTGCAGACCATGAGAGAGAATCAATTGTATGCCAAGCTTTCAAAGTGTGATTTGTGGTTAGACAGTGTAGCCTTTCTAGGGCATGTAATATCAGTCAGCGGTATATCTGTAGATCCTGCGAAGATTGAGGCAGTTAAGACTTGGCCGAGACCGAAGACAGTGACAGATATCCGTAGTTTCTTGGGATTAGCTGGCTACTATTGCAGATTTGTGCAAGACTTCTCCAAACTGGCGAAACCTATGACTAGCCTGATGAAAAAAGATTCTCCATTTGTATGGACTTAAGATTGTGAGCGTTCCTTTCAGACACTAAAGGATCTGCTGACGTCGGCACCAATACTCACCATTCCAGAGGGGACCGACGGATTCAAAGTTTATTGCGATGCCTCAGGCACAGGGATAGGATGTGTACTTGTGCGGAATGGAAAGGTTTTGCTTATGCATCACGACAGTTGAAGAAACATTAAGAGAACTACCCGACTCATGACTTAGAATTGGGAGCAGTTTGTTTTGCACTAAAGATATGACGCCACTACCTATATGGAGTTGCAGTGATAGTCTACTCAGATCATAAGAGCCTTCAGCATTTATTCACTCAGAAGGAGTTGAACATGAGACAGAGGCGATGGGTCGAGTTTCTGAAGGACTACGACATCGACCTCAGGTACAAGGAGGGTAAGGCAAATGTAGTTGCTGACGCCCTGAGCCGTAGAGCTCATTCCTTATTTGCCATGACAGGAGACAGCGACCTTATCGAGGAGGTACGTTGTGCTCAGGAAAATGACCAGTACATGAAGACTATCAGGCAGCAGTTGACTGACGGTATCTTGAGAGACAGAAGTATGACTTTGTACTCAGTGAAGACGGGTTAATCAGACTGAATGGTCGATTGTGTATTCCAGAGTCCAGTCCCGACTTGAAAGAAAAGATATTACAGGAAGCTCATTGCTCATCCTTATCAGTACACCCAGGTTCATCGAAGATGTACAAGGATCTGAAATTACATTTCTAGTGGAGTTATGAAGAAAGATGTTGCAGAATTTGTGGCAAGATGCATGACATGTCAGAAAGTGAAGTTTGAGCACCGGAGACCGGGCGGTTTAGTACAGCCGATGCCCATTCCATATTGGAAGTTGGAGGATATATCCATGGATTTCGTAGTAGGTCTTCCACCGACTAGAGGAGGTGCTAGCATGATATGGGTCATCGTCGATAGACTGATGAAGGTAGCAAAGTTCATTCCTATCAAGGACACTTGGAAAGTTCCCAAACTGGCGGACCTTTTCCAGAGAGAGATTATTAGACACCACGGTGTACCTAAGTCGATAGTGTCAGATCGAGACTCAAGGTTTGTTTCCAGATTTTGGCAGCAGGTTTAGGAGGCATTGGGTACGAAGCTGAAGCTAAGTACAGCCTTCATCCACAGACAGATGGTTAGAGTGAACAACAATTCAAACTTTAGAGGACATGCTTAGAGCTTGTGCCTTAGACTTCCAGGAAAGCTGGATAGATCGACTACATCTGATCGAGTTTGCGTACAACAACAGCTATCATGCATCCATTCAGATGCCACCATTCCAGGCATTGTACGGCAGGCCATGCAGGACACCACTATGTTGGGACGAGACCAGTGAAACATCATCTTAGGGCCAGAGTACCTAGACCAGATGAAAGAGGATATTGTGCAAATATGCAAAAACATGAAGATAGCCCAGATAGACAGAAGTCATATGCTGATGTTCGTAGGAGAGACCTCGAGTTCGTAGTAGGCGATCGAGTCTTCCTTAGAGTTTCACCTATGAAGGGAGTTTTCAGATTTGGGCAGAAGGGCAAGCTTAGCCCGAAGTATGTAGGACCGTACCTTATTACGGAGCGAGTGGGCCCATTAGCTTACAGATTAGATTTACCTGTTGAGCTTGGGAGAGTGCACAATGTGTTTCACATTTCTCAGCTAAAGCAGTATGTGCCTCATCCATCACATGTCTTAGAGCCCGAGACACTCGAGCTAGATCCTACACTTAGATACGAGGAGACCCCAGTTCGCATTTTAGACTCCAAGACTAGGGAGACCAGGAACAAGACCATTAGAATGGTCAAGGTTCTATGGTCAAACCACGATATTGAGGAGGCGACATGGGAGTTAGAGGACTCCATGCGAGACAAGTATCCAGCACTTTTCTCTTAGTTTGTGTATACTTGTAGGGGTACGTGGGCGTAACCCTTTTTAAGGGGGTAGAGCACCACATGCGACTTGCATATTTGCAGTCTGGTTTTGGCTTGTGCTTGTTGTTTGTGTTTTGATTGTGCGCATGTGTGCACTTAAGTGAATGGTTATTGATGTGTTCTATGTAACACTTGGTTGTTGGTTATTGACGTGTACTATGTGACACTTGGTATGGATGTGTTCTATGTAACACTTGGTTGGTTAATAAAAGCACATTTATTTTGCTTTACAGTATTTATCAAGTTACTTATGCTATGATTACATTGGTTATCACGAATAAAGGATATGTTTATTCGAGTTACGTACACTCGGATTACAAATGGAATATAGAGGTGTCAATATAGTATTGATACCCAGGAATGATAATATACAGGGAATAGATATGAAGAACTTGATTCCATAGGTTAAGTATATAAATTATGACTTCGGGACGAAGTCCTTTTAGGGGGTAGACTGAAATACCCCTAACCTTTAAATAATTAAATAATAGTAAATAATATTATTCAGGGGATTATTAACCCTAAGAAAGCATATAAACACTTAGGCGTTAAAAACGCACCTAAACTTCTTAAGGTCAAAAACGTGCGTTAAAGCCCGACCTCGAGCTAACAAAGTTATATAAGCTATAAACCTCATATGAAGGTAACCTAGGATCATTATATGACCTTTAGAACACAGGACCTCATCTAAAACTGAGTAAAAATACAAAATTCTCGGAGTTCCCTTTAAGGGCCCTAAGTCCCGAAAGTCCCGAAAATACTTTATAGGATGAAGTAAAGCATTACACTTCATTCCAAATGCACCATAACACTTTATTAAACATTTAACATGAAGTCCTCATGGTAGAATTTCAATTAAATGCAAAGTGCTAGGAGATGCTCAATGGGGGTCCCATAAACCCCCGGGAATGCCCCGGAGGAGTGCCGAGGTGGCACGAACTCCTATATAATTCATTCTTAGAGTTCCTAACATCATTATTCAACATTATAAATAGAATTCTCAAGCTAATTTCTCAAAATAAACAACAAAGTGCTCGGACGAATTTCTTAACGCTCCTATTTTGCCCCAGGAGTGTCCCGGTAACCCGGAAATTGTATTTTGAGTTGATATAACCCCATATAACTCAATGTAACACCTTAAAATATTATTATTGACAATAAACAATGTTTATAAACACTTGGGACTCATAGCGACTGCTTATTTTCCAGAAAATCCTTAAAGCACAAAAACGCACCTTCAGGTGTCACAAAAATGCGTTCTACGCAATTACTTTGAAGTTTTTGAGGAACCAGAAGTTGATAATCTTAAAATGGGATAAATTTACCATCTAAATCAATTAATTACAGTGCTAAACTCATAGCATAAACAGGGCCGAAATGATGATCAAAAAGGTACATAAAATCAGCATTTTTACCTTAAAAATTTCATCTTTTACCTTAGTATAAATGTACCAATTAAATGTTGTGACTTATAACATGTTATAATATGGTCTTAATACAATATAGTGTGACAGGAATCAAATCAAAAATCAATTCCAATTGGTCACCAAAGTGGGCGTCATTTAGGGTGTTTTAGACTTGAATTTTGACTAGAAAATTGCCTTATGGAATGGTGACTCATCTTATCATGTACCATGTGATAATATTTCAAATAATTCAGTCAATGGAGCTTCTCATTACCGATTTCCCTGCAAGAAACAACAAAGAAATAAGTTAGGAAAAGTCATAGAAATTTAAATACACAAAAGTAAGTTCCTAGATCTAGCTTTATACCATGTGCAAGAAAACAAACAAAACAACCCATGTCACTAGCCTTGTGGCTGCCGAATTCATGTGGAGAAAAGCTAGTTTGGTTGCTCAATGATAGTCAAATAAAACAACTACCTAACTATGTATATTCCCATGCCTAATACAACAAAAATCAATTGTCTTATACAACACATGGTGCCAATTTCAACACGGAAAAGAAGGTCTTGATTGCCTTATAAAAATCAAAGTAGAATACCAACCTACCTAGCCATGTTCTAATGTCTTCAATTGTCAAAGAAATCAATTGCCTATATACACATACATTACCAAAAATACAAGTGGAAAACAAGGACAAATCATCATTTAAAATGCCAAAGAAATATACACCTACCTTAGCCCTTGTCCTCTTCTTTCAAGTGGTCAAACTAAGACTTCCAATCCCCTTGCCAATCATCCGAAAGTCTAGCATGAAACATGGGCATTTATTGAGCCAATAATCAAGGAATAAACTAAGGAAAATAATACCTAAATTTGACATTATTTTTGTCAAAAGAAAATCCCTTTCATTCTATTCTCTTAAGCCTACGTGAGTAACCCTTCTCATTTGCCTCATCCAACTGATTTTGGTAAGCTCCATTCCCTTAATTTTTTGTTCTTCATTTGCTAGTTAATTCCTTAGAGCTTCAAAGCTCCATTAATGGTGTTCTAAGTTCTAACACCATTTTAATGTATTTCCTAGTTAATCTACTAAGTATTGAAGCAAGAATCATCCTAGCAAACCTACAAGAATTCGCCAAGCATAAGTGTTCCAAGGAGCTACCTAGATTCAACAACAACACAAGGAACAACAAGATCAAGTTAAGGTATATTTTCATGTTGAAAATCCTAAGTGAGTTCCTTAAGCCATTACTGAAAATTAAAAGCTTCTAAACCTATATTATCTCTTCATCATTTCATGAAGGAAATTTAGATCTACAATCATCCCAAGGTGTACCGAAAATTCCTTGAAAAATACCTAAGGTAAACTCTTGTAAAATTACTCTCCAATCTTATTTATAAATCCTTGTTAGAAGTCTAACAAATGGATCTCCTAAATATATACAAGGAGGCCGAAAGTTCTTCATCAAGATAGCATTTGGAGAGCTTGGAATTCAAGGAGAAATCAAGTACAAGAATTGTCTTGATTTAAGGAGTAAGTTTCTATAATTAAGGTTTATTAAGTTTAAGTTTGATTTAAGCTTCAAACTTTGGTATAAAAATTATGTACAAGCCTTAGTAATATTAAGGCCGAAAATATTGAGTTATAATATCAATAAAATAATTTATAACATATAAGGTAAGATTATTACCTTAAGGTACAAATTTGTGTCACGAAAATTAATTAGGATACATATATTTTCAAACCAAATTGTCTAGGGATAAAATGTTCTATTTTGAGTTTATAATCATCCTAAGTCATTAGCATAATTTTAGAAGTGTATATGACTTATATACATTTTATGTACATATTATAAAGTTTAAATCAAGTTTTAAACTATATGGTAAATATATGTTAAAGCCGAGAATGAAATGGGTTATTTGGTGATTTTCGAATTATATAAGTATATTAGCTTATATTATGATTTGGGAGTATTAAAATAGCTACAAGTATTTAAATGGCTAGTTTATAAAGTTATGTGGTTAAAATGTAAATTTTGAAAGTTTGGTGCATTAAATATGATTGTCAAGAATAAAAGGGGTGATTTGGTGTATTTATGATATAATATAAGGTAGGAATTAATATTATGAATTTATGGGTATATTAAAGTATTAATTATGAAATTAAGTCTTGGTCAAAGTGTTGACCTAAAACTTTGGGTTAAAATGATTTGGGGCATAAAATATTAAGTTTATACAAGTTTTGGGGTGAATATGTAATTTATGAAAGAATATATATAAAACCGAATTGGTTTAGGGGCAAAAGCATAAATAATAAGAATATAAGGGCCTTTTCGGTATTTTAGGAATTAAATATTAAAACTATAGTTTATAAGTCAATATGTAACTTATATAAAGTTTTGGGGTTAAATTGTAAATAAAGGAAGGTGTATATACAAACCGAAAGTTTAAGGGATTAATTGTAATTTATACAAGTTAGTATATATATTTGTAAATACCGAAAGTTAAGTGGTTAATTAGCAATTTATAAAAGTTATGTGTTCATTAAGTAATTACCGAAAATACATGGTTGGTTTTGTAATTTAATAAAGAAAGGAATTAAAACTATGTATTATGATACATTATGGAGTATATATAAAGTTTATAAAATAATTGTGGTTATAATAAAAATAACCAAATCATATTGATATATGGAATAAGTGGAAATAATTATGGGTATATGATTAATGAAATATAAATATATTAAGGTAGAAATTCATTATCACATGTGTTGTTACATAAATAATGACCTGATATACTACCTTGAACCACTGTAAATAACAGGGGAATAAAGAACATACAGAGTTAGTATACTACGAGTATAAACTCTACAGTAACAGTACTGTAGTACTTAGTGAATAGTTATATTAACCCGGTATTGCATGTATATATAACAGTGTACGGGGAGGAACTGTTAAAGCGTCTACTGTCAAGCTAGCAAGTTACACGGTGAACGGTATGTTAATGTGTGGTCTAAATGTCCTAAGGATTTTCCTAAGGTCCAGACGTTGTGTGTTTTAATTGTTAAAGAGCGATATCTGTGGTTTATGTACATTATCTTGTATACTGTATTGCTCGACACCACTGCGTTTTATTTTACTTTAACGTCTTATGACTGGAATTTTATACATCTAAACTGGAACAAGACTAACTGACCTTTAGGTATTATCGAACCTAACTGATGGTCAACTGTTATAGTCTTAACTCAAGGATTGGATATTGTATCTTTGACTAAAGGGCTAACTTATAAAGAGAGGAATCCAGACTGTTTCGACTTTCTGGTTGCGCATCGTGATCACTACGAGAGACTTCAACGGGGAGTCACTCAAGGGAATCCATTGTCCACATTCGACGATGGCGGAGGGCACTACCGTTGGTGCACAGGTTCGACCGGATTGGTCATAATATTATCCAGGGCCATAAGGTCAGCTGGTAACGGTTCCTTTGGAACCCAGGGGACTACAGTCCATTATTAAGTTATTAATGGTTGTCTTAACATGACGCCTGGGGTGGAATTTAATTGGAAAAAGGGTTAAGTGATTGGTTTAAAGGATAAGGGCCAGGTGGCCAACTAACAAGCACAGTTAATTAATACGCGTAACTTTTTTATTACTGTTATGGATTATTGGTGTTTGAATATTGGTTGTTGTTTATTGTTATGTGATGTGATTTGCAGGTGAACTGTTATGTGTTTGTTTAGCATTTACAGTTATTACTGTTATTATTGTAAACCGGTATTTCATGTAAAGAATCTAATATCAAGATGGCTAAAACAACTTAAGGAATGTAGATGACTTAGGACTACATTTAGCATACCAGCATTTCGATTGCTGAGCCCTTCAATGGGCAAAACATTTCAGGTTACTGAAGAAGACACAAGCCGGAGTGCGGGGAACAGGGTAGCTGCTGTGTTTTGATAAACACTTTGTAGTTTTATTATGTACTGTATTTTGGAGATTGTTGTATTCAGTTAGTTGCTCATTTAATTTGGATTTGGTTTGTAATTATTAGAGTGCTTAGTATCTTGTTCATCACAGCGTGAGGAGTTGAAGTTGTTGGGAGGAGTAAGGATGCCTTGTTACTCACAAGGTTGAGTAACGGCGTGTAACACCAAGGATAGATAGTTTTATTTTCCGCTGCGAATTATTATTTATTATGCTACGACTTGCGACGTTATTACAGGTTTAGGATTAGGGGTGTTACAGTAATCCTCATAACAACAGCAATCCTCACAATAGCAGCAAAATCAGCAGAAAACCCGATTAAGCAACAGCAAAATCACTACTACCATTAAGCAACAGAAAAAACGATTGCAAAGCACCATAATAAAGACCCCAAAGCTGTTGAATGCTATCCTCACAACACCAGCAAAACAGAATAAAAACATCTCGTAATTCACACTTGGTCAAGTCCTAACTATAGCTAAAACAGCCGCACAAAATCGATGGTAGCCATGGTAATCTGACAATAACCATAATCTGAAACCAAAATGCAGAAGACAAATTAAGAGGCAATCACAGTAATCGGTAATTTCAGAAGATAAAAAATATACCTAGCTAGTTATAATCTCAACTTAGCAAGAAAATGAAAACAGGTCTCACCCGTTGCGTTTCTAGTAGATAAGTGAGATGAATTTTCTCTGAGCATCCACAAAAGATTTGCAAGACATTAAAGGCTACAACTTTTTTTCTGGTATCTCTAAGAACGCAAGTTAGGGTTGAGAAAAAATTAGGCAAATAGCAAATGGAAGTCGAGTTGCCAACTAGCAAGAAAATGAAACTAGGTCTTACCATCATTTTAGTATATATAATAATGAGATGGAGTCTCTCGCATTCCCAGTAGTAAGTTAATTTGTAGCGAGAACAAGGATATTCCTGAAAGTGCAAAGGAACGTAAGTTAGGATTTGGAAATAGAGAAAAGGAGGAAAGATTAGAAATCCCAGATTGTAGTCGGAAAACATCATGTAGATTATTGAGCTGCGGAATTCGCACGAAGGTGGTGATGGTCGGATTCGCTGAACAAGAAGAAGGTGGTGGCCGGCGAAGAGATAAATCCGAGACAAGGTTGGTGGCGGTCGAAGAGCTGAAGGCGAAATGATGGTGGTGGCCGTCGAAAAGCTCTCGAGAAAGGTGGTGGTGGTCGAACAACTGAAGGCGAGAGGTGCCACGGGGTTTTTCCGAGAGCGGGAATGATCGAAATAGCAAAGGAGTAAGGAAGAGGAAGGAGGCGGGCAGTAATAGACAGATTTTATAACACGGCTTTAGTTAGCCGTGTTATAAAACTCCTACCGTTTTGTATTTTCCTTTTGTCAGGATATTAGATAACCAAAACGATGTAGTTTTTGCTGACCTTATAACACGGCTCATTTTTGGTGTGGTATAAAGTGTCGCATTTGCTGATTTTATAACACGGCTCTCTACAGCCGTGTTATAAAGTCCGGAAGAAAACGTCGTTGTTTTATATTTTTTTGTTGACGGGAGATGAGACAACCAAACTACGTCATTATATTTGAAATACCCCAACCTTGATATGAAGTTTAAATATTAAACTATGGTATTTAAAGGCTAAAAAGTGCCTTAGAAACAGAAGTGAACAATTTAAACCATAGTAAGAACAATAAAATACCATAAAGATAATTTGAGCAAAAACATGCTCTAAGCTTGGAATGAACTTGATTAGGACCCAAAGGGCCTACCAAGACTTAATAATATTCAATTATGATTTAATAAGGCTAATTAAGTCCTTAAGACACATTGGTAGACAATTTAAACAAAGAAAACACAAGAAAACACCATAAAGTCAATTTAAGCAATATACTTGCCCTAGACTTGGTGTAACCTTGTATGAGACCTAAAGGTCATTCCTAGACCTTATTAACATACTAATGAACATGTTAAATCAATTACTAAAGAAAACCAAGCTTGAAAACAAGTTAAAACACAAAATGTGCTTTAAGGAGTCTTAAAGCACTTTTTTGAAAAATTGTCTTGGAGATGAGTTTTGAGTGGCTAAATGTCCATCATTACTCTTTAATCAACATGTGTACTACTTAGTATCACATTAGGAAGTTTAAATCAATGGGAAATCAAAAATTTCACAATTATGTGCCTTAATTTGTGAATAGTGCTCAAATAGTGCTAGTTTAAGTTATAAGTCATCATAAGTCAATATTTGGTCAACAAAGACCATAAATATCTCTAATATGTAAGGGGGCACGGTTTTAGTGGTGTGAGTCATCACACTTGGCCATCCAACTAAAGAAAGTAAAAGAAATAAAGTAAAAGTTACTTTTTACCTTAAAACATAAATATCTCCAAATCTTACCTCTCTCCTCACTTTCCCTTCATTTCTCCTTGCTCCCACCGTCACTTACCTTCATCCTCCCAAGCAAAAACCGTTCTCCTACTGTAGCACCTCATTCTTCACCTTCTTTTACTTGTAACTTATGATTCCATGCTCCAAAATCAATTTCAAGACTACCTTTGTCTTAGTTAGACCAAGCTCTTCATTTCCCTCTTTTCAAATCTTCAAGAACTCCATTTTGGTGCCATGAAGAATCTCCATTGAAGGAGCTTGAGCTCATCTTTCCATGCCTTATCATTCTCCTTTGCTTCAAGGTAAGGAAAACCAAAGAAAATCAATGTTTCCTCTTGTTTTTATATATGACCGAGAATCACCCATTGATGGTGTGTTCTTTTGATCTTTCATAGCCTCATTTCAAACTTCAAAGGACTAGGAGGAGTCCTCTCTTGTTACTTATTCAAGTTCTCCTTCAAATTCCAAGGTAAACTTCTATTTTAGGTGTTTAAAACACTTAGGTGAATTTAGGGGTATATGTGAGTATAAGTATGAATCTTAAATCTCATTACCCTTATGTGTGTATTGGTTAGAAGATTGACAAGTAATCAGAGGCTCCTTGCCGATTTCTAATCAAGAAAGAACAAGAGAAAACAAGTGAGAAAACTTGGAAAACAAAGAGGTAAATGATCTCTCTTAATGTAGTTTTGTGTACTAGGGAATTGAGCTATATTTGCTTAATAATTAACCTAAAGAGCCAATGGGAAATGAGCTAGAAAACTATCCACAAGGTGGACTAAAAAGACATGGGAGCCTTGTTGTGTGTATTTGCAGGTTGGAGGCATTTAAATGTGGAAATTCAGTGTTTAAGTTTAATGCAATTTAAGGGCCTAAGTGCCAAGCAATTTAAGTTTATGCACTATATTGTGATGTAGTGTAGTTTAAAGGTTTAGTTGTGTGTAAAGAACATTTCTGGTGAAGATGAAGGCCTTTGATGGTTAAAGGGTGAAAAACTATATGTTTGTGTATAAGGATGTGTATTATGGGATTGAGTGTTCTTGGGATGTATGAAGTGGAAAACTGTGTGTTTTGCTGTAAGGTGATACAAGAGAAGCTATGGCAAAATTTAGTTGATAAACAACAAAGGAGTTTATGTATTGTAATGAGATTTTATGACCTAGAAGGTGCTAGGAATGGTTAAGTGTAAAGATGGTGAAAAAGGTGAATTAAGGTGTTCTTAAGTGTTAAGATGCCTTGGGCATAGTCTTGGAGGATTTAGAAATCAAATGAGTGTTTTAAACACACCAAGGTTATGTTATGTGAAGTGTAAAGTTTTGTGCAAGTTTGGTAAACAAAGGAAAAATAATGTCTTGTGAAGATCTAGGTGTGAACTGGTGGATAATAGAAGGAGCTTGTATATGGGAGGTGTATGTGAGAAATAATACTTTTGGAGTAGTGGTAATGTTTGTGAGACAACACTTTGGTTGGTTGAGGTAGTAGGCATAATATACCACTTGGAAATCTAAGGGAAAATGTTATAAGTGTTAGGAATTGTTGTAAGAAAGTGAGTAACAAGTTAGTGATGATTTAGGAAGGTTTAGTGCATGATTTAAGGTGTTTAAACATGTAGGAAACATGTGGAGAGATTATGGAATGATTAGGTAAGGTTTAAGGTGGATTAGGGTTTGAAAAATGGTGTTTTGACAACTTATTAACATGGTCCGGGACCTAGCCCTTGTATAGGTACCCGGACCACCCTTAAAAATGTGCCGAAATTGAAGTTTACAAGTGGTCCGGGTCCTTAGTCCAGGACCAAGACCCGAACCAAGTGAAAATAATAGCCGAGAGTAAAGTTCAGTGGTGGTCCGGGACCTTAGGTCCGGACCAAGTCCCGGACCAGGGCAAAAATAGCTTAAAATGTGTTCTAATGACTCCTAATGATGGGGGATTGAATGGTAATGGTTTTAGGTGATGTTTAGGCCTTGCTTGGTGACATGTAAAGGCCTTAAAATGTGTGAACAAGTGTTAGGTTTGATGTGAGAGTTGTGAACTTAAGATCACAAGAGTAAAAATAAGTGTAACGGGATGACGGGGTTAACTATGGGCACATTAGTCATTTAACAAACATTTCCCCAATGTTAATGAAAGTAATTGTAATGTTACCAGTTGTTCGAGAATTGTTCGAGGAACATAGGAGGGCACAATAGAGTGGACCTTGGTGACAGGTATGGTTTTCTTGCAACCTGTGTCCTACCGGATTACACCGGCTTGTATGCCAATGTGTTTTTCTGAGTGTTTGCCACCTTGTAAGATAAAAACATGTAATGAGTTTATAGCAATTCATTTATGTGGCGTGTTTAATTACGATACCGTTTAACCTCGAAAGTGTTAAACCTTAGCTTACCAAATCTAGGATCACATGAGAGATCGGTATCCGGACTTAACGACCCAAACCATGGGAACGTTCAAACCACGGCTATGCGTGAGTTAGTTGTATATTGGTTGTGCGTGTAAGTATGTTTACTCCCTTGTGTGTGTCTAACTGGACCTGAGCACTTACTTGTGAACTAATGTATTAAGTTTCGATATGGGACTTCTAACAAATGCTAACCGGGGGATGAGGAGTCCGGTCATTCCGGCCACGCGACGTGTGAGTATGGGGGTCGATATCATATCCGGTTCGATTCTCTCTGTATGTTACGGTTGTTTCCTTTTTGGTTCCAACCTCCCTTTAGCTTAACCAAGGCTATTTTACTGACTCACGTCGGGCCATAGGGGCATACTATGTACGGTGTGCTTGGATTACTATATCCGACGCACCTTGGTGTTAAGTTATCCGTTCATCTAACAGGACGGTAACGAGTTATGTAACGAGCTTAGCATGAGTTTGGCAGCATTCTCTAGGCTCTCCAAGTGAACTAACGATGTTTGGTTCGGTTCCAAAAAGGGAACCGTTCCCTTTATGTTATGTGTTAATGTTGTGATGCAATCTTATTTCGATGTTATGTAAGTTGGACGTCAAAATGTGAAAGGAGTTGTTATGTGGAGAATGTGGATCATGGATATGAATCCCAGGTTATTATAAGAGAAATTTAAGTATAACCCGACTAGTGGGTAAATGTCGTCTATTAAGGAAATAGCTCCACTAGAGGAGAAACCCTCTAGGGTTAAAGAACACAATGAGTGATTTAACGAGTATAGATGTGTTGACTGTTTGGTTGAGCCCCGTTGTTGTGGGTATGTAATGTGTTATGTGTTTATAGTTTACATGCATGATTTAAAATAATCAACCGCATGCTTAGACGACAATTAGTTGTGCGTGGCCCGGTAGCATGCGGGCTGCACGTTTACCATACCAGCAAAGGTGCTGAGCCCCTTGGGGGCCACCCTTTCTTTCTTTCTTTTCAGGTACAAGGAGCAGGAAGTCGTTCGAGAGTAGGACGGGGTAGCTGTTGTTACATGGGTAGTTATTTAATTGAGTATGTACTGTAGGTGTAGTAAGACCGAAATTGTTGTTGGCATTGGTTTGTAAATACTCGGTACAGTTGGAATGTAAATGTGTAATGGTTGTTGAACATGGAAAGAAATTGTGATGTGTAGTTGCTCGGGAATCTGGTCCATCAGACCGATACAATGTATATGTATTAGCCTTGTTAGCCACGTGGGTGGTTAACGGCGTGTAACACCAATGAGTTAAGTAATGTGATGAGTTATGTTTTCCGCTGCAACTGGTTATTAAGTGTATTGTTGTAGTTGGGGTGTTACAAAAAGTGGTATCAGATCTAAGTATCGCTCTGATGACTGGAATTACCGAGCTTAGGAAGTACCGAGTTAGGATTTTAGTACTTTAGGTTAAGGGTTGAGTGATAGCGTGAGAGATACGCTAGTTGGAAATTACCAGTGTGTACTGGAAACCTACAATATCCATCTCGCCCTTCATAATCCCTGTTTTATAGCTCGGGAAAGAACGCCGGAGAGATGAAAGTCCACTCTTATTCGGGAATACCCGATCTGGCTGTTATTAAGTACCTCTGTAAGTACGGAGAACCTGTCATACGGTAGATTCCAAAAACTAGGAATCCCGGAGACGGTTTTCATGTGAACAACGTTAACCGCATTTAATAGCGAAGAATGAAGAATCCTATGCATAGGAGAATGGAATTTTCGGCAACCTGGGTCGACATGCCGAGCAGTCGAGAACAACCAGCTTGCAACGCACCAACCGTGCAATAGGCAAGAAGTGAAGTAACGGAACCCGAGACGCGTGTCTACGGGACCACGATTATTAAATAATGTCGCCAACGGTATACCAACCGATTAAGGAACTATGACGTAGTACCCAAACAAGAGACCAGTCTCAGTAACCACGACAAATGCGTGGAACGGGCTACGAAGAAGATACAATACTAAGAAAAAGGGGATTCCAAGAATGGGAAACACCCTAGTTAATGATTACCATGTGAAGACAATGAGGAGTCGCCCAGCAGATTTATTGTTAAGACTGTAAGATCAAAGTAAGGTCAATAAGGCCACTGATGACAGTGCGGGTAAAAACAATACCGCAACCGGTAAGTGTTCAGCTGACAGCCAGTTAACATGGCGCACTTGCCATGGCAAGTGCTGCTATGACAGGGCTGTTCGGGAAATTTTTTAACAAATACGAAGTACTTAGTAAAGTACCACGAAGTTAAGTGAGATAATCGTAACCGTGGAAGGGCTTAACAACTTAACCTTTGTAATTGGAGTACACCAGTCAGCAAGAAGCTAGACTCGGTTAAGACAAGAAGACATTGTATACCATGAGAATTATTCTTTCAAAATCGGATTTGTTTCAAACTCTTTTTCAAAACCAAATTTTCTTTCAAACCCATGTTTATTTCAAACCTTCTTTTAAACCAAACCAGAGGACCTACGCCGGCCTCAGTGCCACATAGTAGGTAAGTTGCACTCAGTTCACTTTTGAATAACCGGACGGAAACCGGTAAACCCAAGGGTAGCAACCCGAGCGAATGGATGGAGTTCATAATGATACAACAGTGGATAGGCTTTCCTTGATTAAGTTCGGAAGTACAGAATGCATATTATCATAGGATGATATAAGGGAGTTGACAACAGAATACTTCACCTAGGCGTGTGACGGACACTACGAGTTTACAAAAATGAAATGTGGGACGACCGCACTCCGATAGGAGCTTGTGGGCCTGACAGACCTACTTACGGGTTAGTCGGGTAAGTAGCAATGTATCAGTAGGGTACCCCACATATGTATACGAGTAGAGTCAGGAACACGGGAAGTAGTCAACTCCATACTACGGTCAGCAGTAAAAGTCAAACAAGAGCAACGGATTACCATCGAATGATTGAAGTAAAAGAACCCAGTTAAGTTAACGAGACAAAAGGAATTAGTGAACTCGTTTCAAGGAAATGTTTAGAGTCAGGAAACACGAAGTGCACTGACTGTTATGTAAAGACATCGCATATGTCTAAAGAATCCTGAGGGATAACATGATAACTGGAACGACGAACCAGCCTATATGTGGCAAGGCAGATGCCTGATATGGACACGTTAATATGCAATGAATGGGATGAAACTCCCAGAATGATTACTTAGACTACCGGGGAATATCGACCTTCACTAAAGAGGATAGTAAACCCAGCTAAGAACGCAATACGGTGTAGTTAACTAAACACACCAATAGTGTAAGCCAGATGTAATGGCATAACTTAGCAACACCCAGGAGCAATCCTTGAGGGTTGTTTGGATCAACAATTGTTGAACGAAATAACGTGACAGAAACGTAAGGGTTGAAACTAACACTCAGTAAAACATAAGTCGTCAGGAGGCAACTGAAATTCCTAAGGGGCATCTCATGAAAGGAAGCGTAATGCAATGACCTTGTCATGGAGCCCAATACAACCATCAAACCATGTAATGTTGTACAGAGAAGTAAATGTGTGTGAACAGCCTACAATGAGCACAGCTCGAGGCAGTAAGGCTTATAAGCCACAGACAAAATGTGTTATGTAAATTTTTTACCGATTGTAGGAGTTTATGTTGTACAAGTGAATAGAGCGGAGAACTAACCACTGCTTAAAGAGTGGGGATACCTCTCGAAATTGTGAAACCGCGGGAGCGGTAGTTATGTGAATCAAGTTCAAGAAGTGTGTTAAGGATTGATCATATTGTTATTACCCAAGAGTGATTTGATTAAGAATAATACGACAAGAAGTGTTTGTACCAGTTGTGGAGACCGGAAGGGTAATAAGTCTAATAGCAACCACTATAGGTGTGTGATGCTAAATGTAGAGTGAACAACGCTTAAGGAGCATAAAGACTTGAAAAATAGTGTATTCAGTAGTCATCCAAATGAATGACGAACCAAAATACTAATGATGAAAGTACATGTACGGAAGCTAGTATGACAGTGGATGCCAAGTAAGTTAGTGTTGTGCAAGAAGTAAGAACACAGTGCGCAGCAAGCGACCGTTGTATGAGTATTGTTAGGAAATAAAATGGCGATGAGCAGAGTTATGAGTTAAACTCACCGGAGATGCAAGATAAGTAATAGTAAATAGACTGGGCAGTAAGCCAGTAGACGGTAATATGTGATAAGGATTTCTTGGGAACACGGTGTGAATTCCTATTACAATCGCATAAGAGATTTACTGCCAAGAGTTTACGCCTCTGCACTCTGTATGACTGAGTGTTTTGGTATTGCACTTGCGCAGTAATGATCGAGTGAGATAGTTAGGAATTTGGAAAATGTTAATTGTGGTAGAAGTAGAAATAGGCTTATAACGCTATAAGGACCGAGGCATAGGAAATGCAAGGTCGTATCAATGGAAGAGTACTTGTACGAAACCAAATATGAAGGCATGATTAGGAATAAGTGACTACAGTAACACGTAATACTAGATATCGGTATGGAATATACCTCAAGTGGGGGAAATAACCGAGAGAGTACTACACATTAGGTAGTAGCTCAACCTCAACAGACATAAGTCGGAAGAAATCAAGTCAATCGTTGTGAAATACATAGTAGTATATACAGTAAATTATTATGGAAGTGGATAGAAAGTTTGCAACTCACCGAATTCGCTCACGGTAAGAGATACCACCCATCGGTTGAGAAACCATTATTATTAGAATAAAGGTGATAAATCGGGATGTACAATACAGTAAGAATAACGAATGGGACAAACTAAGCTCTAAGTTATCAGAGTTGCGCAGCAGAGGCCAGTGAACCCATGCTTCAGATATAATGTGAATACGAATAATGGCTAGTTATTAACGACAAGAAGCCTCACAGGCCAGAATCGAAACCGGTTATGAGTTAAATAAACTCCAATGAGAATTCTTGGTTTAGGGACTAAACCGCCAATATGGTTAAGACCCTCTAACCAGAACGCATTGTATAACAGACCGCGTGGAAGTTAAAACACTTCATGGTGGCAGAACATTTTAAACTAATGTTCAGTGATTGATTATGTGGGTGTAATCTCTTTTAAGGGGGGTAGAGCGCAAAACCGCTTAGTGTGTTTTAACGTACAAGTGTACGTGAAATATTGTTGTGCATAGCACAAAATAATTTGTTTGGATGATTGGTGCGTGCGTTACATAAACATACGCATTCATGGTTTAATTATGGTAAATATCATTGTGATAAGTGTATCCACTTTGTTAACTATGGTGTGTGAGAGTACAAGTGTAAGGGAGTAAAGAAACTCCCGGGGAACTAAAACCCCGACAGTAAGTGTTCACATAATACTAAATGTAAACCGTGTATTGTATTTTCATAAATATATATTTATACAGTATTGTGATTTATGAAGAGGAAAGAAACCAACATAGAACCTAGTGAGAATAAGATTCCCTAGGTAACTGGATTAAAGTGAATGGAGATAACTGATAGACGGAGTTCTATCCTTTGGATATGTAATGATTATGACTAGATTGACAAAAAAAAGATAGAAAATTGGAAATAAGTGTATTATTTGATGCTTGAAAATGAAGTGGGAGGTGGAACTTGATTTGCATGTGATCAAGGGAAGCCGAACACAAATTGGGGTGGAAGGATAGTTCAACACTAATGCTGATCACATCAGGGTTGGATGACTCTTGAAGCTCCCTATAAGTGGTCACAAATAACCACGCTAAGGAAAGATGCAAAGAGCATAAATTGGACTTGGAGTTGTATTGCGTTTTCAAAAGGATTTTTCAATGGGTATTTCCAAAACTTTCGATTGATGTTTTGAATAGAGGATTCTCTTATACTTAACCTCGTAAAGAATATTTTTGTAGTACTTGCTCATGAGCTGAGGACATACGAGCCTTTGTCTTTGGACCGGTGACATGAGAAGTATATATGTTAAAGATTAAGTGATTGTTTCGATCTCCCAAAGGAATCTGCGGGATCACAGTGTATATAAAAGGTATTTTTGATTGCTATACATGCTAAGACATGTTGTATGGTATGTGTAATAAATGTTATTTTGACCTTGAGTCCTAATGTGGTTGAGTTCTGAATTTGGGTATGATACCCAGACCTGAGAGTCTAAGGGTTGATATGTGGATACAAACGTGGTTATGTTACCCGGGCCTTTGAGACCGAGGTTGTTATGTAGTATGTTATGTTATGTATGGATGTGGATATGTTACCCGGACCGTTAAGTCTGAGGTTGTGATGTAAAGTATGTTTGGTTATGGAAGTTTTATTGTGCAAGTGATTCCCAGATTTTGCGGAAGGATACAAGGGAAACTGTGAACTTCGAGGACGAAGTTCTTTTAAGGGGGTAGATTGAAATACCCCAAACCTTGATATGAAGTTTAAATATTAAACTATGGTATTTAAAGGCTAAAAAGTGCCTTAGAAATATAAGTGAACAATTTAAACCATAGTAAGAACAATAAAATACCATAAAGACAATTTGAGCAAAAACATGCTCTAAGCTTGGAATGAACTTGGTTAGGACCCAAAGGGCCTACCAAGACTTAATAATATTCAATTATGATTTAATAAGGCTAATTAAGTCCTTAAGAAACATTGGTAGACAATTTAAACCAAAGAAAACAAGAAAACACCATAAAGTCAATTTAAGCAAATACTTGCCCTAGACTTGGTGTAACCTTGTATGAGACCTAAAGGTCATTCCTAGACCTTATTAACATGATAATGAACATGTTAAATCAATTACTAAAGAAAAACAAGCTTGAAAACAAGAAAAAACACAAAATGTGCTTTAAGGAGTCTTAAAGCACATTTTTGAAAAATTGTCTTGGAGATGAGTTTTGAGTGGCTAAATGTCCATCATTACTCTTTAATCAACATGTGTACTACTTAGTATCACATTAGGAAGTTTAAATCAATGGGAAATCAAAAATTTCACAATTATGTGCCTTAATTTGTGAATAGTGCTCAAATAGTGCTAGTTTAAGTTATAAGTCAACATAAGTCAATTATTTGGTCAACAAAGACCATAAATATCTCTAATATGTAAGGGGCTCACGGTTTTAGTGATGTGAGCCATCACACTTGGCCATCCAACTAAAGAAAGTAAAAGAAAATAAAGTAAAAGTTACTTTTTGCCTTAAAACATAAATATCTCCAAATCTTACCTCTCTCCTCACTTTCCCTTCATTTCTCCTTGCACCCACCGTCACTTACCTTCATCCTCCCAAGCAAAAACCGTTATCCTACTGTAGCACCTCATTCTTCACCTTCTTTTACTTGTAACTTATTATTCCATGCTCCAAAATCAATTTCAAGACTACCTTTGTCTTAGTTAGACCAAGCTCTTCATTTCCCTCTTTTCAAATCTTCAAGAACTCCATTTTGGTGCCATGAAGAATCTCCATTGAAGGAGCTTGAGCTCATCTTTCCATGCCTTGTCATTCTCCTTTGCTTCAAGGTAAGGAAAACCAAAGAAAATCAATGTTTCCTCTTGTTTTTATATATGACCGAGAATCACCCATTGATGGTGTGTTCTTTTGATCTTTCATAGCCTCATTTCAAACTTCAAAGGACTAGGAGGAGTCCTCTCTTGTTACTTATTCAAGTTCTCCTTCAAATTCCAAGGTAAACTTCAATTTTAGGTGTTTAAAACACTTAGGTGAATTTAGGGTTATATGTGAGTTTAAGTATGAATCTTAAATCTCATTACCCTTATGTGTGTATTGGTTAGAAGATTGACAAGTAATCAAAGGCTCCTTGCCAATTTCTAATCAAGAAAGAACAAGAGAAAACAAGTGAGAAACTTGGAAAACAAAGAGGAAAATGATCTCTCTTAATGTAGTTTTGTGTACTAGGGAATTGAGCTATATTTGCTTAATAATTAACCTAAAGAGCCAATGGGAAATGAGCTAGAAAACTATCCACAAGGTGGACTAAAAAGACATGGGAGCCTTGTTGTGTGTATTTGCAGGTTGGAGGCATTTAAATGTGGAAATTCAGTGTTTAAGTTTAATGCAATTTAGGGCCTAAGTGCCAAGCAATTTAAGTTTATGCACTATATTGTGATGCAGTGTAGTTTAAAGGTTTAGTTGTGTGTAAAGAACATTTCTGGTGAAGATGAAGGCCTTTGATGGTTAAAGGGTGAAAAACTATATGTTTGTGTATAAGGATGTGTATTATGGGATTGAGTGTTCTTGGGATGTATGAAGTGGAAAACTGTGTGTTTTGGTGTAAGGTGATACAAGAGAAGCTATGGCAAAATTTAGTTGATAAACAAAGGAGTTTATGTATTGTAATGAGATTTTATGACCTAGAAGGTGCTAGGCATGGTTAAGTGTAAAGATGGTGAAAGAAGGTGAATTAAGGTGTTCTTAAGTGTTAAGATGCCTTGGGCATAGTCTTGGAGGATTTAGAAATCAAATGAGTGTTTTAAACACACCAAGGTTATGTTATGTGAAGTGTAAAGTTTTGTGCAAGTTTTGGTAAACAAGGAAAAATAATGCCTTGTGAAGATCTAGGTGTGAACTAGTGGAAAATAGAAGGAGCTTGTATATGGGAGGTGTATGTGAGAAATAATGCTTTTGGAGTAGTGGTAATGTTTGTGAGACAACACTTTGGTTAGTTGAGGTAGTAGGCATAATATACCACTTGGAAATCTAAGGAAAAATGTTATAAGTGTTGGGAATTGTTGTAAGAAAGTGAGTAACAAGTTAATGATGATTTAGGAAGGTTTAGTGCATGATTTAAGGTGTTTAAACATGTAGGAAACATGTGGAGAGATTATGGAATGATTAGGTAAGGTTTAAGGTTGGATTAAGGGTTTAAAAATGGTGTTTTGACAACTTATTAACATGGTCCGGGACCTAGCCCTTGTATAGGTACCCGGACCACCCTTAAAATGAGCCGAAATTAAAGTTTACAAGTGGTTCGGGTCCTTAGTCCAGGACCAAGACCCGGACCAAGTGAAAATAATAGCCGAGAGTAAAGTTCAGTGGTGGTCCAGGACCTTGGGTCCGGACCAAGTCCCGGACCTGGGCAAAAATAGCTTAAAATGTGTTCTAATGACTCCTAATGATGGGGGATTGAATGGTAATGGTTTTAGGTGATGTTTAGGCCTTGCTTGGTGACATGTAAAGGCCTTAAAATGTGTGAACAAGTGTTAGGTTTGATGTGAGAGTTGTGAACTTAAGATCACAAGAGTAAAATTAAGTTTAACGGGATGACGGGGTTAACTATGGGCGCATTAGTCGTTTAACAAACATGTTACCCCAATGTTAATGAAAGTAATTGTAATGTTACCAGTTGTTCAAGAATTGTTCGAGGAACATAGGAGGGCACAATAGAGTGGACCTTGGTGACATGTATGGTTTTCTTGCAACCTGTGTCCTACCGGATTACACCGGCTTGTATGCCAATGTGTTTTTCTGAGTGTTTGCCACCTTGTAAGATAAAAACATGTAATGAGTTTATAGCAATTCATTTATGTGGCATGTTTAATTCCGATACCGTTTAACCTCGAAAGTGTTAAACCTTAGTTAACCAAATCTAGGATCACATGAGAGATCAGTATCCGGACTTAACGACCCAAACCATGGGAACGTTCAAACCACGGCTATGCGTGAGTTAGTTGTATATTGGTTGTGCGTGTAAGTATGTTTACTCCCTTGTGTGTGTCTAACTGGACCTGAGCACTTACTTGTGAACTAATGTATTGAGTTTCGATATGGGACTTCTAACAAGTGCTAACCGGGGGATGAGGAGTCCGGTCGTTCCGGCCACGCGTGTGAGTATGGGGGTCAATATCATATCCGGTTCGATTCTCTCTGTATGTTACGGTTGTTTTCTTTTTGGGTTCCAACCTCCCTTTAGCTTAACCAAGGCTATTTTACTAACTCACGTCGGGCCATAGGGGCATACTATGTACGGTGTGCTTGGATTATTATATCCGATGCACCTTGGTGTTAAGTTATCCGTTCATCTAACAGGACGGTAACGAGTTATGTAACGAGCTTAGCATGAGTTTGGCAGCATTCTCTAGGCTCTCCAAGTGAACTAACGATGTTTGGTCCAAAAAGGAACCGTTCCCTTTATGTTATGTGTTAATGTTGTGATGCAATTCTTATTGCGATGTTATGTAAGTTGGACGTCAAAATGCGAAAGGAGTTGTTATGTGGAGAATGTGGATCATGGATATGAATCCCAGGTTATTATAAGAAAATTTAAGTATAACCCGACTAGTGGGTAAATGTCGTCTATTAAGGAAATAGCTCCACTAGAGGAGAAACCCTCTAGGGTTAAAGAACACAATGAGTGATTTAACGAGTATAGATGTGTTGACTGTTTGGTTGAGCCCCGTTGTTGTGGGTATGTAATGTGTTATGTGTTTATAGTTTACATGCATGATTTAAATATAATCAACCGCATGCTTAGACGACAATTAGTTGTGCGTGGCCCGGTAGCATGCGGGCTGCACGTTTACCATACCAGCAAAGGTGTTGAGCCCCTTGGGGGCCACCCTTTCTTTCTTTCTTTTCAGGTACAAGGAGCTGGAAGCCGTTCGAGAGTAGGACGGGGTAGTTGTTGTTACATGGGTAGTTATTTAATTGAGTATGTACTGTAGGTGTAGTAAGACCGAAATTGTTGTCGGCATTGGTTTGTAAATACTCGGTACAGTTGGAATGTAAATGTGTAATGGTTGTTGGACATGGAAAGAATTTGTGATGTGTAGTTGCTCGGAATCTGGTCCATCAGACCGATACAATGTATATGTATTAGCCTTGTTAGCCACGTGGGTGGTTAACGGCGTGTAACACCAATGAGTTAAGTAATGTGATGAGTTATGTTTTCCGCTGCAACTGGTTATTAAGTGTATTGTTGTAGTTGAGGTGTTACAATATTGATCTTATAACACAATTATACGAGCCGTGTTATAAAGTCTAGCAGAAAACGTTATCTTATAACACGGCTAAGGGCAGCCATGTTATAAGGTTACTGAAAACGTTGTTGTTTTGATATTTTTTGTTTTCGTGGTATTGAGGATGACGTATCTTATGACACGGTCAATTTTTAGCCGTGGTATAAGATTAGTCGAGCCGTGTTATATAGCATTATATAACTCGTCTTGTTGTTAGTCGTGTTATAAAGGCCTGTGTTATAAAACTTTTTTTCCACTAGTGCTTCCTGATTCAGTGGGTGGATTGGTAGGAGATGGTTATTAAGAAGATCAGAGACAACCCCACTGGCAATTCCATAGACAAAGTTCCACTGCTCTGAAATGATGAAACCCTTATATGGACGAAGTCTAGCCATGTAGACTTCCGAGCGCAACCATGGCCCGAAATTGAGGAGCTCCTTAGGGGTAGGGGCTAGCTAGGGGCAACAGACAGCTGTGTGAAGAAGCGGCCCGAACCTGGTACAAATATTCGGCAGATTGTCATATGAGATAGGGAAGATGAGGTTCTGCCGATTCAGGTTGATGATGATGAATTGGTGAACTAGGGCCTTAATATTAAGAAGTACATTAAACCTAAGGTATTCAAACCCCGAGATGTGAAGGTCCTCCGTCATTCCGGTGAAACGGCCAATTTTGGTTACCAGTAGCTCAACAAATTTGATGTTAAAGTGTGGCTTTGGCACGTCGTAGAGGCGAACCTAGCACGACACCCATTTGAATTCATGATCCTCAATTGCAAGCCCTTCTTCAAATGTTGAAGAGCAAGTAAGTTGTTGTGGACTAGCCATGGCCCTCGAACATATACTGCATGCAGAGCTTGTAGATGCTTTAACTCAAAAGACAAAATAATTTGGCATCACCTTACAAAAACGAAACCCTCCAAAAGGGCTTGAGTGCTTGAGGAGAAGACCCACAAAGTTGTTGGAAGAAAGGTCTTCATTAGAGAAGAGCTTCCCAGGATACAACATTTTAGCTTAGGAGAGCACCACTGATTTCGAGTATTTCCATTAAGGTTTTGCTTAAGATAAATGAGAAAGGAAAGGGTAGAAATGCTGGTGAGTTGATCTTGTGGGTGCTAGGGTGAAATGAGATATAAAATAAGGCAGTGCGGGAGGAGTAGAAAGGAACATGATCATTACTTATCAGGAAATTGAGCGGGCTAATAGGAGATAGAAGGCATGCAAGGGCAGAAGGTTTATGACAAAGTTATGATTACTAAATCTCCATGGAATCTTAACCGACAATGGTAGATACTTTTACGGCTTGAGAAGAATGATCAAGCATGGGGCTAGGTAAGATGGCCAGAGGACGAAGAGGCGTGTGCGAGATAAAGAGGCAGGAAGCTCACGTCGAAGAGAAAAATGTTTTGTAATCATAGTAATTATAGTTAAGATACACATGCAAATAAAACCTTGATTTTTTGTCCCCTTTCGTTATTTGTCTAACCTTGACCTTCTATCTGGTGTACTACTAACTACCCAATGGAGTAGACTTACAACACACATAAGAAACATATCATTATGGTTAGAGATTCCAAGAGGATTAAGGATACGAACTTATCTAATTATGGAAACTATATAAGAACTTCTTATTGAATCCATGAACATCTAGTCAGCATCCAAAACCGAGATGATCCGAACTAACATACTAGTAGTAGGACGTACGTTCCGAATATACTTCTAAACAACTTGGTTACTGGAGGGAGGGAGGAGTCCAGGATGGTTCCGACTGCGCGTACTTGTATCGAAGGGGGGTATCTGCATCAGATCCAACTTCCATAGACCATTGTCTGTGGACTTGGTCATCCCAGAGTCAAAAGAGATTGGCTCAGCGTCTTTGGCCCATGATCAGGGATGGGGGAATTTGAACGTACGTCACTTTGACGGTAGATTTGTTTCATTGGGTTTATTACTTATATTGACAGAGTTCATAAATAATCGAACACATTTGACAATTAAGGATGGAGAGGAAACGGTCCCAATAAAAGGATTGTATTGACATGTACCTAAGTAAAGGTCGAACTCGAGAACCAATTAAATTCTCAAGACCTAGGTAAGGAAAAAAGAACTAACTCAATTTATTGATGAACTGATCCCATTATGATGGATCATTCTGTTTGAGTATTTGTTATTACATGTTGGTTGTTGTATGTTTTAGTAGTTCTTTATATTGCTTGAATTGAATCAACCGCATGTTTATTGACCAATTAGTCATGTGTAGCCCGGTAGCTAGCGGGTTGCACATTATCATACTTAGCAAGTTGTGCTGAGCCCGTTGTGGTCTAACCATTTCGGGTACATAGCTGGAGATTGACCCGATCAGAGTGTAGATCTGGGTAGACATCATTTTGGGTATACTTTTGGGTATTGATTATGTTTTAGGAATTTTATAAACTTATATGTACATGTTGGGGAAGTGGTAACTACACTTGTATTTTGAATTTGGGAATTTAGTAAGAACTCGATATGTATTGTAATGGAGTTTTAAGTTGGAATTACCCAGTCAGTCAGGCCGTAACATTTATGTTTGATAGGCCCTGTCAGTCACGTGGGTGACTGGCGGCGGTAATACCAGGAGTTTGTTTGAGATATCCGCTGTGAATTGTTGGAATTTAGCTTTATTGTTAAAGACTAATGATTGGATTACGAGTTGGGGTGTTACACACATTATCAGGCTAATCTCTCTGGACTGGAAGACACTCTTGCAAATTTTAAATCATATTTCTAATCAAGCCTCGTTAGGCATGAGACTCTCATCAAGGACCAGCGGGAGAGTAATGCAAGAATTCTAGCCCAACTAGATGAAATATCGCGACAGCTTGAATATGAACCGATTTCTGAGATCGAAAAACCTACTATAGTAGTTGTGTGGAGTGGTATTGTGGTACGCAGCTTGATCCGACGATCCCTGAAGTTGCTAACACACCTGAGTTGGAGATCATGGAGAAGCTAGAGTGAGTTAGTGTGGCTACAGAGTTAGAGAATGATCTAATTCGTGAAGCTGTCCGGATTATTCCTTCTCCACCCATACTTGAGCCAGAGAGTCTTCCACCTGACTTCCTTCCTGTGTCTGCTGATGAGCCATCAGAGCAGAGTTATCTCATTGATTTCGAGGAGCCCTTGACTCCTCTTGAAGTTGATTTTTCTACAGGTTCATCCTTTGAGCTTCCACCAGACGACAAGGATGTATACATCCTTGAATTTGAGAAGGAGGACCTGCAAAATTTTGATCCTCGTGTCAAGGACCACCCACCTCAACACAACCACCTGATGCATGATCGGTGGAGTTTGCACTGTTATATTTGGAGTGTTGAGGTTTTATTTCCTTTTGATCGGGGTCGTTTTATGAAGATTTGATGCCTGCCCTGTTCACCCTCTCGCACCCACATCGACATTCATATACGATCCTGGATGACCTCAAGGGTATGGTATATCCAAAGACGTTAAAGAAGGGAACCTGGCTGGGAGGCAACCCAATGTTAAAATTTTGCTAGATTTTATTTCCTGTATTAATTTCTTTTTGTAGTTATTTTCCTGGTTTTGTTGTTTTTTAATATTTAACTTCGTTTTGTAGCTTTGGTTGTTTCTGGTGTATTTCTTTCAGATGAATTGTACATGATGATACTGCAACCAGGCTGCAACACTTGTGCGAAACTCAAGTGTGGGGTCGTTCTTCCTGTAGCAACAAAAAAATCTAGTGGAGTTTTAGTTTGATTTCTTTTAATTTTAATTTTTGTTTCTAACTGTTGTGCTGTGTTTCTTTCGGATGTAAATGTTTTCATGCGTGCTCAAAGTTTTTCACTCTTGCCTTATCACGCAATAAAAACTTTGTTAAATTTTTAAGTGTGGGGTAAGGAGTGACCTTCAGTTATCACTTCATACCACTAGTTTTTTATTGTTTTCAAGTGATGAATAATGTGCTTCTCTATTGTCATTAAATGTTAAATTTTGGGTGATAATGTTTGTGGAAGTTTGAAATTGAGCTTGATGATAACCTTAAAAAAATATACTTTAAAGTTGTCTGATTGAATTATTTTTTTTAAATTTATTATGTTTTCACTGAAATCTTATGGATTACCTAATTGTGGAGACTAAATGTGTTTAGCTTTAGACCTTGGAAATTATATGAATGTTTGGAATGTAAGGATAAGGCAAGGTACTCCTCTGACTGAACATGCAATTTTCTGAACCAAAGCAGGTTTCTTTCATTTGGTTATTAAGTCCTCGGGGTGCTTTATCACCTATCTACCCAAGGTCTTGTGATCTGGGATAGAAGACCCAACACCGTTACATGGATGAAGAGAAAAAGTCATGGGCATGAAATAATTGTGCATAAATGAGAAATATTTTGAATAAGGAAAATCGTTTAAATTCCAGAATTAATTGCATTTCTTTGTTGTGATCATGGGTGTGTAGTGTTAAAAAGTATTGCGAAATAAGGCAGTATATTCTCAGTCGCTCTATCTCCAATAAATTATTATATTTAATAATTTTAGTTTTCAAAATTTATCAGCAATATAAAAAAAATTATTTACTTTGAAGAAATAAATAATCTAAATTGATAGAAAATAATAATTAAAAAAATGTATGATAAAAATTATGGTACTTATTGGTACTCCCTCCGTCCTGAATTGACCGTCCTGTTTACTATTTGGACATGTCGTTGACTTCAATTTTAACATATAAGATAAATTAATTTTGAAAATTTAAAATTTACATATGATTCCTTACATGATAAACTATATGTTACAAAATTTAGTTTTATAAAATTATTTTATCTTATATGCTTAATATTGAAGTGGAAAAACGTGTCATAAAGCAAACAAGACGGTCAATTCAGGACGGAGGGAGTATAAATTATGGTACTAAATTGGTCTAAATTATTTGTTTAGAACTTAATATTCTTTTTATGGTATTGAATAAATTTCTAAAAAAATTAATTTTTTAATATTTAATGATATTTTAAAAATTTTCAAATATTTTTTATTTTTTATTTTTATTTTTTTTATACTTTTTTTAATATTTTTATATTTTTATTGTATTTTGGTATTTTTGTTAATTTTTAACACTTAGGGGCATATTGTGAACTTCAAAAGTACTTTGTTAACTAGTAGGAGTATTTTTGTCTTTTTTCTATCTATAGTGGCATTTCATGGACTTTTCAAAAAATATAATGGAATTTTGTGACTTTCTTTTTTTTAGTGGCATTTCATGAATTAGCCAAAAATATAGTGGCATTTCATGAAATTTCCGTATTAAAATTATTCTTTGTTCACTGTTTGTGAAAACTGGTAGCTTAGAGCATAAGTATATTTTTTATTGCCATTTTGCTTGTTTTCCTTTCGCTTATGTTTGATCCTAGAGTTCAGTGTTTCGGTTTGGAGCAATTATATTCTTTACTTGCTTGAGGACAAGCAAAAGCTAAGTGTGGGGTAGTTGATTAGTGTGGAATTTATTCTTATTTCTATGTTTAATTCAATTAATATGTTATTGGATTATGTGATAAATTCTCTCACTTATGTGTTGATTTATGTTATATGTGAAAAACTCCGACTTGTGGTATTTATGCTTAAACAGGTGAAACACGCTGGAGAAAAGGTCTAGAAACACATACCAAAAGCCTAATGATCAAGACGAGACCGAACAGAAGTCAAAATAGAGTTTCTGGTGTATTTTGTAGCCGGTCCGGGTCTTGGTCCGGATTTAATGATCCGGACCAACCCTGAAGAGAACGAACTGACTAAATTTTGACATGTCCGGGTTCACATACGAGAGAATAGTTCCGGACCATGAACTAATGAAATATAAAGTTCGGCGTCATGATATCGGTAATGGACTGACACATTTATTGACATGATTTCGCCTACAGAGATGATGGGACGTTTGGTGAAATTACACAGCCCACCCACGAGGTTTCAAAAATTACTTTGTCCACCCATGTGGTTTCCACAATTTTACATCCAGCAACTTTTCTAATATTTGATCAACTTAAAAGATGGTTAAATGATATCTAAATTTGATGGAACTTTACATGGACGATGTTAAGGTGTTATATTTTTGTTCAAGGCCAAATCCAAAGTTTTTTAAGGTCATATATGACCTGTGGGACCCAATGAAACATGAGACACGTCCATCGGGTCCCACGGATCATATATGAGCTTAAAAAACGTTTGATTTCACGTTTTACCAAAATATAACACTTTAATATCGTCCATGTAAAGTTTCATCAAATTTAGATATCATTTAACCATCTTTTAAGTTAATCAAATATTAGAAAAGTTGCTGGATGTAAAATTGTGGAAACCACATGGGTGGGCAAAGTAATTTTTGAAACCTCGTGGGTGTGCTGTGTAATTTCGCCAAACATCATGGGTGGGCGATGTAATTCCCTATAAAATTTGTTTCATCATCATCGATCAGGAGGGCTGATTTTGACTCGTATACAACCGCACATGGGGTCTTTTTTACATTTGTTCTCTTTTTTAAACGGAGCCATGCACGTACATGCTTTGGGCCCGTTTTCATTTGAATCCAGCGGGGGCTGAATGAAATTTTGGGCTGCTACGTTATCGAGAGTAAAACAAAAGAAATCGGCTGCAAATAAATAGAGAAGTTGGCTTCGGCACATGGGGACGATCGACAACGTAGACAATTCTGAACCCTAGCCGCATACAAAGAGAGCAATGTAGGGAGACAGAAGCAGAAGACAGAGATAAGATTCTTCATCATTTCTAGAACAATTAGATGATGTTTTCTAATCTATTTAGCATTGTTATTATTTTTGTGTCTCCTAAGTAATCGTGAGAATTCTGGTTTACTATGGACAACTAGTTTATTTTTTTGCTTCCTGAGCTGTTAAACACAAATTCTATACAGATTGTAGTTTTATTCCTTGTTCTTTATTGTTTTCTCTTATGATTAATTATTGATTGAGTTTTTTTTTGTATGAATTGCTTACAAGTGAGAACTGCGGCGTAAACCATAGAAATATTACCAGTGAAACCAGAGATGGAAATTCCTCAGGATTAGCTGTCTAGAAGCCAGATGAATCTTGAACGCTACTAGTTAATTAGTACATTCATAATGAGAGTTAAGATTTAGGGAATTTTAGTAAGGATTAATCTTGCAGAAGACCTGTTTTAGATTAATTTAGATCTGAGGTTGTAATCTAGAATTAAGAAAACACTCTAGAAGGGAACTGATAAACTAGTAAGAAGTAGTAAACTAGGATTCCCCTTTTAGAATTGGTAGAAGATCACTTTTAATTGCTTTTAGTTTGATTAATCATTTAGTTTCTGCATTCAAACCCCTAATTTATTATTATTATTATTATTTTACTTTAATTATTAGTTAGTTAGAATAGGGATTCAAACTAGACACAACCTCCCTTGGTTCGATAACCTAGTGGGGATACTTCTAGGAAAACTTGCTACGACAGACCAGTACACTTGCTGATATATGATTTACCTCGCACAGTATTGATAAGTAGTGTCATTAGTTAAGATGATACCAACGCAGATTGATGAAAATACTGACCTAAATGTATCCTTAGAAGGAAACATCACTTATTTTGTATCGCAATCAACTTTTTTAGAGTTTAATGTCCATATCTTTTTTTAACAAACCATCATATATAAGTAGTACAAAGATCAAGGATACATTGGGGTATATTACCAGCCCAAACCACCTTAGTGCTATAACCGCTATCAAAGTTAGACAACATATGGGCACTAGTATTCTCAAACCTTCCTACATAAGAACATACAAAGCGATCAAAACCCAACCGTAATTGCATTACATCCCAAGACCATCCGAACATTAAGCTTATTAAAACCTACACCATTTACATAGTTAACAACCTCTAAGCAATCACTTAAAAAAACAACCCCAGACACACCTAATTGCTTAGCTAAATGAATACCAAGTAAGGCTGAAAACCACCTTGAATACTAACAACCATCACCTTCTTACTTAGAATCCCTGTGGACTACACCAACCCAAAGCCAACACCCGTATCAGCCACACTGCCATCTACATAAACTCGAACTTCATCCACCCCACTAGCAGCTAGTGAAGACATCAAAATCCGGGACGAGTTGAATCACTGCCTATGAACATCAGCCACGTTCAAAAAGATCTACGCATGCTCCCATCCTAACACCATATCTCGTGATCTCCCAAAGCGCACCTCACACTTGGCATACCAGATGTTCCATAACAACATAATCAATAACCGCGCATTACCAACTAAAATATGTGCATTGAAGTCTAACAACCTCTCACATAAGGAATGAGCAGGAGCAATATTAGAAGGAGGGGATAGACCATTAAGCTCCCACAAAGTAGAGACGTAATCAAAATCAAGAAAGGCATGCACCATATTTTTCCTTGCACCACACATAACATCAACCTCCATCACATGGACGAGAAACATAGACATACATGGAATAATACCCATGAAAAACTTCCAAGCAAATAGAAGAACTCGATGAGGCAATTGGAATTTTGTAAGTCTAATCATAACCCTACCTATAAAAGAATCACCTGAAATCGATAACCCACTCTCACCCTCCCCTTTAGTAAGACCCCATTCCCATGAATCAAGACAATGCTTAGGTCTAAGATTCATTGAAAGAACCAACCTAACATCCCCACTTGTACACCATTGCCATACCAAATCCTCACGCCAAGCTTTGGCAACTTGATCAATAAGCCTAGAAACCAAACGAGTATTCCTAACTTCAGAGGCAAAGAACAGGGAGAGCTTACCCCACGGCTTCCACGAACCCAACGGTTCATTAACCTAGTGAACAACCATCACCCATACACCTCACGCACCTTTCTTGAGACCAATAGAACTATAATGCCCATAACTTTTTAAGAGGTATGGTTTTGTTTATCATAGGTTACAATTTGAAGAGGCATTTGTTGATATTGTCTATAACAAATAGATGATAATCAAAATTTTGGTTAAAATATCTATTGTTGCTTATTTGATCATACATTTTTTATAAAAAGGGGAAATTTCTGAAATGTCCCTCAGAATTTTAAAAATAATTTATATGATTTAAGGAATTGTTGAACCTTAATCATATTTGTAAAATAATTATATGCTTTAAAAGGGGTTTATCAAACCCTAAACTTATGTAAATAATCTAGAGGAAATGAGAAAATAAATAATCAAATAAAGAGCTAATTGATTATATTATGCTACAAATATATCTTGAGATGTAAGGGTATATTTATAAAGGGAAATTACTTATAAAGTAATATATAATAAGTAATAAACATTATTACATAAACTAATAACATGAATTAACATGTTGATGTGAAGGATTAATTAAAATGTTAACTTAATTTAGAAGGTCTTGTGAGCATATAAATCAATTAAAAATCAGCATGGGCTATGTTGGGTTATTAACTTGTAATCTAAGAACTGATAGGGCCCAAATGAAGCTAAAACCGGAGCCCATCTTCCTTCCTTACACTCCTCATTTACTAAATTACCCTTGTTATTTTACAAACCCTAGTTGGCGAATTGGATGGAGTCGGCCGCCTCTCTTCATTTCTCTTCTAAAACCTACACTAGTACAAAAAGGGTCTTTTTCGGTCCCCCATTTTCGGCGGTTCTTATAATTTAGCCGAAAAAGAGTTTCGGGTCAGGGCATTTTCGGTGGTTTCTAGTAATAACCGTCAAAAATTGGTTTAGTTAAAGGTATTTTCGGCGGTTGTATACTAAAACCGCCGAAAAGAGGTTTTTATTTTTTTAATTTAAGTCATTTTCAGCGGTTCCTAAGAACAACCTCCGAAAATAGATGTCTTTTTTGGCGGTTCCTAAGAACAACCACCGAAAATTTGTTTACTTAAGGGTATTTTCGGCGGTTGTTCTTAGGAACCGCCGAAAAAGGGTCTTATATCTAAACCCCAACCCCGTTCGTAACACAGTTCGTTCGCCAGTATTCTCCCCCTCTCTGCACAACAAAAATCGCTCAGCAATCGCCACCGCCTTCATAATCGAAGTCCGCCATCACCACCGTCCCGGAGCGCCACCGTCGTTGCCGCCCACACCCGCCCCAGTCACGCCGCCGCCTCCTCACCCTTGCTGCTGCCTAAATCAACCGAAAAATATAGTGATTTAGGTATGTTTTTACAGATTTTTACATTTCGAATTTTTGTCAAATTGGACCTTAATTTGTTGTAAAAATGAAATTGTTGATTGATTTGTGTCCTCTGAATGGTATTTAATTGATTGGTTTGAGAGGAAATAGTATATGCGGACAATTTTAGAAAATAATCTATATGCTCGCAAGGTGTTCGATGAAATGCCTTAGCCAATTTCAGCAACATTTTTGCTATCTTTATATTATTTGTGTGAGCTGTTGGATGATTTAAGTGATGTGGAGTGTAATATAGTGAAGGGTTTGATTGGAATTAATAAATTTGGGGTAAATTATAAAATCATTCACATGCACGCAAGGTGTTCGATAAAATTTCTCTACTAGCTACCTTGGATGTTTTGCTTGTTTTAATTGTATGTGTGGATTAATGGATAGCTAGTGGGGTTTGATTGGAATTAATAAATTTGGGGTAAATTATAAAATCATTCACATGCACGCAAGGTGTTCGACAAAATTTCTCTACTAGCTACCTTGGATTTTTTGCTTGTTTTAATTGTATGTGTGGATTAATGGATAGCTAGTGATGTTTAATGTGTAAAGATACTAATGTAGACCTATATAAAGTATAAAAACTAAACCTAAATATTTATTAGTTGATATATTCTAATAATCATTTGAAACCAAAATATGTATATATGTTATATGAGTTTGAATGACTTTGTAGACATACAAGTAGAGTTGTATAGAGTATAAAACCATTTTAGAAAACAAAAATTTTGATTAATTATTACTTACCATTGTTCATTCTAATAAAGATAAAAATTTAACGATGAACACACACAGGATAGAGAGAAGTGTCTTGATCGAGCTTCACCGCCGCCACCTCACTGCCTTCTCTTACCGCTCGCCTCTGCTGCTCCCGTCGGACGTGACAAGAGTCCAAAAAAGGAAAAAAAAACAAGTGAGTTGAGGGTTGTTTTCCTTGATTGTAATTTTCACAAAACTACAACTATTACTCACTATTTATTTTTATGGTTCATTACAGTTACACCCTTTTGACTCCACGTTTGTTTCATCTAATACAGGCTTATTTGTGGCCATCCTCTGCCTATTATCTCTCTCTGAGTTTCCTCTGCTCCTTATCTGTCTGTTCAGCATTGTACGTGGTATACATATACCAAAAACAGGTTAGTTTTAATTTCAACCTCGATCAATTTTCGTTTTCCATAAATGTTTGTGTAATTAGTTTATTTATATGTAGTAGTTAGTTGAGTAGATATACATATATAATATAACAAAATAAAATAATCAACTATAAATTATGTATATATATATATCACCAAGTAGTATATATATTATAGATGTATATATACATATAAGACAACCAAGTAGCACTAGTGCAGAAAATGTTTTTTACCACGGTTATTTTGCCTATATACCACGGTTAGAAAGCGTGGTTTTTACTCGCGTGGTATATCGGAAAATTGACATAAACCACGGTTTAAAACCGTCGTTTAAAAGTAGATTATAAACCACGGTTCTGAATAAACCGTCGTTTAAAACCTATTTTTGTCGCGGGATCATAAGACTTTATACCACGGTTTGTACGGAAACCGTGGTATATAACAGTTTTATACGACGGTTATAGCAGTAACCGTGGTATTAAGTCGACTTTATACGACGGTTTTTGCGTTAAACCGTGGTTTATACTCGTCATCCAGAGAGTTTTAAACCACGGTTTTGGTCGAACCGTGGTATTTTTTTTTTTAGTTTTTTTTTGTTTTTTTAGCCTCTACCACATATGTTTTTCCAACACACCCAATTTACAATCGTATATACAACCTGTACAGGGCATCCAACTGGTATTGCCCTTTGATAACCAACCACACTATATGCATGACCATATATAAACCAAGTTGCCACTTTGAATAGTAACATTGAAAATGAATTGCAAACAAAACTTTCAAACATAAGAGACGTTGAACTTTACAAAGTTTGAGAGTCTACCTTCAGCACAAACAAAAGTGTAAGTCTAACTACACTAGGATAAGATCTAAGTAACACTCAAGTAATTTTTACACCAAAACTGCGATAGATGATCTCTTACAAAGTCCAGATCCCCTTTGGAATACGTGCTCCCTGCTTTTGTGAAAAAAGAAACGATCTGTCCATAAAAAAGAAACTGATCATCATTAGTACACAATTTTATTTCAAATGCAATAACTTTAACTAAAACTTTGATTGGTATGGTTTACCTTGTCATCATCAGCTAGCGTGTCAATATTTTGTACAATCTCGAACATGTACCGCATCACATAATAGCCACAGCTTCGTGAATCAGGCTGCTGAGGACACTGTCATCACACCATCCATGGATTACCAACTTTAGATAGATCAAAAAATTAAACGTTTAACTTTAATACAAAAATGCATAAATTAAATGATTACTTACACGTATGTAATGGAAGTCCAAGATGGAGAATGGTTTCTTCGCATCACTCAAACCAAGATTATGACCCCTGCATAAATACAGCATTTTAAAATGAAGCCATTTATTGTCAATAATCTAGGACAAGCTTAAAATAAATACATAATGCATTAAAATTTTTGAATACTCACTCCTTCAAATATTTCTCTACAGCTATCTCTCGAAGGTCATCAGGGCCGCCCAATGGGTCTAGTATCAACAAGCATGAGGTGTCGATACACAACACCATCAACATCCAATGATTGCTGCAACAGATAAAACAAAGAATGTTTTATAACAATATTTTTAATTATCACAATTAGGAAGCGAAAAATTCCAGTTATTGTGTACTTACATCTGATGATATGGGATCAGCAAATATTTGCTTCTTCTTCGCACCGCAGCACAAAATCCCTGCCTCACGTGCTGTGCACATCCTTGCGCATCCAATGCGGCCTGACTTGCTGACATCAATTGTGGGCACAAGAAAGAGATGGAATGTAATCTCTTGTTCGATATCAGTCTAGTAGTCAAACACCTAAACAACATTTTTTCATAAGATATGTTAAATAGCTTAAAAAATGAAAGATAATGTAATAATTTGAAAGATACTTACACACAATAGGCCTGAATCACAGAGATGTTAAGGAGGTCTCCCATCAAAAATTCTCTTACATTGCTCACGGTAATCATCAGATCTCTGGGCTCGGGGGAGTGGAAAACATGCTTAGACAGTTTCATGTTGAAATTGGTGACAGACTGCGGCTTCGTCATGAAAAAGTCATACAGCATTTTTTGATGGGAGGTCAACATCTTCAGATACTTGGGTGTCAGAATGGGGGATCTCCTAGGAGTCATATCGAAAGGTTTGACCACTTCCTTTCTCACACTCTGACTCTCCTCATTTGATTTCACAACTTCCTTCCCCTTATCCACTTTCCTCTTCTTAACCGGTCTTAATTCCTTATCAATATAATAGTATACAAAATTTAAATAATAAACATATCAGTCAACAGTCAAGTTAAAAACTAAACAGTAAACATGCATGTAATTAAATAGTTTACCTTGTCACTACTGACATCAATGAGAGAATATGGCCATGGAACAACTGAAGATTTTGCTTGAACTATTTTACTCCACTGATTCCACTCCAACGGAAGGGGAGAGTCCTCATGACCTTTCACAATATCGTCTACCATCACACGAGCGTGGAGAGGTGGGATGGGCTTGAAATGTACTACAGTGTTCGGTCCGGTCTGTAAAACCCGACCGAATGCAACATGAACAGTCCCACAATCCAACACTTGAAACAAATGACATGATTTAGCCACCTACATCAACTCACAACAGTAAGCAAGCTAATAAAATTATATTGTTTTAAAAGTAATGTTAAAATAACTAAGGAGGAAAAAAGAACAAACCGAAAGGTTTTGATAAGGAAATGTGTCTCTGGTAGGAGAAGAAGGTGCAGGATGATCGACCATCGGAGTATCCGCCGTCGTGGTAGGAGCAGACGTCGGTGCAGGATCATCGACAGTATCCGCCGTCGTGGTAGGAACAGACGTCGGTGTAGCAGTAGGTGCCGGTGTAGGAGACGCGGCCACTATCGATGTATCCGCCGTCGCAGTAGGAGCAGACGCCGGTGTAAGAGTAGGTGTCGGTGTAGGAGAATGCACCTGGCCCAATACTAAAGCCTCAAGTCTTCGCAGGCGCTCCTCGTAGGCTTGACGCTCCTCAGCGTGACGTCTGAGCTCCTCAGCGTGACGTCTTTCCGACTCCGCCAACCGGTCGTGCACCCGTTCATCCACCATTCTCTCTATTTCAGCCTGCGGTACTCTCGATCGAGACGTAGAAAACACGTCTTTTTGGCGAACTTCCCCTCCAAGCCCCCGCACTCGCCCTGGATGATCCTTTTGCCCAAGGGCCTTATTCAGTGGATCATCCTGAGACGGAGGGGCCGGGACCATCTCCCATCGATCAGTAGATCCAGACTATTTTAAATTACAAAATATTTGAAATGAAGTTACTAATTAGTAAACAACAACTTTTAAAAATATATACTTACAATCTTTGAAGCCAACTCAGCAGTCTCACTCTGCGGGAACACATAGACTCCCTCTTCATTTTTCTTCATGCGCCCCAGCATAAATGTCTGCACCCTACTTGCATCGTCAACAGTATCAACAACTGACTGAGTGCCGTCTTCATTCGTCTTCGTCAGTAAGCCCTCGCTCTTCCACTTCTCCAACCGCCCCGTATATCCAGCTCGCCCCATGTAGTGCTTATATACATTCTTCGCCCGGTTACGTCTCGCTTGTTCTTGACGTAACTGTTACAAAATTTGTATATTTGTAAGTTATACATAATAAAAAAAATATTTGTTAAATTTTATTCCTTAAATAATTAAGACAGAATAATTGTAAAAGTACCTTAAACTCTTCAGTCTGGCGATGGTCGTAGAATATCTTCCAGTCCTCCTCCGTGAACATACCATCATACACTACCCACGGCGGTGACCTCTTGGAGCCCGGTTTGTTAATCCAACCATCTACCAACCGATGCTTGAATTGTCGCAGCGATGTCGCTAAAAGTGATTCAATCTTCTTCCGAAGTTCAGCCGCGACATTGTATTTCTTCTGCACCATCTGCCACATGATGTCTTTGTCTGCCTTTTCTTGATACTTCCAATCCTTATTAATCGAACAATGGGATTTTACCATCAATCCCAAGTAAGAAGCAAACTGCTGCTTCGACCCACCAGAATGTCGGAGGTACTTGTCCCAGAACAAATCGATGGGAGCATTTTTCTTCTCCTTCAACCCACGGGTCGGTCCACGTCCCTTCCGAGTGTCCTGCGAAGTAGATGTAGCTGGTGGTTCTTCAGTAGGGACGTCATCGTCAATATCATCCAACCCCAACAGTAAGTCCTCTTCGACTCTATCGTCAGGATCCATAATCTGAAAAATAATCAACAATTAACAAGGTTAATACGAACATCTACTGAATCAAATATTGAAACATGACAAAAATGAAATAATTAATATAATATTGTCAACCAAACTTACAAAATAACATTTCATCGTTCAATCCACAATCCTTCGTTGTGGTCGGACCTTCGATATTCAAAATTAGTTACATTATCTACCTCCATCGGCAACCGAATAGGTACATCTGTTTCATCTTCACAGTCGTATTCATCCTCATCAACAATATTATCAATCCCAACTATCGATCTTTTACTCTGCATTACAATAGACCATCTGGGATTAGACTGATCACGACAGTAGAATACTTGTTTTGCCTTTGATGCAACGATAAAGGGTTCATCAGTAGGAGCCGCTGTCGTTAAATCAACTAGCTTCATATCATGATCCTCCTCACGATATCCCTGCAGGGAAATCATTGATCGTACAAAACAACATAGCCCGGAGCGTGAAGTTTTCCATACCATATGAATCATACACCGTCGCACCTTCATTCCACAACAATTTTAAATCGTCAATAAGTGGTTGCAAAAACACATCAATTTTGTTTCCCGGTTGTTTTGGACCCGATATCAACAGAGAGAGGAGAATATGTCTGGGTTTCATACACAACCATGGTGGCAGATTGTATATTGTCAATAAAACAGGCCAAGTACTGTGTATACTGCTCAAAGTGCCATAAGGGTTCATCCCATCAGTGCATAAACCAAGTCTTAAGTTCCTTGGGTCTGTACCGAATTGAGGGTATATTCTGTCAATGTTTCTCCATTGTGGTGAATCGGCTGGATGTCTCAATTTACCATCATCCTTTCTATGGGTAGCATGCCATCGGAGGTTCTCAGCATCTTTCTGAACTGCAAACAAACTTTGAATCGGGGAATTATCGGTAGATACCACAACACCTTCGCAAGAGAGCCCACTTTAGTGCTTATGTGGTTTCTGTCACCCTTTTTTACATAGCGTGATTCCCCACATTCAGAGCAATGGTCATCCAACTCATTCTCCTTCCAATACAACATACACCCATTTGGACAAGCATGTATTTTTTTATATTCCATACCCATCGGACACATTAACTTCTTTGCCTCATAAGTTGTTGTGGGTATCACATTGTCCTTTGGTAGTACATTCTTCAGCAGTTGTAAAAGATCTGTAAAACTGACATCACTCCATCCATGTCTCGCCTTCAGATTGAATAGTTTTAAGACAACGCTCAATTTGTTTTGTGTTTGCGTTTCACATCCACTGTACAACGGTTCCTTTGATGCTTCCATCAGATTTTTGAATGATTTGGGTTTGTTGGAAAAATGTTGTTCAACATCTTCCATCATTGCATTAAGGTCCTCCTGATCATCTGAATCACTACCTAGTGAATCATCTTGAGTATCCCCAAAATCGTGTGAAGCATCCATTTCTGATTGTTCTGCAACAACGTTATCAGCACATTCAAACACTTGTACTGAATGTTGACCATGCAGTATTGTTATGGCTTCATAATCATCTGTAAACCCTCTGCGAATCAGATGATCCTTAATCTTGTCCACACCTCGGTATTTGAAGTCGTTCTTGCAATCGACACAAGGACATCGAATATATCCCTTATCCCTTGGTTTAAGATTGTCAACAAGGACTTTGCAAAATTTATTGACCCCTTGTAGGTACTTGATGTCCAATCTGTCACTGTACATCACTGAGCGCTCCATCTCCTTTTTCAACACACACCAGATGTCGTGAACTCGTTCCATTGATCTCCTCTTTTTTTATTTATAGATTTAACAACCTAAACCTATCCAATCATCTACGATCTCACCTAGGAACAAGTTAATAATATACAGTAGTTCAGTGATAATTTCGGCAGCATTACCCTACAGTTCTCCTAGTGTAGATATATATATACGAATCGTTTCAATTCACATATATATATGTACACTAGAAGAACACTAGGGTAATGCTGCTGAAATTATCACTGAACTACTGTATATTATTAACTCATTCACAACCTAGATGGTGAGAGCAAAGGTCATTAGATAGTCCCAACAGGGACTATCTAAGACATACCTCTATCAGGTATATCTCAGACAGGTAATTCTATGTTTGAATTGATTTTCCATTGTTTAATAGGAAAACAAAAATAAATTGAAACATTTTAAATACCAACCTGATGAGTACTGGATGGTCAGCTAGCGCGAACAGCACAGAAGAAGGAGAAGTAGGCAAATGCTCTTGCGCGCAGTATATAACACCTATTCAATGAAATTAGAATAAGGTTTTAATTTTATAAAAACTTGAATAATTGAACATATTAAACAAACGAAGAAAGCTTAAATTCTGGAAAAAATTTGGCATGACCTTTGCGTATTTTTAGACACTCCACATTTTTTAAAGGCAGAAACAAACACAGTAGCAGCAAAATTAATTCTCAGCAAACCATACGAATTATTATCAGACAGACAAGTATGCATATAGTAAATGAAATTAGAATATAAGGTTTTAATTTGAAAAAAAATATGAATTGAACAAATAAACAAACGAAGATATTTTGAATAAACCATGTTATTGAAACATTTTTAAAAAACTAACCCAATGAGTACGGATGATCAAGTCACAAATGGGAAGGAAGAGGGATTGTTCAACCGTAGAAACACCTATTCAATAAAATTAAAATAAGGTTAAATTCTGGAAAAAATTTGGCATGATCTTTGCGTATTTTTAGATACTCCACATTTTTTTAAGGCAGAAACAAACATAGTAGCAACAACATTAATCTCACATTTCACCACATTATGCAAATATATATTCTAATGATTTCAGAATACAAATAGAATTTAGTATAACGTTTATTTGTGACAATATATATATATGTACATACATATAAGTATTTCTTTCTAAAATCATAATCAGAAATGCAAGTGTTTTACCGTGGGTTCTGATTACGCAAACCGGTGGCAGAGGTTGACGGGGCAGCAACAATTAGTGCGACAAGTGGACAATCCAACCGTGGGTAGTAACACCTATCCAATGAACTTAGAATAAGGTTTAATTCTGGAAAAAATTTGGCAAGACCATTGCGTATTTTTAGATACCCCACACTTTTTTTGGCAAAAACAAACACAATAGCAGCATCAGATCAAGGTTCAAGTGATTCTCAATAAAACACACAGACATTTAAGCATCATTCGCAGCAAAATGCACAGACACTTAGGGATATTAAGGGCGGGGATCAAGATACTAACCAATTAACAAACAATAATAATGGAGTTGGGCTGCAAATAAATGCTAAAGTTTTACAAATTAATTACCAGAGTGGCGATGAGACTCCGGCGGTGGATGGGCAGCGATGGTGGAGGATGAACACGACCTTCAGGCAGCGGGAGAACAATGCAATTTCCCTTTGAAGCAACCTACAAATCGCCAAACCAAGCCAGGACCTTCAGGCAGTGTGTGTATAAATATTATGCATATCAGTAACATAGCAGCTAGGAAAAAAAAGATAGCAAATTACATTCAGCAATACATATATATATATATATCTATATACACACATTCTCTCTCGGTCCCATCATCTCTTTTTTTTTCTTTGGCTGCTGTACCCGGTTGTTGATATGCATGTAAATATATTTACACTCAACATATAGCTAGGCGTGACTGGCTACCATCTTTCGATTATTGATATGCATTATATACTCACACCCGATCCCACCTATTCATATTTGTACAGAACATCACGTTAGAAAGTTTAGTAGCCAACAAACATTTTCAATTCACTGTTATTACTAGTTTAATATGCGCATGCATATATAAATACACATTCACTTCCGCTAATAACATGCCTATATATATTCACACAGACAAACTGCTCGTGACTCCCTATTATTTTTCCTAGCTGCTATCTTATTGTCGGTATAGATATACACATCCACACAGATATCAAACTTCAAAGGCAGACATATTATATGTATATCAGTACGCATAATCAGCCACACTAATCAAAAAATTGCTAAAACTTGGAGTTTAATTACCAAAGAGATAGGGGGCGTCGCGTGCGATTCAGGCGAGAGGGGAGGTTGGGGCGGTGGAGCGTGCTTCACTGGGCCGTGCGCAGGTCGGAGGCGAGCTGGACTTGGACGGAGAAGATGGCGGGAGCAGATGCGGGCGACGGAGAAGGGACGAAGCAGAGGCGGGCGACGGAGAAGATTGGAAGATGAAGCAGAGGCGGGCGAGAAGATTGGAAGATGAAGAGGTAACGACGGCGAGGGTGGTGGGGAGGTGGTGGGGCGACGGCGAGTTGAGGAGCTGAAGATCGCCGGGAAAATTCAGAGCAGAGAGGGAAAATCGAGCGAGGAAGAAGAAGGAAATTAGGTCGGGGCGGGTTAAATTAAAGAGTTTTAAACGACGGTTCCCTCAAAAACCGTCGTTTAAAATCGTCACTGTACCGGTTTTAAACCACGGTTTGTAAGAAACCGTCGTTTAAAGTCGTCACTGTACCGGTTTTAAACCACGGTTTGTAAGAAACCGTCGTTTAAAATGTAACGAGGCGCAAGAAAAACGTCGGTTAAACCTTAACCGTGGTTTATTGTTTCACCGCCGAAACTATAAACGACGGTTTCGCAAGAACCGTCGTTTATAACACCTAAAAACCACGGTTCTCTGACCAACCGTCGTATAAAGTCACGCGGTAATGTTTAAACCACGGTTCCCACTAAAACCGTGGTTTAAATGGCGTCACATAAAATCTTTTTTCTACTAGTGTAGTATAATATATATATATATATATGTACAGACTCGCCATGCAAAAACCATATATATATATGACCTTTGCCAAAGATAGGTTCGTCAATGTTATTTTTATATTTAATATTTTAAATATTAGTTAAGTTATTATACATTATAAATATAATTTTATAGATATTATTTATTTTTAATCTTTTAGTTGGTGTTTGTAGAATGGATCGTGAGTGGATGGAGTGGAATTTTTTGTCGTCTTGTGTGCGTTTTTTTTTTCAGAAGTGGATAATGAATTTTGCAAAGCAGCCCTCGATCATCAGAAAAGGATGAATGAGACACACATTCCTGTCCATATGCACAGTGTGAACTTCGTAACAAGTTCCTTAATCTACATACAATCATATTTCATCTATCCAGACGTGGATTTATGCCAAACTATAAGATCTGGTTTTTGCATGGCGAGTCTTTAGAAGCTAGTAGCAGGGTGCAAACTTCCACCCAGCCGAATAGTGAACCAAGAATGGCTTCCGACGATACTACATTTCCTGATAACGAGTGTGATCAGAGTGACAATGAAATCAACGACGAGAGTGAAAAGACTGAACAACTGGACTCTATGCTGCAAGATTTTGAGGATAATTTCAAATGCAAATGGGTGGATAACAGACATGGCTATCGGGTTCATGATGGGTTTAATTTGGTTGATTTATCACGTCTTGGGCATATACAAGATCCATTCATATTTCCCAAGGACTGTGAACAAGTATTTTACATAGAAGATCTCATTGATTCCAAATGGTTAGTGGTTTTACCAGGGAAAAGATATGTGAACACAAATGTTGATCAAGATGTTGATGACGATGAATTACTGTTCGATGAGACACCACCCTTTTCTAACATTATTCCTGTCATGAACATTGTTGATATTCCAGACGATGTAGTGTATACTAGGTCTGATCACGATGAGGGTTTATGGGTTGAAAACCATAAATGATGTTTTTGTTTGTTAGGTAATTAAACAATAATTTTTTATGATATCTTATTATGTATTTTCTACATTATTTGTTGTGTTGTTATTAATATCATATTGTTTGTCTGTGCATACAGTTAGATGGATGATATGGATGACCCGATCGGCGAGATTCTGAGTGAGGCATCCCGACCAAAGAAGAAGCAAACACGTGGAGGGAAGGGCCGCAAGTCACGGGCCCGAACTGATGAGGGGGGTAATGGCTTATACAAGATTAGAGTGTCTGATGTACCAGCTGAGGACACACAGGCTGGACCTGAGGACACACAAGCTAGACCTTCTGGATCAGAGATCCCACTGAGGACCGTAAAACCTCGAGGTCCTACAAAAGCTCTCAAGTAAAAAAGATTGAGTCAAAGCCGCTGCAGTTTAATGAGTACCTACAGCCGACTGGGGAATGGGCTGGAGACTTCACTACGGAGCTGGGCATCATAGTGCGAGAGTATTGTGATATCAATCTCTCCTGGCCTCTGGTTGACGAAGGACTGAAGAAGCAGATGTTTGAGATCATACAGGTAAATCAACAATAGTTGAAGTATTTATTGATACGACTTATAAGTATGCATAACTAACATCCGTTTCATTTATGGTAATACGCAGAAACGATATCGAATACCTGTAGAAAGCGAGTACTACACCATGGTCAAAGCGATGATGCACAAGAAATTTTCAGATCATAAGCATGATCTGGTCAAATGGTTCATCACCAAGAAGCTTAAGAGGCCTGACGGCGACACACGCCAGCCTTGGGAGATCTACACACCAATAACCCAAGAGAAGTGGCAGCAGCTTTATGATAAAAAGATGGAGACGAAGGTACATACTAACTCTTAAATAATCAAGTATTGTATATATATATATGTTTACATATGTATATATTTTTATCATCATCATGTTTGTATGTTTACATGATAATAGGAGTATCGTGACGCCCAGTCAGCGAATGCGAAGAAGAATGAATATCATCACGTGTTGGGTGCCAAAGGGGTTAATAGAAGAGTTCCTGAGTGGATGGCAGAAGGGGAGCTGCCATCGGATATGAGCACTCTGGATGACCACCAGAAACGGGGTACGTTTTGGAAGCTTTCACGCACTAAGAAAGACCAAAAAACTAGAGAGCATCTGTATCCCTTCAAGAAAACGAAGGAAATTGTTTATAAGATGGTAAGTACTTTTGTTTACTCTTAAATTTTTTTACAAATTTAGTGTTACAATCCTATAAATTTATTATAAATCCTCTATGCATTTACTTCTAAAGGGTGAGCTGAATAAGCAAGTAACCCAAGGGAATTGGGCTCCTGATTGACATGATGACCAGCTAACTCGGGCGCTTGGAAAGAAAGATCATTCAGACCGAGCAGTGGGGTTAGGGGGGTTAACATAGGGATAAGAAAAGTATTTGGAAACCCCGGGGTCGAGGAAAGGGAGTAGTCAGGGGAAGATGATCTCTTAGGAGAGCATTTACGTGTCCTCGGTAACATGAAAGAGCAGTGAAAGAATGAGATTATGGATGAATTACGTCAAGGCAGTGGTGCACCCCAGCCATATGCTCCTGCTTCTGAGCCTTCTTACCCTAGTTATAATAATAATCCTCCCTCAGACGGTGCTACTCCTGTTGGACTGCACACAAGCACCAAGTCCAATGATCTGTATCCTTACGCGAATGTAAAGGTAAATTTTTATATCTTTAACTGTTTTATTACTTGTCATATCTTTTATTACATATTTATCAGTTCAATCATCTACTAATCTGATTCAAATGAAGGATCCGATAAACTGCAACCCCTGCTCCCGTACGACAATCAAATATATGTGTCACAGAAGGAAGAGTGTACTCATCAGGCCCGAATGACATGATCCATGGCATGCAATTACGGCCGTATCACAGGAGAGTCTCTGTGGACGAACCAATTTATCAGTGTCCTAATCTAGAGGTCCCTGAACCTACGAAGGAGTACAACACAGTTTGGTATGCAAAGGGTGCATTTCTTCAGTGGCCTATTCGTCTGATTCAGAAGTGTATGAAGGTACACCCAATACAATCCACTAATATAGTTATTGTTGTAAATTATATGTATATATTATGTGTGGATGTTCAGTTCATGATTAGTAATGTATGTCGATTGCAAATAGGCATTAAAAGAGAAATTTGCGTCTCTTGTCAAAAAGAAGCAAAAGATTACATCTTCTTAATACAGAGCATCCACCAATGTTGTTCACAAAGAAAAATTGGTGGATGATTCCATATATGCACGCTTGGGGCCAAGCATGAAATTGTTGCATGATATAATTCGTGACTTCCCAGCTGGTAGATCTTCTATCCTACTCAGCTTTGAACCTGACCTCCTTCACTACGAAGAGGTTTTAGAAGTCGAGTTATGGACGACCGACTTGAAGGACATCCTGAAATCTGATTGGGTGCCTATCACAGTGGTGCACTCATTCATTCTGCACGTATTAGTCTTTTTTTGTAATTAAGTTATAAATTGATGCCCTGAAACAATGTTAATATTATATCTTTTACTTTATGAACAGGTTTTTGCATGACAAAATGTAAACTTTTTCACTTACCAAGTATGGATTTCTATGTCTTGAAAGAACGTCGTACACTGCTTTGAAGTGTGATGCAGAAAATTGTAAGGTCTACTTGCAGCGTGCGATTAGTAACAGCATCAAAGCGAAAAAGAAATATCTCCTACTACCCTATCATCAAAAGTAATAACTTTTGTTTATCATTTTTTATTCCAATAAATGTTGTAGTTGTTGATTTTGACATTATAATGACATGTTAGTGTTTTGGTATTACATAGTGCTCATTGGACCCTACTGGTGTTGTGTTTGGATCGTGCACGTATACTATATCTTGATTCGCTTCGGCACTCAGTACCAAATAACATCATGATAAAGCCACACCTTAGCATGTAAGTACATTATGAACCACTTCTTTATGTATTTCAACTCTTTTAATTTAATTTTTTTGTCCATGGATATCCTATTTTTATTAATTTATTTATGATATGTGCAGTGTATATCAAAGTATTATGATGTCAAAGCTTGGTGTAAGGATAAAAGGTGCTCTCCCCTGGACTGTAGTGAAGGTACATGCATCACTTGTTTATTATTGATAGAACAAATGTCTTATGTAATTAATCTTCTTTTTTTTCGTGTTTAAGTGTCCACGTCAACCCGGGGGTTCCGAGTGTGGGTATTATGTCATGAGGTATATGCATGACATAGTCACCCTTTTTGGTGATATGCAAGATCCGTTAGAACAAGTATGTCGACGTTATATATATTAATTTCTAATGTATTTGTTTAATGATTAACTAATTATTTTGTCTTGATTTGTTTTTCAAAGGTTTTCCCTAGTGTTGGAGAATACGACAGACAATCGATCAATGGTGTGTTGGAGGATTGGGCGGAGTTCGTTTGCATGAATTTGGTTTGATTTTCACTTTGTTTTTTCGAATTATTATTTAGAACATTGTTTAGAATTTTATGGCTAGTTAGATTGTGAAAGATGTCCGGTTTGAGTACAATAGTGAATATCTTAGTAGTTTATATGTATATGGTCATATGTGACCATTTGAATGTGTTGTAAGGTCATTTGTGACCATTTGAAATGTGTTGTATGGTCCTTTGTGACCATCTCATCACTATTTTGATTTTTTGACAATTCACTTACAAAAAGTGATTGACATCCTCTACAATGTAATGTAAAGAGATGTTTGGATATATCTGGAAGTTGTTTTGATATATTTTACAGGTTTGTTGACATATGTGGGATTGTAAACAAAAACGGAAAAAAACCAAAAAAAAATGGACATTTTCGGCGGTTCTTACTAAGAACCGCCGAAAATTGGTAAAATCATAACATTTTCGGCGGTTTTTCCTTAAGAACCGCCGAAAATTGCCATGATTTTACCAATTTTCGGCGATGTTCTCCTTAGGAACCACTGAAAATGTCCAAATTTTTACCTGCGAAAGCTGTTATTTTCGGTGGTCTTCTCCTTAGGAACCACCGAAAAGGGAAGATCCTTTTTCGGCGGTGGCATTTTCGTCGGTTTTAGACCGCCGAAAATGGCCTAAAAGAACCGCCGAAAATGCCTCATTTTCTACTAGTGCTAATTTGTTTCTCATTCTCTCATATATCTCTCACTCTGCCGCCTCTTTTCATTTTTGGTTCATTTTCAAACCCTATTTCCTTCTCTTACACCCCCTCCTCTCATCTATTCTCTCATGATTTTTTCGTGCTCTCCTCTGATTTCCTTCTTCTCTTATTGATTCCCACTGGTGAACAGGACATGAATCCTCACTCCCGCACCAGTTGAATCCGAACAAGAGAAGGTAGAGTTGTGTTCAATCCCTTGTGATTTTATTATGTTCTCGGGATTGATTTCAAATATCTTACTTCCCTTCTTTTTCCCTCTTCTTTGTTCTAGTGTTGGGACCAAATTTGAAAGGAAGTTGGAGGTGGTATCTTTGTATTCTCTGAACCGAAACAAGTGGTAAAGTGTGTTCTTCCCTCGTTTTTCCTCTGGTGTTTTCGTTAGTTGGTTCCAAAACTGAAACAACCCTCACTTTCTTTTCTTTCTCTTCTTGATTCGCATGTGGGTTCTTGCTAGAGACCTTGTTGGTTTTTCCAAGGTCCAAAAAATCTCAAGGAAAAACTAAGATAACCCTAACCGAAAGTGTAAGTATCTAAATATGCAACTTTCAAATTTTATATCTTTAATATAATATATAGATCTGGAACAAAATCCTAACTTATCTTTATTCCGAACAGGGGCCGAATCTAAGGCTTGAAAAACCCATCCTTGGAACCTTAAAGGTTATAATTTAACCTTGAAGTATCAGTTCAAAGTCCATCTAATTTCACTTTTGATTATGTCCAAAAATCTGAGCTTTTGGTGTGAATTTTGGTGGTTGTGAATTTAGGTTAAGTTGGAATTACTGTTGTGTTCGAAAATTGAGCTATTTGGTGGCTGCTGTCAAAGTTCGAACTTAGGGTTATTTTGGCGGTTTGGTTAATTCAAAAATAGGGTTGGACTTGGGAAGTTGTCAAACTGAAATTAGGGTTTATGGCTACCAATTTGAAAATTAAGGTTTATTGTGAGTTGTTTTGTGGCTATTGGAGGTTATGAAAAAAATTAGGGTTAGGTCTGGTGATTTGAGCAATTTGAATTTTAGAGTAAAATTGGGAAATTAAAGCTTGTAGAAAGTTTAGAAATTAGGGGTAAAACCATAAACTGGTAAAGTTCAGGGTCTTCTTGAAAATGGGGTAAATTTAGGAGTTGTGGTGATTTTGAAATTAAGTTTTGAATTAAGGTGTTTCTGGTAATTTCAAAACTATTAGGGTTATTAGGGTTAATTAGTTGTTCAATTAAGCTATAACCTTAAGATTTAAAATTATTTAATGTTTAGTGTGTTGTTAAATTGATATTTATTTTATGTTATATCTGTTATTTATATGGACTAATCTAACTAGATTAGTTACCCTTGCTATAAGCCCATGATAGTGGGCCAGGATTTTATTGGCCAGTCCAAAGTCTAAATCTAGATTCAACTTTATTGATTATCGACCTAAAGAAACCTAGACCCAAATCGAACCCATAGAATTATATAGGCCCAAACCCAAATTGGTGTGTGGACCATGGACCTTAGAAAACCAAAATCCAGAACCAGATCCAATTCAAATGTGGAGGCCAAACTATAGTTGGTCCTATTGGACCCATTAACTAAATTATTTTACTGTGTTGACCATTGACTAAACTTTAGAGACTTTGACCTGTTTGACCAAATTGTGATGTTGATTGGACCGAATGAGTGAATCAAGTTATTGACCAAGGGCAAGGCCCAAACACAATATTGGACCCAATAAAAACAAACTCTAAATAATATAAGATCAGTTTGAGAAATTATAACTAGGCTAAACATTAGGTTTGAACTAGGCTCTATGGAGTAGACCCTATTGGAGTTCTTAGAAAAAAAATAGTAATCTGACTCAATAAAAGAATTCAACTTTTGGGAACTTCTAAAGTAAGTGATAATGGGCCAAGGTAGTAACTAACATTCTTATGATAACAGGTAGAGTCCATAGGCACTGGGCTAAGAATTTAATATAATTAAAAATGAAAGTGAATATGACAATTTGATTTAGGCTTAATTCACATAAATTATATTAGGTTGATAGGAAGTTCAAAAGAGTTTAATTATAGTTCTTGTTTAAACATTTAAAAAAAGGATTAAAGTTATATAATATTCGACTGATAAAAGGTTAAATATATATATATATTATTGTGATTAAGTCAAGAATGTTATTTAACAAAAATGTAACCATTTTAACTAACTTAACCTATAAATGGAATGTTTTAGGAAACCTTGTTAGAGGTAGATGGTAAGCTTTAAAATTAGTTTGGTGGAACATGCAAGAAAAAATGAATAATATGCCTTGAACCAAGGGTAATGGAAAATTAATAATTTATCTCTCTTTTCCAATCTAGGATTTGGATAATCAACTACACGGGCTAGAACAGTGTCTGGAGTCACGAATATAAGGTGTGTTATTGTGACATCTAAAAGCCTAGAGGGTTACCTTGGGTTTGTGTGCTTGTTTGAATAAATGGCAAAAAGATATGTGTGTTTATTCAGCAATATGATTATTCATGCATGTGGTACTGTGTGCTGGAGAAATGATTGAAATGTTTGTAATTTATATATATATATATGTGTGTGTGTGTGTGTGTGTGAGTATTCACAAAAGACAAGTGACAAAATATACTATACACATATAGTATGAGGAAAAAAGTAAGGAGTATGATATTCCGGAAAGATAAGATGGATATTGGATCTGTTAACCATTATGTACAATACCTAAGTATATCCCTTAGGTAGAGATATGGAAAGTCATTGTTAAATGGCAAGAGAATATAGAATCAAACGTTCATGACATAAATTACCTAAGTACATTCCTTAGGTAAATATGATGGTGACTGGGGTTATTATTATTTTATATGAAAAATCTAGGCGTGAACTTAGTCGCACGTTGTGTACACGATTTGATGGTAATAACAAGTCCATCAACAGGTTGGGAATCCAACGTGTCCAGCTGATCGTTGGTTGGGTCACCCCATCTGGTGCAGGTTACTCCCTGTAGGTACCCCACCTTATAACAGGAGAGATGTGTCATCTTCTAACATGGTGACACATCAAGGTTATGGGAAGTGAATAAAGAGAACTAATCTACCCTTGTGGTATGATTACATATTGAATATATACTATGAGATAACTAAATAAACTCTTAATACCACAAGAGACATTACAGTCGCCTTGAGGGCTTGAGAACTAATATAAGCTAAAGTAGATTTAATTGATAACTTCTATTTGATTATCATTAACTTGAGCTTATATATGTGATTGATATATGCTATCTGAGCCCAAGTTGTGAATGATGGTTCTGGTTGACTCGATTATCCTCATGCTTGTGTGTTCACTAAGTTTAAAAATTCTGCATGTAATAAACTGGATTGCATGTAAACTTGATCAAATAACTTAAGTGTTGTCTGAAGGTGTATGAGGATTGCATGATAACATACTCAGCGGTTGGGCTGACCCCTCCAACTAATGTTTTACAGGCATGTAGGTAAAGATACTCTGCTGGAGAGCGGGGTTGGGTAGGTTTGGATGTTATTTTGGGATATGCTATCTTTTAGATATAGATGTATGTTGTTCCTCAATGGAAAACATAAATGTACTTGTAAATATTTCCAATCATACTTTGCGTTCTGAGTCAATATGATAGCCGTGTTGTGCATCAGGTGTACAACGACGGTGACATCCCATAGGTTTAATTTCCACTGCTAACGAGTAACAAATTTAATTAGTTGAAATGTGAGGACCGAACAACAATTAACGATTTAAAGATAAGGGATGTTACAAATTCACCTCACACCTCTAAGATTTGAGTGAATTTCACCAAATGCCTTTACTTCTCTCAACCTACTATAAAACACCCTTAGTTTTATTTTTTTATTACCAAATATCGCTCGTACATATAATATTTTTCATAGTTTAATTTTGCCCCTTGCACCACATACCTTTACAATAAACTTAGAGTCTTATGATCAAATGCTTTTTTAAAGCATGTAGAAAATTTAAACTAAATTACATAATAATTAATGAAAAATCATATAAAAATTTAAAACAATGACTAAAAATTACACAAACTTTAAAAGCACACAAAACTAATTAAAATCATAGAAGTTTAATAATAAGTATGACAAATGACTAAATAATAAAAGATACTATAATTCTTTAACAAATTACATCAAAATTGTTAAAATGTTTCATAATTTCAAAACAGCCTGTTCAGGGTGAATTCAATTCCTCTACACAATAAATCATCGGCGCATTATGATTATTACGTACGTGAAATTAAAATCTGTATGCATATGCTTCAGAGAGGAAAATTTGAAGCTAAAGTCTTTTACGATGGTTAAATTATCCCCTGAATCTAATCCCCTGGACGGTGGTGGAGCGACGGGAGGGAGACATACGCCGGTTCGAAGATAGAACGGGTACGACGATCGAAGTGGGGACGGACGTAGTACAAAGTTTGCTGAAATTAAATTCTGGAAGGTCAGCTTCTGTTCTTTTGATTTTCAAAAAATGTTTCGATTTCTGTCTCGAAGATAAGTGTCTATCAATTCTTTAGAATTTACTATTCCTAAATTAGTTATATACTTTCTCTTGCTAGCCGATCGCATACCAAGACAATGGTCACATTCACCAATTAGGGTTATAAAATGAGGGGCTAGCGCATTTGTGTTCTTCTTTTGGGATTGGCTCTTATATAGTAGTGTGTTGTTTGCGACTGTGTGGTACGGCATTCTGTGGGCTCTACATAGAGAGCCACTGGACAAAATCAATACCGAACTACATTATTATGTTGCGACTTGTAATAGCCATTTGCTATTATGAGATAGAATTACTTTTGTTTATCGACAAATAAATTCTCTTTGCTAGACTACCGTACCGTGTCATTGGATTATTTTAATTTAAAGACATAACGGTATGGGTTGATCAGGCCGTGGCCTGGTTTTATGTATGAACCATGTCTCGTCTTCATATGATTTGGACCTTAGCATTTGGCTATCTAGGGAAGGGACAACCTGCTATTCGAGCAACTCATGATATATTTATGTGGGGCTGTTTTCGCCATGAGTGTGTAGGGATAGATGTTGGGAAGAACAAGTTACGGTATTTAGTGAAACAAAGCATGTCAGTGGTGGAGAGCACTGAAACAGAGCATGCCATGAACTCCAACATAGAACTTGGCCATGCTACAATTGATGCAGCCTATAGCTTGTTGGGTGCCGTTTTTTTATAGCTTGTTAGGTTGCTTCGGGAATAGAAACATTGCAGTTTTGTTAACAATTTCCCTTGCTGGTATTGTTCTCTAAGTCGCCAGTTTGGTTTTACTCTAAACGGAAAGGTGGTAGACTGAAAGTTTTGCTCTTGACAAAAGTAACGTTTATAAAGTGGCCGAATGTTGAAAGTGGCTAATCCTGCTCTTAGTCTTGGCTTTGTCATGCATACAGTGTCAGTGCTGAGTTTTTGGAAAGAGTAGAGTTTTAGTTCTCCTGAAAATCGGCACTTGTTTCTGTGCGTCTGGAAGGATAACTGGTGGCAGTTTAGGCAGATAAAACTTGACATCTTGATCTGGTGTTTGATAAGGGGCTTCATTTTAGGAGCTGTAACTTTGTCTGATTAGCATTCTTGGCTGAAGAACGGTCGATTGGGTTGTTGGATACTTCTGGTTTGACTAGGGCTTCATTTGTTATGAGCTCTCCTGCAACTTCTTATTTCAATGTTCTTGCAGAGATAGAAAATCGGTGAAGGGAGTGTGTACGTTTAATCTGGGCTGTCAATTACTCATTACAGTTGACCCCTAAATTTACAAGGAATAATTCTCGCCTCTTGAATTGCTCAGAGATATATTGGAAAGCTCACGGGAAAGTGTTTTGGACTTCGGTCAATTTGTTTGTTTCATAGTTCACATAGGCTTTTGCTTGAGATAAAGCGGTGTTTGCTGAACTATGAGGAGTGCATTAGGTCCTGAGAGTCTGAGACTGTATTTATCTTATCAGGAGATGGGAATGAAAAAAACATATAAATTGTTGGCTTGCGGCAAAAAACGTGCCAAAAGTGGTTTGGATGACATCTTAAAAGCTAATCTCTGAAGAGAAATATACTGTCTGCTATAAATTAACAATAGGTTGATTCCATTCAAATGATATTATATGCGACTGCTTCCCTCCTTTTTGGGTGCAAAACTTAGTTTTTGTCAATTGGCTTGTTCAAACTTTTGGAAAAAGTAACGATTTTCTTATCTTTAAAGTCGACGGCTCTCAAGCTATTTTTCTTATCTATGAATCTTTTGGATCCAAGCTCTGTACATGTCATTGCCGTTATAATTCTTCCAAATAAAGATCTTGATACGAAATTCGATCCTGTACTCTTTGATTAAGATCTTTAATAGCTCTCTCTTCCCTAACTACTTTAGTTGTTCTGTTGTTCCAGTACTGGTACATAGTAATTAAATTTTACTAGGATAAATAATGATTCCCGTGTATCATGCTTCTCGTGAAGTATACTTTTCTCTAAACTTTTGGTCAAATTACGACCAAGAGAAGTTACGGTCAAAAGTTAACTTTTTGCATGTGATGAAGCTGATTGTTTTTCTTTCATCATGGTGCATGGGGTGGTCTGGAGACTGCAGTATGTGCATCATCCCGAAATGTTTTTCAAAATTAAATATTTGCTGAACAACAAATTACAGAGATAGGGATATTGTTATTGTTCTGCTTCGTTTATGAAAGAGACAGTGTGTGTGGTCTATTGATTTTGTTATATATATATGTGTGCGCTTGCATGCAGCTCTCTCATGGCGGTAAGAGGAGACATATAGGAACTGGAACCCTGAGCTCTTTGCCTCTACGACTTCGAGTGAGTGTAGAACCGTCTTTTGTTTCTATATCCTTTTAAGCGCTAGATCAAGCTCGGTTTATGTTATGATCTATGGAATTCATAGTTCTCAACGCCAGTGTATATGGAATTGTGATGGGGAAATAATCTCCAACTTTAAGCTGTTTGGCCGAGTCTAGAAGTATAACCTCTTGGGATTTATAACCAAACGCACTCTACGCTGATAACTTAAGGTAAGACGCATAGGGATTAAAATCTGGGTATTTCCAGGTGATAGTTTGTGGAGTAATCAATGGAAAGTATTTGAATGGGAGTCAGCATAAGCAAACCGACCCAGAAAAGGACCTATAGCTGTAAAGACCGAGACAAAATGAAACACCCCCCGTCACCTCACTCCAAACCTCAGACATACTCGATATTTTTATTAACTATATGGTGTGGTTTCATCCGATTGAAAAGGGTCCCACTGTGTCTAGTAACATCTGGGCTTTAAAATGGGGTTTATTGTTGTTCTGTTATTGTTAATTTAATTTTGTAGCATGTTATCTTTGACTACCCACCCTAGACATTTGAACCTTTTCAAACTTGTGCTCTGTTTTGTATTGCTTATGCCTTCTCTAGAGGCCGTATAGGCACACCAAGTATTGTGTTCCCTAGTTAAGTAATGTTTGGTCTGTTGAAACGTAACCATGCTACTAGGAGGTAGTCCTTACGTGATGCTATAGATAGTTTTAGGAAAGGGCTAAACCCCAGTTCTATGATTAAAAATTCGAAATTGTTAATGAACTTTTTATATTACTGCATATGTAGTTTGTGGCCTGTAGATGGATATAATCTCATGATTTTTCAAATATATATGATTGAAGTGCACTCTGTTATGTTTTCTCATAGTATATGCCAAACCACCCCATGACTAGCATTTCTTTCTTTGTAATTATTTAAGAGAATGAAAATTCTCGGGGAAGTGCGTAGGAGTATTGTTAGAAGCACAATATAATAAACTTTATTTATTTCATTTAGTTTTATTACATATATATTAAAATGTATATAATCGTAGTAGGTGAGAAACGGCCATAAGTTGATGGAATCCTATACGGAATTAACCTAATGCTATTGTAGTATGAGATCAAAAAGGTGGTTATTCTTTCCATATCTTTTAATCTAGTGGCGAGTCTCTCCTTTGGATTATGTTGTGAGATAAAAAAAAGTGGCTGATATGTGAGTGAGTCAGTGTGTGTGTTGGGGGAAAAAGAAAAAGAAACCAAACTTGATATGAATGATGCTGATGGATTGTCATTTTGAAGGTTGCATAACAATGATTACCTATTCAGTTGTAGACAGCTTGATGTAATTTGTCTAGGCAGCTGACCATGCTTCCAATTACAAACATAACTTTGGGGGTAAAAGTTTCTTTTATCATCGGTGGGTTATTTTTAAAAAATAACCTCTTTTCTGTGATTGGTAAGTAGACATTTATACTCTCTTAGTAGAATGCTGATTATTTTTCCAGCAAGTAATCACTTTTTACTAAAGAGAGCAGTCGCGGCAATTAATTGCTTGACGTTCTTCAGAATTATATAACTCCTGATTATCCCATTCAAATATTGCCTCTTTTGGTCTACAACTAGACATACAAGTGAATCAATTATTATTATTTCTCCTTAACTTAGTTCCGTAAAGAAGAGGGAAGTGCCTAGTAGCCCATCTAATTTTAAGGATGTTGCTGTTTTAGTTGGTTTGCACCCAGATAACAACTTTCCACATCTATGTATTCCTTCGTCTTAAGACAAAACTACAATAAGTCAATTGTTTTCGTCCTATTGTATCTTTCAGTTTTTTATCGGGTGTTTTCAAGTGGATGACACTTTTGCTCTACTCGTGATCGACATGGTATTGGTAATTCATATATAATGATGTTTTTCGGTTTTTAAAAAAAGGTGGTGGGATGTATGCCTGGAGGATTTTTTAGCAATCGAGAGTGCTTGCTGTTACGTGATGAAAGTTGATGCTGATGCTGGCAGTAGTGGAATATTATGTGTATTTAAACTTTGGATTTGAAAACATTTTGATTGTTTTCTTTTTAGGGAAGGGTGTGATGATCATGACAGGTACCTGGGATGATGGCATTTAGTAAAGAAATTTAGTAAGAAGCTAATGATTCAAATTGATGTCTCAATCCCAGGGAGCATATTCTTTTTTAGTTCTTTTTTAAGCAAAAGGGACCGAGCCAGGTGTATGGATGAAAAATATACGAAACAAGAATATGGTGATTTTTTTTCCGAAAGCAAAAGTAAGAAGAGACATCAAACCAAAACGTCCAACCCGGATTAATCCAAAGATTGCTATAGTCATGAAATTTATCGGGTTCATATTGAGGATTATACCAAAAATTGCTTATTTTTGGAAGTTCATTCCTGAAATTAGTCAGAGTACTCTTATTTTTTACATCTTTTGTATAAAAGCAGGGGCGGATCCAAAGGGGGGGCGGTTTGAAAATTTGCCAAATACTCTTATAAAATTTTGAAAATGTACAAAATGATATAATATTTTAAAGAGTGACAACGTCAAAAAAAATTTTTACCCCCAAAGACAAAGCTTCTTGATCCGCTACCAGTGGCGGATCCAAAGGGGGGGCCGGGGGGCACCGGCCCCCCCGAAACTTTTGAAAATTGTCAAATGTTCTTATAAATTTTTAAAAAAGTACAAAATGACATAAAATTTTAAAGAGTGACAGTGTCAAAAAATTTTTTTGGCCCCCCGAGACCTAGCTTCTGGATCCGCCACTGTCCGCTACTGTATAAAAGTCTTGCCTTGCATCTCTCACCTCTCAAATTTCAACCCACTTTTCAAAGGGGCTAATAATGGAAGCTGTTACCAAGGTGTGTTTCCGAGGTGTGATCCTCAGATCACCCGTGGGTCTTGACGTACAGCTCAAGAGTTTCGTCTTGTGCATCCTTTTCTATGAGATATCTATTGTCTCGTTTACATGCTATGAAAATTCTAGAAGGATTTTGTTAGTAGGCCCATTTCGGGCAGGGGTAATTGGAAAGTATATAGCCGTAAAAAGCAGGTTGTTAGTGGGGTTAAAAAGGGAATGAAATGTACAGCTGGCTAGAGTATAGGTGAGTTGTTAGTGTGTCCCACAGGCGATAGAATCCTTTTAGGGATTGCCAGTTTTGTCTAAACTATAAATAGAATAAGGGTGCACCTGGGTAGTCATGCTTCCCCTTACGATTTTATTGTCGGCTGTATTGAAAGGTGAAATATAGTTTTACGAGGCTAGGGGTTCTTCTTGCCCTACCTCTCATTGTTTCGGTGTGCTCTTATCTCTAACATTTGGTGCGGTGAACGTGGGGATGACGACCCGGATGGATGGTCGGATTGATGGGTTAGAGAAGAGCGTAGAGGAATTGAGTAACCAGTTGGGAGTTATCAAGAGAGGAGAGGAGGAGACCCGCCAGGAGTTAGCAACGCAGAGGGGACCCGCCAGTTGGCAAACCTGACCACCGGGAGGCGAGTTGGAAGTCAGGATGAAGGGGATGAAAGTGCGATGAGCCAGCAAAATGACGATAGAAGGCTGGTGCTTACTCCCCCTCCGAACAGACAGACGCACGCTGGTGACATCGACACCAGAATCCCGGCTAAGAAAGTTGAGCTCCCAAGCTTCTATGGCGACGATCCATACTCTTGGATAGTACGAGCTGAACATTATTTTCTATCCGCCAAACGCCAGGATCCATGAGAGTCCAGTGGGCACTGGTGTGTATGGATGGAGCTGCTCTGCATTGGAGTAACTGCTGCGAAATGAACGACCTCAGATTACTTGGGAGGAGCTTAAATCGGAGCTGGTTCATCGGTACGGTGACGGATTAGCAGTTAATCCTTTTGAATCCCTTGCTTCGGTCAGACAGTGGGGTACCGTGACGGAATATGTTGACGAATTTTTGGCTCGTTCTGGGTTTTGTCCAGGGCAGTGTCCTGCGCAGAGTCTGGGAAATTTCCTCAGTGGATTGAAAGAGGAAATTAGAGCTCAAATCAGATCTCAGGATGAGACTGATTTGTATCGGGTGATGAAGTTAGCGGTGGAAATTGAGATGGAGATGGAAATTATGGGGACAAGGAAGAACGCCGACACAGCGGTGGGCGGCCAGAGGTTTGGGATTGGAACCAGATTGGGTTTCGAATCTCTGCCTCCTGTCAAGTGGGGCGGCTCAGCCCAAAGAGAGCTGCGCCCAGATCCAGGTGGGCCGGCAGCATATCGAACCCAAAAGCCCAACGAGCAGTTAACTCTAGGCCCAGGACCCAGCACCCAAATACGTCAACCTCCTCCAATTTCTTACCCACGCCCAAATCAGCCCCAAATTCGCCCAGACCCTAACCCTAATGCCAATTTCGGCCCCAAAACAGCCCCAAATTCAGACCGTCCACAACCCCAGCCAACCCAAATTCAGACCGCCACCACGAACAGACCTGCCCGCCCTTTCACGGCACAATCCTATTAGACCTCCGCGCTCGTGGCCTCTGTTTTCGTTGTAAAGAACCATATTCACCGACGCATCAGTGCAAACAGAGAGGATTGCGTGCTCTCATCCTAGGAGAAGATGAAGATCCACAAGGGGAACTCTCCCCGGTTTGCATTGAATCCGAACCTGAAACAGAACAAAGTCCAATCGACACATCTTCTAGCGATGGACTTACCACTCTTCTCGGCAGAAGGAATAGACCGTCCTCAAACCTTGAAGTTGCGAGGGCGTTTGCAAGGGGTGGATGTCATTCTCTTGGTAGATAGTGGAGCCAGTCACAATTTTATTGCTCAACGCGTGGTAACAGCTCTGAAATTACCTTGGACTCAAACAGAAACCTATGGGGTCCGCTTGGGAGATGGTCGCCGGACCTCCGCCAGCGGCGTCAGCCAAGCGCTTGAGGTGGATGTGGGCGATACTAAATTAGTGTTGGATTGCTATCACTTTCCCTGGGAGGAGTGGATATAATTCTGGGAGTTGCGTGGCTTGCGACATTGGGGGACATTGTCTCTAACTGGTCGGAGATGTATATGAAATTCACCATCGAACAGAAGGAACATTGCTTGAGAGGTGACCCCTCCCTCTCCCGCCTTCCTGCTGGACCCCGTTCAATTTTGCACATGCAGGAGGGAGAGTTTGGTGCAATTTTTGGGAGGTTTGTGCTGTGGTACCGTTGGGGCAACCAGGTGATGGCCTGCTATCAGAACAGCAGCGGGAGCTGCAGGCGCTGTTGTCGCAATTCCAGCAGGTTTTCCAAACGCCATCAGGGTTACCCCCAGCCCCCCTACGGATCACCAGATCCCGCTACAACCGGGGACTACAGCCATCAACGTGAAACCTATAGATACGGGCATGGACAGAAAGACGAGATCGAAAGGTTGGTAACTGACATGCTTTCAGCTGGGATAATCAGACCGAGCAACAGTCCCTTCTCAAGCCCGGTACTACTGCTAGTAAAAAGAAAGATGGAAGCTGGCGTTTTTGCGTGGACTACCGTGCTTTGAATAAGGTAACGGTGGCTGATAAATACCCAATTCCAGTTATTAAGAACTGCTTGATGAACTGCATGGTGCGCGCAATATTTCTCCAAGATAGACTTGCGTTCTGGTTACCACCAAATTCGCGTAGATCCAGCTGATGTCCACAAGACTGCCTTCAGGACACACACTGGCCATTACGAATTTTTAGTCATGCCGTTTGGACTCACAAAACGCCCCAGCAACCTTCCAATCTACAATGAACGATATTTTTCGACCTTATCTGCGTCGGTTTGTGCTGGTTTTTTTTGATGACATACTGATTTACAGCAGCGACTGGACTGACCATTTGCAGCATCTCGCCACTGTTTTGGGTGCCTCGAATCTCATCAATTGATGGCCAACCCCAAGAAGTGTGCTGGGCAGATCGCGAAGTCGAATACTTGGGGCATATCGTGTCCGCAAATGGAGTGGCTATGGACCCCAGCAGGTTGCGAGCATCCTTGATTGGCCTACTCCGAATTCTGTTAAGGCAGTTCGGGGATTCCTGGGATTGACTGGGTATTATAGGCGGTTTATCCGTGGATATGGTCACATAGCAAAACCACTTACAGCCTTACTAAGAAAGGAGGTTGCGGTCAAGTTCCAATGGACAGCAGAAGCGCAGTTAGCCTTCGAAGCACTCCTCAGGGCAGTGACTACAGCCCGGTGTTAGCTTTGCCGGATTTCACCAAAGATTTCATCCTGGAGTGTGATGCTTCGGGGGAGGGGGATTGGTGCCGTGTTGATGCAGGAGGAACGACTGTTAGCTTACTTCAGCAGAACGTTGTCTCCTCGAAATGCATCCAAGTCTACTTACGAGAAAGAGATGATGGCAGTGGTGCTGGCCATTCTGCATTGGAGACCTTATTTGCTGGGCAAACGTTCCGTGTTCGCACGGACCACAACAGCCTGAAACATCTTCTCCAACAGCACATTACCACACCAGCACAACAATATTGGTGGCCAAAATTATGGGGTTCAACTTCGTGTTGGAATACAAACCCGGGGCAGCCAACCGAGCTGCTGATGCCTTGTCCCGCAGGGGTGGCGACAATGAATTAATGGCAATTTCCATCCCTTTTTGGAGGGATGCAACCAAACTGCAAGCTGAGGTGGAGTGTGACCCGGAATATCAGCAGCTCAAGGTAAAATTGGAGGGCGATCCTCACTCCCCCCCCCCCCTTTCAATTACTCCATGGCCACATCTTTCACAAAGGGCGAGTGTTCTTGCCTGTCCATTCCCCTTGGATTCCAAAACTCATAGCGGAGTTCCATTCCACACCCTCTGGAGGACATGCGGGCGCTTACAAGACTTTCCGCCGTCTGTCCAGCAGCTTTTTTGGGCCAGATGATGAAGACTGTGCAAGCGTTTGTGGCAAATTGTATAATTTGCCAGCAGAGCAAGTATGAGACCTTGTCACCCGCTGGCCTGCTGCAGCCGTTGCCGATTCCCGAAACAGTGTGGTCCGATATTTCAATGGACTTCATCACGGGTCTTCCCCGTTCTGGTGGGTTCGACTGCATTTTTGTGGTGGTTGACCGTCTCAGCAAATATGGCCATTTTGTGGGACTTCGTCACCCCTTTACTGCTCGAACAGTGGCTGAAGTGTTCAGCAAAGAAGTGGTGCGTTTGCATGGCATTCCTCAGTCAATCGTGAGCGATAGAGACCCTCTGTTCTTGAGCGGGTTCTGGAAGGAATTCTTTCATGCCCAGGGGACGACATTGCGCATGAGCAGCGCCTACCATCCTCAAACAGATGGACAAACAGAGGTTTTAAATCGCTGCTTGGAGACTTATCTGCGTTGTTTTGCCAGCGAACAACCCAAAACATGGAGCAAGTGGTTACACTGGGCGGAGTTCTGGTATAACACGAATTTTCACAACTCCACCAACACTACACCATTTGAAGCTGTCTATGGCAGACCTCCTCCCACTATATTGCAGTTCTTACTCGGGGAGTTCAAGGTGGCGGCAGTGGCTGAGGCATACTATGACAGGGCTGAGGCTCTGCGCCAGCTGAAGTTCCATCTAGATCGAGCCCAGCAAAGAATGTGAAAGCAGCTAACAAACACCGCAGGGATGTGGAGTTTAGCCCGGGTGACCTTGTGTTAGTTAAACTGTGACCCCACCGGCAGTCTTCGGTCTCCAAACGCATATGCCAGAAGCTGTCTCCAAGATTCTTTGGCCCATTTCAGGTGCAGGAGCGCATTGGTGCAGTAGCATACCGCATCAACCTGCCACATTCTTCTCGAGTTCACCCAGTGTTCCATGTTTCCCAGCTGAAACGGGCCACCGGAGACCACACTGCTACTCCAGCACTCCCGTCGGATCTCTCTGTGGATGAACCGGAATTTATTCTTGAGTCAATCCTAGAAGTAAGGGCAAGAGTTCGGGCAGAAGAACCCTGTCACCAGCTACTGATTCAATGGCAGGGCAAACCACCTGAGGAGGCCACTTGGATTAGCTGTGCAGAATTCAGAGGCCAATTTCCGTTTTCTGGCCTTGTGGACAAGGCCTGTCCTGAAGGGGCGGGGGTTAGTAGGCCCATTTCGGGCAGGGGTAATTGGAAAGTATATAGCCGTAAAAAGCAGGTTGTTAGTGGGGGTTAAAAAGGGAATGAAATGTACAGCTGGCTAGAGTATAGGTGAGTTGTTAGTGTGCCCCACAGGCGATAGAATCCTTTTAGGGATTGCCAGTTTTGTCTAAACTATAAATAGAATAAGGGTGCACCTGGGTAGTCATGCTTCCCCTTACGATTTTATTGTCGGCTGTATTGAAAGGTGAAATATAGTTCTACGAGGCTAGGGGTTCTTCTTGCCTTACCTCTCATTGTTTCGATGTGCTCTTATCTCTAACAGATTTGGTGACAACTTGCACTTGATATCTATAGATAAGAAAGTACACTATTATTAGATCTTTATTTTTGATTTCACTAAGATCCATTCCTGATGTTGATTTTGTAACTAGGAGAGATCGTTAATCTAAGCTAGATAGAGATTTGGTAACCAAGTGACAGATCTCACCCTTTCATGACTCTTTTACCCATTTTTCCCACCTTGGAGTCTCTCACCATAGTGCTATTTTGGTTAGTTTATGAAGTAAGATAGATTTGGCCCTCAGCCTGTTTAATTTTGCAAAATGTTTACCTCCATTCCACATTTCAGTATCTTTGTCAAGCTTAGATGGTCTGAATCTAATCAAGGGTGCAAGATACTTCAACTCACTACCCAGCTTTAAAAGCTTAAACTGAACTTCAAACAAGCCCTCAACCTTCAAGCCTTAGCTTCAAGGCAATCTTATGAATGAAATCTTATCAGCATGGAAAAGATCGAAGCGTGAAACTTAAGAGAATACTTTATGCTGAAGAACAATTCTAGAGACAAAATAGTCAAGGTTTTTGTTGACAATTCAAGGATCTTCTTGGCACTCCTCGATTGCGTCTTCAAGTGTCTTCTTGGCTCTGGCTTTATATCTTTGTCACAATGTAGTTTATAAGGCTACTAGTGAAGGTTATGCTAGTTGGCTCAAAAAATTTCTAAATATATCATCAACCAAGCCCAAACAACCTTCATAAAAAGTAGATCCATGAAGCATAACATCCTTTTTTTTCATGAGTTGATTAAAGGTTACAACATAAATTCCTTGTCTTATAGATGGCTCATGAAGATCGACCTGAAGAAAGCTTTTGACTCCATTGAGTGGAATTTCATCCACCACCTTATCAAGACCTTAAACTTTCTCACCAGCTTATTCACCGGATTATGGAGTAGGTTACTACACCAAGCTACTATGTTGTCATCAATGCTAGCCATAAGGGCTCTCATTTGTACCGAGTAGTTCAATAGGCTGCTCCAAAGCTTGTATAACTGTAGTAAGTTTGCCTTCTACCCTCACTTCAAGAAGATGAAGCTGACCCACCTTTGTTTTGCGGGCGACTTGATGGTTTTTTGCAAAGCTAATAGGGATCCATCAATGAAATGATGCCTGCTTGAATGCATTTTCTGGGACTTCTGGTCTTAAAGCAAACATGAACAGACTATAATGTTTCTTGTTAGTAGGATCGAGGTGCTGATCGAGTCGGTTTGAGTTCTTAGACTCAGAAGGACTCGCGTTGGATTGAATTGACTTGATGCGGAAGCTTTAAAACAGGATATACAAGAATGGAATGCTTATATTGATAATTCAATATGAATCATAACCTAGTATTCTAGGCTCGGGGTTTCATAGAAGGACTTTGTCTAACCCTTACACTCAAATCTCTAAAAATGGATCAATACAACGTATGGAGTATTTGGGTGCAATGGCTTTAAAAGCTAGATGGAACTTTCTAAGCATAAACAGAACTTAGTTCTTCAAAGTAATCTCTCAAAAGTATACTATCTCTCTAGAAAAGTGCGAAATGTAAGCGTCAATAGTTTCTGAAGACTTCTAATGGTTTAAGTACAAAATAAGACTCGACAATAACTTCTACATAATTTCCCATGATGCCTTGATAGTGATGCTCCACAACTTTCCTTCTTTGACTCATTTTGACTTAACCGCCAACAGAATGACTCGTTACACTGGGTTTAACCGCTGCTGCCTTAATCTTCAGAACTGGTCAACAATAGCGGTAATCTCCATGTTCTGGCTTTGGTCGCATGTCTCTTTGTTTTTTGAAACTTACAAAGGAAGTATGTGTCACAGTAGGACTTTGTCTGATTGTGCTTTGTCTTCATCTTCATAACAGAGTTGGACTCTATCATCAGACTGATTTCGTCTTTGGTCTGGGACTCATTGAGATTGTCATCATCTGTAAAACCAGAGTGCTAACGTATTCCCTTTTTTTGCTAATGATGACAAACTCAAGTGTCCTTTGTGGTACTAAAAAACATCAAAGACACAACCAAAGAGAACAGGGAAGGGGAACCGACTCTGTCGTGATTTTCCCTTAATACCAGCATAAGATTCTAAACAAAATTCCCCCTCTATTTCGGTAATAAGATAAAAGTGCATAATAGAATTTGATAATAACCAGAGATAGTTAAGAAACAACATAAAAGTAGACAAGTATCCAAATAAACCTACAGAACGACTAAGGCCCTAAGAGACACTCCTATTGCAAAAGATTAAACCCACACAGAACCATCCAACCGCAGGGTACACTTCCCCCTTTTGCCAACTCAGGGGAAGGATGCAACAGTCTGTCCAAAAACCATGAGAGTCAAATAGTTAGTTACATCAAGAAAATTTAGTTTAAACATCCCAAAACAACACTAAAAGTTTTTATAAAAGGCTATGGGTGATTAATGGTTAGCAGGAGTGGCTAAGGTGATGGCACCAGCAACATCACTTTGTGTTTCTGATTCCTCTGCAGTCTGACCCTTTTGAATTGACTTGTTGAGAACTTGTATTCTTGCAGTGATGAGTTCACGAGTCTTCCCGAAAGTCGTTCATCTTGTGATTCTATAGACGCACCGTTTCCTTGAGTTCAATGAACCTGTCTTCGACTGGATTGAGTCGTTCAAACAATTTTTTAATAATCTCATCGGAAGGAGTCTCAGTGGAAGCCGAAGGTACATGAGTAGATTCTTTTTGAAAGGATGAGGTTTTATTGAAGAGTATCTTACCTAGTATGTCAGTATCCAGAATAGTAGAAGGTGTGGGGTTTTATTGATAGCACTTCTCTCACTCCTTTGGAGTAGCAAAGTCAAGAGATGGAAACCAGATCGATCATAAAAGGATAAGCCAAAATCTGGGATGTTAAAATAAGAAGCAAGAAGTGTAAAGTTAAGTATAAGAGGTGTACCATTTACCTTTGTCAGCAGCTTCCCTTTTCGAATCACACAGTCCCTGAAGAAATTGACCAACTCATCTTTGTAGAACTCTTTGATATCTGGTGAAGAGGTATAAGCATGGATGGTAATCAAGGAGCTCGATGATGATGGAGAATCTCATAAGATGGAGCTAGTTGATGTCAATGGGCTTTCCTTTGACTAGGTTTCTGTTCTCTACATTGTCATCTTCTGGTAGGGTATACATACAGTTGTGAATACCGATTAGGCCAGTTCGTGGAGGCAGAGGGACTGGGTCAGCTCTTGGAAGCAAGTTCGTGAATTGACTTGATGTGGAAGCTTTAAAACAGGACATGCAAAAATAGAACACTTGTATTGATAATTCAATGTAAATCACTACCTAGTGTTCTAGGTTTGGGACACTGTATAACTCCTATATTTGAGTACAATTGCTCTAAAAGATAGATGGAACTTTCTAAGCATAAATAGAACTTAGTTCTTCAAAGTAATTTCTCAAAAGTAGACTGTCTCTCTAGAAAAGTGTGAAATGTAAGCGTTAACTATTTCTGAAGACTTGTAATGGTTTAAGTACAAAATAAGACCCAACAATAATTTCTACATAAAAAGTGATGCTCCACGACTTTCCTTCTTTGACTCATTTTGACTTAACCACCAACAAAATGACTCGTTCAACTGGGTTTAACCGCTGCCGCCTTGATCTTCAGAAGTGGTCAACAATAGTGGCTATCTCCACGTTCTGGCTTTGGTCGCGTGCCAATTTGTCTTTTGGAACTTACAGAGGAAGTCTGTGTACTCTACGACTCTGTCTGATTGTGTAGTGTCTTCATTTTAGTAACACACTTGGACTCTATAATTCGACTAACTCCATCTTTGGTCTGGGACTCATTGAGATTGACATCATTTGCAAAACCAGGGTTCTAACATTTTTTGATGGCGTTGGTGTGCCTACCTAATTTTTCTTTGCTAAGAAATTTTAATATGAAAGTTAGTGTTTTACCAATTAAGTTATGGGGATCCCTTTTAGCCCAACAAAGCCCTCAGCTCTGCGATGTAGAGACCTAGTCAACAAGTTGATTGCCTAAGGATTAATTGTTCATCTTCTAGGGTCCTAACTCCTAAGTTATGCTGGTAGGCATAAATCAGAAATTTATATCCTCCTCTCAATGCAAATCTATTGGCTAACCACCTTTATATTGTCTATAAAGGTTCGTAAACAGATCACATCAGTATATGGGTTGGGACTCACTCGTCAATTTGAAAACTGGTTGTTATACCTTAAATTTCAACCCCTGGGGAGTTCTCAAAGCAAAATGAGTCTAAGGGTAAAATGGTTAAAGTCTCATACACCCTCACAGAAAAGAAAAATTGGGGCATTTTTGATGTTAAATGACAATTTTCAACTCTTCTAGTTTTATAAGATTGATCTACCACCTTAAAATAAGAACACGCTAGGGCAAAAACCTAAAAAATCTGATTGAAAAAATTCGTCAAAAATTTCATCAAAAACCTTAAAATGACACTTGATCTGTAGCTGTTCGTCATCGCAGACGCTTGGCCCGGGGTACCAGACCATGAGTCCAAGATAACGGATAGTGTATCGGACACCCAAATTCGGGAAAAAAGAGAGAAGTTTAGTCTTAGTCCATGGTCATTGATACTACGCCTCAGGTCATGGACCAATCATTCTTTTACTACCTTTTTATTTTCTTTTTTCTGCGTGAGTTAAAAATCTTAGTTCGTTCCCAGAAACTTGATCCGTGGTCACGAACACCTAAAATGTTTTTATCTAATTGAACTCACCTTTCTGCCATTGCATTAACCCTAATCTGTCTGTGGCATGGACAAAAGCTATAATTCACCAATTTCTAAAATTTCAACCCTAATTTGACTTGCATAATAAATAACGCGTTTAACTCTCAAAATAGGTTAAAAGCCGTAGAAGATAGAGGCTACCTTTCTTTACCTTAGAAAGGAAAATTAACATTAACTTAAGCGTTAGGAAACACTAGTAAAGGAAAAGGAGTTTGCTAGGCAATAAAAGTATTTGAACCTTGAAAAGCTTCATATCAAGCCCCCAGATCTAAATCGCTAACCTTTCATAGTTTAATAGGTTACAACTAGGTGGTGACTCTAATAGATTAGTGTGAGTTAACTTGGGTTAAAAAGTTTAGGTTATACAACTTAGCTTGATGATCTTAGTGAAAATTCGGAGTTAGAACCTATAAACTGATCCTAGCACACTTAGAAAGGTTCAAGATCAAGGCTCACACTTGAGCATAATGGGGCCCGGGGCTTAAAAACCTAGAAATATGGAACATAGCTACTATATTGAACATCTACTGTAGACCCAAGTAAAAGGTGATAGCCTATGGGTAAAGTGGACTCATGAGTTCTCCTTAACAAGACAATCTCTGGGAGGTCAATATTGCTTCATATAGCTCATGGACAAGATGAAACATTCTTGAGCTGACTCTTTAAAGTATTGTGAGGACTTGCTACAACAATAAATTCTCAACCAAAAAGCTACAATAAGTTAAATAAGCTGGAGTCGTGTAATATCGAATGCGAAAAATTTCCCAAGGCATAGCTGGCAACCAAAGACGGTCAAAGGGTTTTGCCTTATTGAAGGCATGGAGAGGGGCAGTTCATGGAAATGAAGGAATAAGGTTTTGGAATACCTACTTAATTTATGCAGTAGTGTTGAGTATTTGGAAGAGAATTGAAATGGTTTTAGAAGGGAAGACTATGTTTCTTGATTTGGTGATGAGTATCACAAAACGTCATGTTTGGGACTTGACTAGGAATTGGTTCGTGACTTCCCAATTCAGTCTGCTGTATTTTGTAGTTTAAAGGGGACAGGACAACTTATTTGATGGTTTTTGTCTATAGAAGGTTTTATCAGTAGGTGAGGGATTGCTCTTAACCCAAATATGGTTTATGTGGTGCTGCGGTGGCTGTGTCTTTCTTTGGTGTTGCTTATTTATTTTGGTCAAACACCCTGCCCCCCTCTTTGTTCGCTGCACGAGGAGTGCTCATCAGGTTTAAGGTTTAGCATGATGATGGGTGCTGCTCATTCTGATGTAGGGTGTTTTACTATGTCTGTGTAAGATTATGATAGTTATTAGATAGCACATTTAGTTTGTACCTGTATGTTGCATCTCAATATGGCTATTACGTCAATATCTATACATAAATGTAACCATTTTCTCTTTGTTTTGTTTAGAAGTGTAATGTTGGGTGTATGGTTAATTATAACTGCACCACTCTCTTTTTGATACAATATTTCTGATTATTTATAAAAAAACCATTTGATAATTTAGTGAATGGAGGGTCTCTTTTGGTAGACTTAATCCTCAGGGCCAAATCTGTTGTTTCACTCTTTATCTTTCTTTCATTTCAATCTTAGAGAAGGATTTATATCATGCCGCCGGCTAAGGAGAGAAGTGAGGAGCAATATATAGAGAAAAGGAAAGTGTGTCAATTGCAATAATGTTTTACGTGATTCAGCCTTAACACTTATCATCCACCATGAAAGATGATAATATCTCTATAGTATCTAATGTTACAAAAACATCATGAGAATGAGAGTAAAAAAGATAGGTTAGAATGGAAGATCCCCCGATAATAAGGTGGGTTCCCCTATTGATAGGTAAATAGTGCAAGTAGTCACCAAGTCTTTCTCCCTGTGAATCCACCTGATTGAGAGGGGTCACGCTTCGAAATGAAGCTGCGAGTGCTCTGGACATACGAAATAAGTCAGTCACGATCTTGTAGACCACTCTGGTTAGTTTTGATCAGTTTAGTAATTAGTCACCTGTTCTTTTTCTGGCTCCTCTCTAATCTTGAAGTTCCGTCTTTTCTATTAATAAAGGTTTTGGCTTTTACTCACTAGACTAGGGGGGGTAGTCTCAGAATTTGAAGCCTTTTAGGAACACTGATAACATGTTTTTCTGCATTTCAACGCATATGATGTGCATTCCGCTATGCTCTATTTAATGTGGCATGCAAAACACTTTAGGAAGTAAAATAGCGCAGCTCCTGTCTTGTAGTAGCCTCCAAATTTGACTTGTTATGTCCTTGCATGATCATATTTTCTTTTGAATTATCTTTATTTTGACCTGTCCGCACCCTTTCCATGCCTTTTTCTCTGTTTTTCCTTTTGTTCCTGTTTTCTTACAATCATCGTTTCGTGTTGGCTTTCTGCATTTCTTCCCGTTAGTTGGATCTGTCTATATCCATAACATGCAACATGAATGATAGTTATCTCTGCCAGTTCAACTTGAAGAATCATTTGTCCCTCCAATAGTGAGACACGTTCCAGCTAGTTGAGGTGAACCCCCAGCTGTAGACAGTGGAAATTGTATGTTCGGTGAGATAAAATAATGTTGAGGCCAAGGTAATTTTGGCTCTGGCAAATGAAAATTGTTTCCAGAGTAATGTGCTAATGCTCCCATAATTGTTTCAAAACTGGTCTCTTGTATGATTCAACTTCACTTTAGTCCTACTTTCCACCAAACAGCACTGTAGCAGACTACTACTATTTCCATTTATTCTTCCTTTTAAACCTTTTTATTCCGGGTTGATTCGTTTTTAATTACTTCTTTTTCTGTGGGGACTCTATTTTCTGTCGGTTTGACTCTCAACTGAATTAACCGTCATTACACGCATAGATTATACATATTTCCCTGCTGCTGTTTGATATATTTAATCCCCTTGATGTAGAAATGACGATACCTCTTGTTTATGTAGGGTCAACAAATTATGTCTGTTTCTAATTTGTTTTCTTTGGCTCCAAGCTTTTTACATCTGACAAAAATCATGCTTGAGATTTGTTATGTGTTACTTTTCAAGTACACTGTTTGTGAATAGTTCATAAATGAGTGAACTAGGGCACCATAAAGGAAAAATATCATGCTATCAAGATTCGATGTAGAAAGCACCCAATTGTTGAAGTTGAAATCCTTGAGGGCTATTGGAAACACAAAAATGTTTCCTTAGAATTGTAGCAGTTAAAAAACTAGTGGCTGTTCAAGGAGCCAAAACTAGCGAGATATTGTATATAGAATGGAAGCTAGCCATAGTCCTGTCCTGTCGGCACCCATAAATTTTGCCCGAATGATAAACATATCCTTTTTTGAATTTCCTATTTTTCGGATAATTGTTGTGGAAGAAAGGGAAGAGTCTTGAACACTTCCGGTGGTAGATCCCATGTTTTTTGTTTGTTTTGGCTCTCTAATGGGATGATGGGTATTGCTGGGCTGTGGGCAATGCCTTTATGCCACCGAAAGGGTTGGAGATGGAACTAACCGTGTCACCATATGAAGCCATCCCGACATTTTGTTTTATTTTTTTCGCTGTAAAAAAACCTAAACCCTCCTCTTGGTCTTCTCTGATTCATATGGTCATATCCCTTGAATCTAGGCTTTCTCTCTTTCTTTCTTTTCCAGTGAATGAATTACAGTGTGCATCAAAGATCCCTTTTGACTGCTAACCTATAAACCTAAATCGCTGACTGCTGAGACCTATTGTTTAGGACTTTGTCAATTAGACATTGTGGGCCTGGATGGTTTTGTTACTTTCCAACAGCTCTGATCAACTTTTCTTCTTTTTCCTTGTTTTTTGTTTTTCCTCTTTTTGTAGAGAAAGGTTGTATTAGTAGTTGGTTAAAGTGGCTCACTATACTTTATCAACTTCAAATAGCCGCACTATTCTGGCAGATTAAGTGCCGCAACAGTCTCCAACTTTTTTGCCTTTAGGCAGGGGTGTTATATTCATACTTCATTTTTTTTTATTTCATTATAAATGCTACTCCCTCTATCCCACATTGACCGTCCTATTTATTATTTGGACATGTCGTTTGGCTTCAATTTTTAACAAATAAGATAAATTAATTTTAAAAATTTAAATTTTGTATATGATTCCTTACATGATAAACTATAATATAAAATTTAGTTTTATAAAATTATTTTACCTTATATGTTTAATATTGAGGTGGAAAAACGTGCCAAAAAGCAAACAGGACACTTATGACGGGATGGAGGTAGTATCTTTTATATATAATAGATTATTCTTCAATACCATATGTTTAATTTCCATATCTTTAACTTCAAATTTCCTTTTTTATTACTTGCTTTAACTTAAATTTATAACTCTAGTATTGCTACGATGTGTAGATATTAGGTTTGTTTTGTAAATTGTACTTTTAGACAATTTTTCATCTATATTATTCCTACAACCTGGAGCTAGCTAATACTTGGAAAGTAATTAACCTTTCTTCTCTAAGAGTTGGGATATCTTTTTTCCTTTTTTTTCTTTTTTTTCACATGCAAATCAACCAGCACCAAGAGGATCCAAGGGAACTCATAAAGGTGTCCATGACGTAAATATATTCTTACTTTTAACTGAGAATGAATAGTTAGGATAAGATACAGCACCAACCTTTTCCTTTTAGGAGGAAAAAGCAAAAAGAGAAAACAAGAAGTTTAGCGAAAATCAAATGACTTAAATGCTAGTGATATTCATGTCTGACCAACATGGCTGAATGAAAAAAAAAAAGAAAAACATAAAGGGAAGAGCCTAAAGCCTAAAGGGGGCTTGGTCAAACTCATGGAGGGAAGATAACGTGAGTCGTGACTCGCCATATTTTCCATATCCTCTAAAGGGATTTTGGGCGTTGGCCTCATAAAGCTAGGTTTGGAAGTTTTATCTTAAAGCTTTGTGTGGGTAACCAATGTGAGGTTGACATGTTTACTTTTTGTGTATTTGGTCAACACTTTAACCAATAAAGAGTTAACATGTGTCACATTAATTTCAAAGAATAGATTAATGTGCTGAAAGAACGCAACCTTTATCTACAAGGGTGGGAAGTGGTATAGTATCTTTATGAAGATTAATCTGTCTACTGTTTTGACAGTCGGTCTGTTAGAGATTAGCTGCTAGCTTCACATGTTTGTGAAAAGAAACACCGTTAGCTGTGAGCAAATCTTTTCCGTAGGAGGAAGTCAGTTGTTAGTTGTTTGAGAGAAGGTCATTTCTAACGCACTTTGTTGTTGTACATACCCCTCATTGATTAGAGTCTCAAGAATCAGGTTTATAGTACTACCTTCTATTTAAAAAATCTGAAATCTGTCGTTTTAGAGATGAATCTGGACAAAGGAGGGAGTAACATTTTAAGTCTGATATATATACATGGCGGTGGGAGATCTAATAACCACGCATATCTTTAAGCTCAAGTTGGAGAATGGGTGAATGAGCTTGCTGGTTTGATAATCGGTATGAATGGCAAGGTTTAAATTCCTGCTAATATCTTATTTTAGTTTGGAAGATGCCTTTGCTTAATTGAAAGATACCCAGAGATTAAAAAAAAAAAAACGGTGTCCTCATCATACTCCCTGGCGCAGAAGTGTCTTTGTCAAAAGCTGTAGCCTCAAGTTCCATCTTTTTTATCATTAGAAGCAGGTAAACCAGTCTGTGACTAGCAACAAAAAGACCCACCCCTACTCCTTTTGTCTATCCTGTTGACACTATCCAACCCCACTACTCCCAGCAGCAATCAAAGTCATAGTCAATGTATAGTAACGCTAATTTAATAGCAATAATATCCGCTGAAATGTTGGTCCTTTATGTTTCCAGTAGCCATCTTCATGTAATAATGCATTAGTCTACATTATAATTGAAGAAAGACCCTCTCGGGAGTTCTAATTCATCTAAACTAGTTAGTCTAGCAATCCTATTTATCAAGTCTTAATCCAAGCGGCGCTTGTCATCGACAACAAAGTTCTTCCAGTTGCTTCTCATACCCTTTTTACATTGACATGGACGTGTGAGAGGCGGTTGAGTTGTGTCCTAGCGGCATATTTATTAAAGCTTCTATGAAGTAGGCCTAATTCTGTTCTTTAGAAAAAGATTGAGACCTCTAGTTTGATTGTAAGTCGAAAAAAGAAAACACTGATGTGCCATCAGGATCATTATAGGCGACATTGGTCGTCATGGTCGCTATGTTCTAGGGAGCTAATCGGGTCCTTGTGTTTCCAAATCCCCGCCACCCATCAGGAAATGATAAATGGGTCACTTGGAATGTTGTGAATGTTAGGAAGGAGGTGCGGAGGTTTCATGGCTAGGTGACACCTTTCGATTAATTTCTTGCTTGGAAACTGACGAGCTCTTACCGACAGCATTACGTGTGAAGTTTTTCTTGTGGTGATGGGTACAAGTTAATGGTGTATATACATTCTCTTTCCCTCTCTGTTTCACATTTAAACCCAACTTAGTCGACTCATCAGTAGAAGAATCGGACAGGAAACCAACTAGACCGTGACGCGTGGAGTAGCTTGCTTTTGCAGTCTTTGCCGTGAGAAAATGTTCGTTTTGTTTGATCCATTTTTCCCAGAAAAAAAGAGACAAAATGAATACTTGGTCCTGTAGTGCTGATACACAAATCGATCTAATAGTAAGAAAAATGATAATATGAAAGAGTAACATTACAACAACCAATTGAAACTAATGAGGGCATTACGGTTAGTTTGGGAACTAGTAGCTCTGCCTGCTAGTCATTTTGCTGACTGTTATGCGTATTTCTGAAAAACACATTCTACTTTCTAGCCGCTGCTCACACACAGTGAAAGAGTAACTGTGTTTGCTTTCAGCTTTAACTTTTCTGGTCCTAAACAACTAATTATATGTTTAGTAGTTTCTTCCAAAATCTGTAAAATTCTAATATTCAACAAATAAACTCAAACGTGTCCTTTGCCAACTGCTTTCTTGTTTCCAAATACTTCCTTTGTGCTTTCCTCATATGGACCTAATTTTGGGAGAGTAGACTTAAGATGACTTTTTGGGATATTTGCTGTTAGCTTAGGCTCTAGCAACTCTACAACTCCTTACATGGACTACCTACCACTACTAAAATATAGATTTTTGGTAACAACAAAAAATTGTTACCATAAACCAAAATCCTTAGTAATTTAAATTATTGTCGTTACATGTCGTTACATATGATGACGTAACCATAGATCATTTTATATTGTAATGATCTTTATTCGTTATTAAAAGTTATATCGTTACTAAAAATATGATTTTGTAATAAGTATATCGTTACTATAGTCTCAAATTTTTTTAAGTCTTTAGTTTTATCTTTGGTAACGAAATACTTGTCACTAATAACAGCTATCTAAAATTTTAATTTTTACTGGTGTACCCACAACACTGGAATGTTAATTCTTGTTCACTCACTAAATGGAACCTATATATTCTATGTTACAAAGCTATCTAAATATATTTACATGGTGGTGGAATATCATAGATCTAAGATTCTATTCGCCGTCGCCTACAGACGAGTGAAGCGTTCAGCCAGGTCAGCCATATGTCCTTGAAGGGTCAAGAATTTCTCCATGGAAATCGTTGTTGATCTTGGGAGGTGTTCTCAGAGAGTATTTCTTGCTCTTAGGATGGTTCTGCCATTTGAATATTCTTCTTCGTGGGGGGGGGGGGGGGGGTGAGAGAATGTGTAGTGATTGTGAGAAAGTTCCCACAAACGGCACCAAATACTTTGATGTAGGTTTAGATTAACACTTTTAGGTATTTGTGGATTATGATTTCGAGTTGGTGATTATGGTTGAACAAGACGACACAGATTTATGTGCTTCGATCTTAAATGATCTAGTCCACAGGGGTTGGTAAAGCTTCTTCGTATGATTTGGGAGAGTAAAAGTGAGGAGAGCGAGTATTCATGTATGTGTTTTTAAATAAATGAGACATTGATTGCTAACACAGAGATAGAGACGGATGAGTCGGCTCGCTGCTCATTTGCTGACCAGGTTGGTGACGCGGGCTACCTCCACGTGAAGTATGGCTGACGTCACCTGGGATGGTCATTTCAAGAACAAAGCTTCATTCCTTGCTTGGCTTCCCTTTAACCAAGAAAATGACACATTAAGCTTGAAGTATTTAATAATGTGTCAGGAAGATGTGCAAGTGGTAAAGTCTGGTTGTCCAACAAGATTGATGGAACGTGATGTTAGCATCGCGCGTGCTAGGTCATGAGTGCTCTTCGTAGCAAAGCCGAGGACATTGACCTGGGTTTCTACTGAAGAAACCCGGTTGGTGTTGGCTGGCTAGTCTCGGGTTTAGCCTTCGTTATGGGACCGCGGTTCCCATTGGGGAAACCCGGCTTCTTGGGCTTGATGTTTGATGGCAGACCATCTTATTCCTTGGTTGTTGGTTCCTCATTTAGGGTACATGTCTAGACGTACCAAAGTATGATTATCTTCTTTTAATGACATGATTAAGGCGAGGTTAATTACACCGTACCAACACTAGTTCCCAAGTCTCGCTTTTGGAGTTTTCAAGAGAAGTGAGACTTAAAATGTCTTGGTTTTCTTATTTTATACCTGAGAAAATTTTGAAGTGAAAAAAGAGTTGAGAAAATTTACCCGGGGTATCCCCATTACATTAGTCCCCCAAGTTCGGCTTTGAGCGATAAGTTGAACTTTTGTTGGAGTTCCAACTAGATACACTCCGGTAACGGGGAAGCCAGTATAGGTCGAATGTCGCGAGCCGAGAGCAGAAGGTCATGGAGCATGACTCGGGGGGCGCTTAACATATGATTTTTTTTTCATTTCTTTGTGAATTTCTTGGCCCCGTGTAGTTGTCTATTGGGTCTCGCAAATTGTAAACATTTGATACGAATGGATAATAGACAGTTACCTTTTCCTCAACGTGCCTTGCGTTTTGTTGATAAAATGATCTTTGTGGTGGGTCAGCTTCTTGAGAAGGGGAAAGGGTAGTGCCTTTCTTTTTTTTTTTCTTTTTATCCGTCTTCACATTTATTTACGTTGTTGATGATTAGACATTGAGCCGTTACTTGTGCGCGGAAGAAAGCTGGCTTCTTCGGACCAGACTTTTGTTCCTTGCTTATTTTTTTCCTTTTGTGAGGCGTTCGAGCCGATTTCACGTACAGGGAAGAAAGTTGGTTTCTTTTTGTCTTGGTTTAGAGGCGTTCAAGCCTATAGTGGTGAAAGAGAGAAAGTTGGTTTCTTCTTAAGGTTTTTGAGGAAATACTTTTCGGGTCAGATTGTGGCGCTCCTTAAGGGGTATTTCCTTCAGAAAACATGGTTATCTGGCTGGTTGGACGACGTGTTAGGCCTAATCCGGGGACTTTGAACACTAGTCGCATTTTGAACACTAGTCATGTTTAGAGCTTCGAATGCTAGGTGTGTTTAGTCGTGTTTTAGGCTTTGAATGCTAGGCGTGTTTTTGAACACTGGTCGTGTTTGGGCTTTGAACGCTAGGCGCGTTTTTGAACACTAATCATGTTGGGCGTCCCGTAGGTTCATGAGTGGATTCTTAAAGAAGAAGAGTCAAACTAGTTTTATTAAGAGCATTCGAGCCGGGTAACATGAGATACATAGGAAATATTCAAGGACACAGAAAATTACCTGGAGACACTTGAGGACCGTAAAGACTGTCTAGAAATGTTCAAAGAAAATTGAAAATTATGTAGAATTCTTAAAGGTAGTCAAAGATTACCTAGGGGTAACACTCCTTGAGTTGCTTGGGTTTAGCCCGAATTTGTGTGTCGTTGCTTTGTTTGTTACCCCTTTTGACGTTCATGTCGGCAATCTTGAATTTAGGTGGAGATACTTTAGAGGAGTGATGAATCCCGCTGGATTCTCAGGCAGTGGTCTTTGCAGTTGAAGTCATTGTTCGACCGGGACATCTTTCCTCTCTCTCCCTTCCCAGACGAAACATTCGGGTGATATATGTGCCGGCTCAAATCCCCTACAAGCCCTTCTTTTGCCGCGATTGTTAAAACCTCCATCATTGGCCTGTTGATCCATCTGAGTTATGAGGTGTGGGGCTTCTTTTCTAGTTGGGGTGTTGTGGCTTGACCGAGCTACTGCGGCAGTACATCTGACTTTGAGATCCGGAGTCGTAGCTCTTGTTATAGTTGTCACAGCCAGAGTGGTACTTGGTGTCTTGGATTCTAATGTGGCCCTAATTCCTTCCAATTTTCTTGGTGGGTTTGTCCTTGTCGAAGTAGCTGTGAGCCGATTTGGCCATTTCCCGCGCTATGCTTACAACCTTCTCAACCTTTATGTAATTTTCGGCCCAGGTGGTGAGCTCGTCGTAGGATTTGGGGGTTGACGTGGTCAAGTCCTTTTATGAATTTAATCTCTGCCAAGCCATAGCGGTAGGCAAAGATAATGACCGAGTCTTCATGTTTACCGATCTTTGTGACGGCTCTACGGAATTGTTGGTATACTCCTTGATATCCTCGCTAGGGCGTTGTTGCATACCTATGAGGTCTGAGGATTTCTTCTTTTTGGTTTATCGCTCGGCTGTGAAGTGTGACAGGTACAGCTGCCCAAGCTCCAGATGGACTTATCGGGTCCGTGTGTGAACCACGTGAGCACGTGGCCTGACAGGGATGACGGGAAGAGGTGGCATCGGGCATGACCATCAATGTAAGTGGCAACCATGACGTATTTGAAGCGTGTCAAGTGTTCTACGGGATCCCCTGAGCCGTCGTATATAGGGATATTTTTGGCAGAGTTAGCAGGAAGGGAATTTGGTTCACCTCTTTGGAGAATGGATTGTGGTCCACTTTCCCTTTGTCCGCATCTGTCGCCCCCTGCTAATGAGAGAAGCGCTCAGCTAGGTCAGACATCGTTCGTTGCAGAGTCAGAAATATATCCATGGAAATCTCAGAGAGTATTTTTTGCTCTTTGGATGGTTTTTCCACTTGAATATTCTTCTTGGTGGTGGGTAGAAAGATTTTGTAGTGATGGTTATGTGGTGTAGGTTTAGATTAAGTCTGTAACACCCCATCTCCAAATACAGTGATCGTCGTCTTATGTCCATCTCGTTCATTAACAACGTAGCGGAAAAGTTCTACTAAATTGGTGTTACCGCCGTTAGTCACCCACGTGACTAACTAGGCCTATTCTCTTTACAAGTCACGGTCTGACTAACCGGATAATTACTCGAGCATCTATACAATACAAATCATAAACCACAGCTTATACCGAGTATCTCATATCCTAATACATCATACTAACATCTCATCAATTACTAAACAAGTGTACATGCACAACTCGTGTAACAAATGTAAAAGCAACCCGAAGTACCCTACCCGCTCCTACTCTCAGGTTGAGTCCTCGTCTGGCACCTACCTGCAAAGTTTAAATCACAGGCCCCAAGGGGCTCAGCACATGGCTGGTACAGAAAACGTGCAGCCCACAAGCTAACAGGGCTACACACGACTACTTTGTCGTAAACATGCAATTGTTTATTCATACAAATAATAATAAGAAGTACGATAACAAACAACACATTTATGTGAAACATTCACAGCTCAAATAAATCGAACGTCGTAATGGACGCCCATTAATGAGTAAGTTAGATTCCTAACTTCTGAGGCCTGAGAATTGTTTAGTTCTCGTGTTTGACCATACCTTATAAGTGTCAACCATTCTCTAAATAGAACTGGTTGTTCTCTAACTGAATTGTTTATTTTTGTCAGGTCAAGGTAACCCTAGCCAATGAGTTATTAGCTCCATTGAGTTAATAAACACAAATTCTTAAGTTATGAGGGGTGTAGGCTTGACCCTCCCGCGCCTCCTGAATTTGCCTCCCACCTTGAACTGTTCACTCGAGCTGGTCGGGTCTGTTGTCGACCCTAGGCGACAAGTCGTAGACGAGCCATATGCGGAAGACAGATCTGATATAGATGCCGACCTCCTAACCTAAACATGCATGACCGGAGTCAGTCCCGGATTCCTCTCCTCAAGTTCCAGTTAGTTGAAGTCTCATTGACAATTTGTTAGTTAAACCTCTCTCGATATTAACCAACTAACAACAGGGAGTATTTATAACCTTATACAATTGTTACTAAACATAGTTAATGAACAAGCTCTAAATCAAGTCGTGTTAGTGTGCAATGGACACACAATAACAATACAGTAAATCGGTTTCATGCTTAATCTTGTTTGGTCGTATCACAATAACACATAGCACACAAACCGAGGTAGACCCCGTTAGCAAACAAGCTACAAGAATCCCATACCGTACACCGGAGACTGGCTAGCTCTTAATCCCACGTTTGCCTAATCCGCCGAACTCCTCCGACTATCTAGATCTGTAACCAGAACTAGTATTAGTATCCTGTGTCTTAGAACTAATTGGGTTCTCTTTTCAACTTAAACCTCTTCCTAGGTTAACCCGGGTATAATAGTATACCGTTAAACGGGTTTGTTCATTTAGGAACGTTTTTAAACTCAATTCTAATTCATTAACATACTAACGTCGTTAGTAGTTATTTAGTTGTACAGTTAGCAACTTTAGACTTATACAGACCTTGTAATAGGTTTTTGTATTTTCACTATTCATCCAAATTTCACTATTCATTTATACGGTCTCGTATTCTACTATTCATTTATACGGCCTCGTATTTTACTATTTGCCGTATTTCACTATTCATGTATACATCTCGTATTTTACTATTCATGCATACGTATTTACTATTCATGTATACGTATTTACTATTCGTGTATATGTATTTACTATTCATGTATACGGGTACTATTCACGTATACGGGTATTTTCCATGTATACCAAAATTTACGTATACGTCCGTATGATACTCCGTATCAATACGTATTTATTTCTTTTTCCAATATAACTTGTATTTTCTTTAAAATACTTTAAGTATTGATTTCTCCTATACTTATTAAATTACGGGTATACCCCTCGTATACCTCAAGTTATATACGGGTCTCGTAACCCGTCTTAACTCTGTTTCTTTACAACTTGTTTCAATTTTATTAATTTCCTTAACCTTCTAACACATAAATGTGTTATCTACATTCCTTACCCATAGTTTCTTTAATTTCTATTTTACTCATAATAAGTTCTAAACTTGTTATTTTTATTTCTAATTTCTTCCAAAGTCTTTCTTAATTAATTTATTTTATACTTTTGGTCAATTACCAAAATATACCCAAGTTTGACCAGTCTTTTATGGTCAAACCACCTAACTTTCCATTATTTACAATATTAACCCTAAAGTTAATTTAACTTAACTTTTTATTCCTTTATCCTTTTAATATCTAATCTTTTGCTAAAAATTTTATTCTAGCTCCTCTAAACATTTCACAAACTGTCATTGACCAAGTTTGACTATGTTTGACCACGTTTGACAAGGGAAATTACCATTTTACCCTTGTGGTCTTTTCTTTTATCCTAACTCATTTATTAACCAATTTAACTCCAATTAATTTCTAATTTTCGTAACTAATTTTCCTACAGATTTTTGAACATCAAAAATCATTTTTAACATCTCTAAATCACCAGATTTAATTATCTAATGTTATAGTATATAAATACCATCTTTTATTAACCTTAAATATACCAAAAACCTTATAAATTCCTTATAACACTTATAAACTCTTTATAAATTGTATACTTAATTCTACAATTATTTTCTCATCAGCTAAACTCTCAAAAATTCCATATTGACCCCATTAATTTTCGGTATTCACCTTTAGGTACCAAAACTTCCTAAATTTTACATATTACTCTTAATTACTCTAATTCCTTTAATTTAACTAAGTTAGATAATTTTTCTAACTCATTAATAAGCCCTTAATTTTCGGCCATATTGAAATTCATAGTATATGAATTTTTCTTGTATATTATGATAGTTTATATTGAAGCTTATATCATAAGGAGTATAAATCTATTCTTAGATTTAATAAACATTAACTTTTAATAAGCTAAAATTGAATATTAATCACCAAAATTTCGGCAATAAATAAGATGAACAATATGTTAGATCATATATAGATCAACAATTAGAACCTTGAGACATAGGTAGTTGTAGGATTTACCTTGTATATTAACCATTAGCTTAATATTTAAGCTTGATTTCCTTAGAAATTTTGACAGCAATTTGCTAGAGAAATTGGCTCCAAAATCATAGAATAAGATGAAGAATAAAAGGGTTAGTAACCCTAGGCACTCGGCCTTGATGAAAATCAAAGAAGAAGAGTTTCCAAAAAGGCAATGTTTTACCTCGAGAATCAAAGGCACTTCTTCGTGGTTGTTCCTGAGAATCTAGGGGATCATGAGCTATGGTTGTAAAGCTCTTCGAAAGAGGATTCCAACGAGCTATCAAGCTTATTATTTGGACTTAAGATGAGAAAGTTATGATCTGTGCAAGACAAGATGTTCTTTAATGTTCTAATCTAGCTAAATGGTGTTCTTCATGAAGTTTCTTCAAAGAGAGGAGGAGCTACGAGTTTGGGAGTTCTCATAATGACAGGTAAGTGTCTGACTAATGAATTATTAAGGGGACAAGGTGATAAGGCAATCAAGGAAAGTCATGGTAGGTGTAAAGTAAACAAAATTGAATTTTAACACCTTTAATGACTCATCATGAAGTAGGCAGCCTTAGTCACGATTTTGTCTGATTTTTTTTGTTTCTTCCTTATATTTATGTAATATTAGACGCATTAAACTCGTTCATAAGGACTTATACCATGTGTTAGGTATGTTACATAGCCAAAAGTGCCTTAAAACACCATTTTATGTGCTTCCGGGTTGACATTGATTATGCAATTTGTTTTGGCTAGTTTAAATGTGTCCTTAATATATTTACAACCTTTAGAAACTTTGTTCATGAAATATCATGTTGCTCATTCCAATTTAAACCAAGCCGTTTAGTGGTTTCTCCTTGACTTTCGTCAGTTTAGTACCTGTTTACTGTGGGCTTTGTATACTTAATTTGTGTGTATACGCAATGGCTCCTATGACCATTTAATTGTTGTTCCCTTATTTTTTATGGTATTTAGGCTCATTAGCCTTTTCGTTCCATGTATACATGCCTAAAGCACATTTTTTTTCTTTAAAGCACATTTTTGTGCTCTAAGGTGTGTTTTCGGTTTAAACGCTAATTACGCTTAATGCGTATTACTACTCTTAGAGGTATTTCCCATTTGAAATCTCTTGGGAACTTATTGGTAGTTTCCTAATTTATTTGTGCTCTTTAAAACACCTTTTGCTCTAATTGTTCCTAAAGCATGTTTTGGTGTAAATTATTGTTTAACACTTCTTTTAATGTTTCTAAGGCACGTTCTAGCCTTAGTATATCGTAGTTAGATAGTTCATTAATATATTAAGGTTTGGGGTATTTCAATCTACCCCCCTTAAAATAACTTTGTCCCCAAAGTTCCTATGTATCTACATCTCTTAGAATACACAGGTAACTTCACACTAAAAGGTCATATAGATCACTCAATATCTGTATAGGCATTTTGACTCATAAAGTCTGCCATATATATACATTTACCACACTTCCGCACAACATATCTTTTGTATGTTTTAGTAATCAAAATACTCTTTGTATATTCTTTGCAGTGTACTCCTCATGTAACCGGTCCGGAGACAAAGGTTTTCATGTCCTCAAGTTCTTGAGCGAGTTAGTAAAGAAAATACATGTCAACTCGAATTCCACTTTATGCTACTGCATCTACTCTTAACGTGGTTAATTGTGACCACTTGTAGGGAGTTTCAGGAATCATCCGACCCTGATGTGATCAGCATCAGTGTTGAACTATCCTTTCACCCCAATTTGTGTTCAGTTTTCCTTGATCTGGCCAAGATCAAGTTCTACCTCCCACGTCAACTTCAAACAACCAAATAATTATTCATGTAACATTTTATATCTTTTAGTCCTTCTAGTCATAATCATAAATCAATACATCTCCAAATTATGGAACTCAGTCCATCAGTCATTCTTAATTCACCTCTCAGCAATTACTTAGCGAATTTAATTCCTACCAAGTTCTATATCGGTCTCATACCGATTCATACCTCATAACATTACCATATTTGGTCTCATATCAATACATATAGTAGGGATTTTAATTCCCCTGGAGTTTCTACTCCTCTTTTCCTGAATTCTAGCACCGAAGTTAATGAGATAACCCTCTAATACATCTGGTATTCACATCTAATTGTGCGTAATAACCACAACCACATAAGAATGGATACACATGTTTATATAACATACGTATCAAACCTCACAACTAATTGTATTGTGCTATGCACACTGTAGGTTACGTACTCAATACGTGAAATATAGGCTAAGCGATTGTGCGCTCTACCCCCCTTAAATGGATTACGCCCACGTAATCAACATTATATCATTCTTGAACACAGGTTCAAGATGTTTAGGTGTCATGGAGCATCCTAGCTTCCACGTAGTCTATCTCACATTATGATTGGGTCAGAGGGTCTTCACCATGGTAATGGCTTAGTCTCTGTATCAAGGATTCTTATTGGTGTTCATACCAATCTTACAACTGTGTTCCAGTGTAGCCTCTAAGGCTCCAAAGTATTTGGTAGATAAGCCGTATATTTTATTCGACTGGAAGATGTGAGACACATCATTCCTTCTTCTCGTTTGTTAGGTATATCAAACCTTTAAGATATGGTCCACTAGCTTCTACTGCGCGACTTTTATAATCTTGGGGCTTAGTTTGCCCTTCCTATCCTCTTCAACATGTCTTACAGCTCCTTTGTATCCTTATAACTTAGGAATAAAGGTCTCTTAATGAACGTGTGGTATCTTTATCTATACACGGTCTCTATGGGTTATAGCTTGTTGAAAACGTATAATTTGTCCCTCCAATCTCACTAATGAGCAGAACACCGAGAGTTATAGTGGTTCGGCCAATGATCCGGCCTACATCCACTTCTTGACATCATCTTTATTCCTTTCTTTGATATTACAACTTTAGAGAGCTTTCTTGTGTTCTCTCTCTCTTCTAATAATGTGTCCCTCAACAAATGAGCCTCCCATCTCTATTTATAGACTTTCTAGGGTGAAGTTTATCTCTAAACCCTTGAACATGTAGCATCGCTTTATAGGAGCTGCCTTCCTAACTTTGACACTTTTCTCCTTGTAAAGCCTTCCGGTCCAAAAGTGTGGGGTACGGGGTACAATACTCGGATGCGGAATACGAGACGCGGGATGTGGCGCCCGGACGTAGAGTGCCAGGTGCGGGATCCTGGACCTAGTCATGAGGTCTAGTGCCCGAACTTAGTACTGTTGCGGGATCTGGATTGACGCTTGGTGTCCAGATTGGAGCCTGAACAGGGTCCTGAAGGGGGCCTAGGGCCTGAGCCGGGATCTAAGGTTCGGACCGCCTTGGCTCTTCAGTCTCGTCATATTTTTGCCCTCTTCACTTGTCTATTCAGTTCTCTGGAGATCTGATGTTCATGCTCTTATTACGCCTTTCAGCGTCTGAATTGTTTCCGACTAACTGACCCTCAGTCAGAGATTCCTGTGTAACCTGGACTTACTGTTTAGTGCTTATTGCTCTTCACAGTTTCCTCGAAAATCTTGAGACATATAAAGTTCATACTTAGTAATCAGTGCTCCTCGCACTCATACTTAATTGTTTCCTCCTGGAATGAGTTCTCTGACTCTTTTAATCTCATTGGTTTAACTGAGTTTTTCCTCCTCAATTGTTCACGGTAAATTGTTGTTCTGGTGTGAGTTTGCATCGCTGACTGTCGTACGGAGTCGACTACTTCTCGTGTTTCTTACACTACTCGTTTGCATATATGGGGTACCTTACTGATACATTGCTACTTACCCGACTAACTTATAAATAAGTCCATCAGGCCCACAAGCTCCTTTGGAGTGCGGTCGTCCCACATCTCGTTTAAGTATACTCGTAGTGTTCGTCACACGCTTAGTTATAGCTAATTTGTGAAGTATTCTATTGTCGATCTCCTCTTTCATCATTCCATATAACGCACATGTCGTTCTTCTTGAACTTAATCAAGGAATATCCATCTACTGGGTTCATAACTACATTATACCTTCTATATTTGGTACGGACTCGATCCCTTAGTAATTTGCGGTCTCTTTCCTTAGAGCCTCTTATCTTATTTCTCATGTCGATCCACTAGGAATGCACTTCCAGTCCCTTACGGAATGGACAGTGTGCTTCCTGTGAAACCTTTCATCACATGGTCCAGGCTACTGGCGTTATTGCACAGTCTGTCTTCCATTTCATCACCTTACTTACATCGGGTTTTAATTCATAAATCTGATTGCTTTCGTGTCAATATTTGATGGCTTATATATAGTGGTTGCTTTGCTGCGCACTGTAACTTAATCTACCTAATAGGTATTATTCTCATGGCCTCCACTATCGAAGTAGCTTTAGCTTTCTCATATTGCCCATTGATGGCACAATTCTTCAATTGTTGACTTCAACGTCTTGTCTTATTTTCAATCCCTTTCATGGTGTAAACACAGGGAGTTCTCTAATTTGGTGTTTGGCGGTTGCCGTATCGTGTTGTAAAATGGTTATCTCTTAATATGAAGGTGTTCTGCTTCAATCTCAGGTTCGTAAGTAGGCTAATTTCTCTCACATTCTTTCATCCTTTATGATGTTATTTACCATGTAATTTAGCCGGTTACTGAGAAGTCATCCGTTGAATCACAAGCTCTTTTGAGCGTTGGTCACTTGACGTGCCATACTGCGCACTCACAATGTTTATCTCTGACGATTGCTGATTCTTAAATCCTGGGTGTTGGATATGAGGTCTGTCTCTGCAGCCTTCCATATTATTTATGTGTAACTGGAATGTTCTAAGGTAATTTCAAGGTCTACGGTTCCCATTCTCCAATAGAGAGTATTCAATCTCTAAGAAGTGAAAGCCCTTTTTGAGGGGTTTATTCCCACTCATGGCCTCACAACAAGGAGAGGTATCCCCACCCTAAAAGGAATGGTTCGTTCTCCACCCCTGTCAATAGCACTATCTCAACATTCTCATTGGTGCCCTTTCCTGGCAATTCTTCCTCAATTTAGTATAGGTTTTCATAACCACTCGTATGTACGAGTTGTAGTTCATTCATGGCCTAGATAAGCCTTTTTATGCTTTCCTGCGCCTCGAGCTCTGATGTATTTAACATCCTTGGCTCGTAGGCCCTTAATGCTTGATTAGTCTCAAGTGATAGCCGGTGTTCGGTTCACTGTTGTATTCTTAATCATCTGTAGGTTATCCACGTAATTCTCTAGTTCTCTGAACTCTGTCAATGTTGGGTCACATCATTGGATGTACAATTGGGTTTAACAATAAGTTGTTGTAACTCGCTTCCTGCTGTGGAAGTTCGCTTAGGTAATCCGATGTTAATCAGTGTCTGTGACAATACCTTCGCTCTCATAGACTTGCGTCTTTTAGCAATTAAGGATTCGTTTTCATTAGGCCTCTGTCTTCCGGTGTCTAAGTCGGATATTTACCCTGGCTATCATGTGCTGCCATGTCAATACTTTGTTCAACTTTCGTTGACCACGCCACCCGTTAATGACTAATCACACTTGGGTGTTAATGAGTTTGGCAAGCAATACTAACCATCGTTTATGGGTCTTTTCTGCTCAACTATACCAACTCTATGGTGTAGTCCTTTTGAGGTTCTCTCTTTCGTGATTGCACGTCTTTGATCCTAGGTAGGTCACTACTTAAATTTGTTTTCTCTGATTCTGTTTCTGGGGTTTATCAACATCTTCAATGAAGAGTGCTGTTAATGGTATTATTCTGGGAATTCATCCCGTTTTTATTGAAAGTTGTTATGTCCTCCATCTTCATTGTATGTCGTAATACCTTCCTTGTAGGTTATTACTTACATCTGGTCTTCTCACATTGTTGAGTAATCTCTTTACGGTTCTTCCATTCAAGGTTAGGCTTGGTTTTGGGTTGATGTTCTTACCTGTAGTGTCGGTTGTCTGTTGCTGATGCTCACGTCGTTTAGTTTCCTGACCAAGTCCAGCTCCCTGCTGACTGGTGTATTGATTTAGTTGTCATGGTCAGGCCGTCAGGCCCTCCCGATATTTCGCTCTTCAGTATTAAGGATTTGTAATCCGGTGTTAATATGTATTATATCCGTGGTTTTTACCATTTGGTCTTCACGGCTTCCTAAAGCTTCATTGCGGCGGCACTTGCCAAGGCAAGTGCGCCATGCAAGATGGGCTATCGGTACTGTGTACGTCGGCAATGGTACATTCTCCTAAACTCCATGTAGGTGGTAGTCCATGGGACTCCTTCTTTGCCCTTTTTGGCTTTGGTTAATTGATTATCTGGGCAGCTTCCTGACTGCTTTTGATTGTATAATTACTTATCAGGGTATTCCTCTTTCTGAGGGAACCCTTTTTCTTTTGCTTTCGCCTGGTTCTCACTCTCATTTCCACACCTTCGTCGAGGTTATCGAGTATTGACTCTCTTAGGCACTACGTCGTAGTCCTATCTTGGAGTATGACTTGCATATGCATTCGTAGTCGTCTAGCTATTGCAGTTAGGTCTTTGCAACCCCTTTTTTGTAGGTTCGGAGTTACCCGCTTCATAATTGACTTTTAGGTAGTCCCTATGCTCTTGCGCGGTATTATCCCACTGTTATTGCTCCCTTGGACTGTTGTCCGGTGTTTCTGTCACTTCTCTTGTCCTCTTATTGCACTCGTAGTGCTTTCCTTCTTACTGGTATGGCGGGGTTATATCGACTGCGTAGCATGTCGACCCAAGTTGCCGGTAATTATTATTCTCTCATTGGTAGGATTCCGATGGTAGCGCCTGTTTCAACGTTGCGCTCCAATTAGGACCTTCAAGTCTTGAAAGACTATTGCATAACGAGGTGCTTCTCGTATTGCATAATGCTAAGTAATTGCCAGATCGGGTTTTCCCGAGTAAGAGAAAGCTTGTCATCTCTCTGGCGTTCATTTCTGGTATCTTAGAACCAGGGGCGCGGAGGGCGGGTCAGGTATTATAGATATCCGATACATCGGGAATCCTAACTAACGCACCTCTCGCACTAATACTCAACCCTTATCCCAAAGTCTACTATTCCTAACTCGGTAATTCCTAAGCTCGGTAATTTCCAGTCATCAGAGCGTAACTACGCTCTGATACCACTTTTTGTAACACCCCATCTCCAAATACAATGATCGTCGCCCTAAGTCCATCTCGTTCATTAACAACGCAGCGGAAAAGTTCTACTAAATTGGTGTTACCGCCGTTAGTCACCCACGTGACTAACTAGGCCTATTCTCTTACAAGTCACGGTCTGACTAACCGGATAATTACTCGAGCATCTATACAATACAATCATAAACCACAACTTATACCGAGTATCTCATATCCTAATACATCATACTAACATCTCATCAATTACTAAACGAGTGTACATGCACAACTCGTGTAACAAATGTAAAAGCAACCCGAAGTACCTACCCGCTCCTACTCTCAGGTTGAGTCCTCGTCTGGCCTACCTGCAAAGTTTAAATCACAGGCCCCAAGGGGCTCAGCACATGGCTGGTACAGAAAACGTGCAGCCCACAAGCTAACAGGGCACACGACTACTTTGTCGTAAATGCAATTGTTTATTCATACAAATAATAATAAGAAGTACGATAACAAACAACACATTTATGTGAAACATTCACAGCTCAAATAAATCGAACGTCGTAATGGACGCCCATTAATGAGTAAGTTAGATTCCTAACTCCTGAGGCCTGAGAATTGTTTAGTTCTCGTGTTTGACCATACCTTATAAGTGTCAACCGTTCTCTTATAGAACTGGTTGTTCTCTAACTGAATTGTTTATTTTTGTCGGGTCAAGGTAACCCTAGCCAATGAGTTATTAGCTCCATTGGGTTAATAAACACAATTCTTAAGTTATGAGGGGTGTAGGCTTGACCCTCCCGCCCTCCTGAATTTGCCTCCCACCTCGAACTGTTCACTCGAGCTGGTCGAGTCTGTTTATCGACCCTAGGCGACAAGTCGTAGACGAGCCATATGCGGAAGACAGATCTGATATAGATGCCGACCTCCTAACCTAAACATGCATGACCGGAGTCAGTCCCGGATTCCTCTCCTCCCAAGTTCCAGTTAGTTGAAGTCTCATTGACAATTTGTTAGTTAAACCTCTCTCGGTATTAACCAACTAACAACAGGGAGTATTTATAACCTTATACAATTGTTACTAAACATAGTTAATGAACAAGCTCTGAATCAAGTCGTGTTAGTGTGCAATGGACACACAATAACAATACAGTAAATCGGTTTCATGCTTAATCTTGTTTGGTCGTATCACAATAACACATAGCACACAAACCGAGGTAGACCCCGTTAGCAAACAAGCTACAAGAATCCCATACCGTACACCGGAGATTGGCTAGCTCTTAATCCCACGTTCGCCTAATCCGCCGAACGCCTCCGACTATCTAGATCTGTAACCAGAACTAGTATTAGTATCCTGTGTCTTAGAACTAATTGGTTCTCTTTTCAACTTAAACCTCTTCCTAGGTTAACCCGGGTATAATAGTATACCGTTAAACGGGTTTGTTCATTTAGGAGCGTTTTTAAACTCAATTCTAATTCATTAACATACTAACGTCGTTAGCAGTTATTTAGTTGCACAGTTAGCAACTTTAGACTTATACGGACCTTGTATTAGGTTTTCGTATTTTTCACTATTCATCCGTATTTCACTATTCATTTATACGGTCTCGTATTCTACTATTCATTTATACGGCCTTGTATTTTACTATTCACCGTATTTCACTATTCATGTATACATCTCGTATTTTACTATTCACGTATACGTATTTACTATTCATGTATACGTATTTACTATTCATGTATACGTATTTACTATTCATGTATATGTATTTACTATTCATGTATAGTACTATTCACGTATAGTATTTCCATGTATACCAAAATTTACGTATACGTCCGTATGATACTCCGTATCATACGTATTTATTTCTTTTTCCAATATAACTTGTATTTTCTTAAAATACTTTAAGTATTGATTTCTCCTATACTTATTAAATTACGGGTATAGCCCTCGTATACCTTAAGTTATATACGGGTCTCGTTTAACCCCGTCTTAACTCTGTTTCTTTTACAACTTGTTTCTAAATTCTTTATTTAATTTCCTTAACCTTCTAAACACATAAAAATGTGTTATTTACATTCTTACCCATAGTTTTCTTTAATTCTATTTTACTCATAATAAGTTCTAAACTTGTTATTTTTATTTCTAATTTCTTCCAAAGTCTTTCTTAATTAATTTTTTATACTTTTGGTCAATTACCAAAATATACCCAAGTTTGACCAGTCTTTTATGGTCAAACCCCCTAACTTTCCATTATTTACAATATTACCCCTAAAGTTAATTTAACTTAACTTTTTATTCCTTTATCCTTTTAATATCTAATCTTTTGCTAAAATTTTATTCTAGCTCCTCTAAACATTTCACAAACTGTCATTGACCAAGTTTGACCATGTTTGACCACATTTGACCAGGGAAATTACCATTTTACCCTTGTGGTCTTTTCTTTTATCCTAACTCATTTATTAACCAATTTAACTCCAATTAATTTCTAATTTTCGTAACTAATTTTCCTACAGATTTTTGAACATCAAAAATCATTTTAACATCTCTAAATCACCAGATTTAATTATCTAATGTTATAGTATATAAATACCATCTTTTATTAACCTTAAATATACCAAAAACCTTATAAATTCCTTATAACACTTATAAACTCTTTATAAATTGTAAACTTAATTCTACAATTATTTTCTCATCATCTAAACTCTCAAAAATTCCATATTGACCCCATTAATTTTCGGTATTCACCTTTAGGTACCAAAACTTCCTAAATTTTACATATTACTCTTAATTACTCTAATTCCTTTAATTTAACTAAGTTAGATAATTTTTCTAACTCATTAATAAGCCCTTAATTTTCGGCCATATTGAAATTCATAGTATATGAATTTTTCTTGTATATTATGATAGTTTATATTGAAGCTTATATCATAAGGAGTATAAATCTATTCTTAGATTTAATAAACATTAACTTTTAATAAGCTAAAAATTGAATATTAATCACCAAAATTTCGGCAATAAATAATAAGATGAACAATATGTTAGATCATATATAGATCAACAATTAGAACCTTGAAAAGGTAGTTGTAGGATTTACCTTGTATATTAACCATTAGCTTAATATTTAAGCTTGATTTCCTTAGAAATTTTGACAGCAATTTGCTAGAGAAATTGGCTCCAAAATCATGAATAAGATGAAGAAGAAGGGTTAGTAACCCTAGGCACTCGGCCTTGATGAAAATCAAGAAGGAAGAGTTTCCAAAAAGGCAATGTTTTACCTCGAGAATCAAAGGCACTTCTTCGTGGTTGTTCCTGAGAATCTGGGGGCTCATGAGCTATGGTTGTAAAGCTCTTCGAAAGAGGATTCCAACGAGCTATCAAGCTTGTTATTTGGACTTAAGATGAGAAAGTTATGATCTGTGCAAGACAAGGTGTTCTTTAATGTTCTAATCTAGCTAAATGGTGTTCTTCATGGAGTTTTTTCAAAAAGAGGAGGAGCTACGAGTTTGGGAGCTCTCATAATGACAGGTAAGTGTCTGACTAATGAATTATTAAGGGGACAAGGTGATAAGGCAATCAAGGAAAGTCATGGTAGGTGTAAAGTAAGCAAAATTGAATTTTAACACCTTTAATGACTCATCATGAAGTAGGCAGCCTTAGTCACGATTTTGTCTGATTTTTTTGTTTCTTCCTTATATTTATGTAATATTAGACGCATTAAACTCGTTCATAAGGACTTATACCATGTGTTAGGTATGTTACATAGCCAAAAGTGCCTTAAAACACCATTTTATGTGCTTCCGGGTTCACCTTGATTATGCAATTTGTTTTGGCTAGTTTAAATGTGTCCTTAATATATTTACAACCTTTAGAAACTTTGTTCATGAAATATCATGTTGCTCATTCCAATTTAAACCAAGCCGTTTAGTGGTTTTTCCTTGACTTTCGTCAGTTTAGTACCTGTTTACTGTGGGCTTTGTATACTTAATTTGTGTGTATACGCAATGGCTCCTATGACCATTTAATTGTTGTTCCCTTATTTTTTTTATGGTATTTAGGCTCATTAGCCTTTTCGTTCCATGTATACATGCCTAAAGCACATTTTTTTTCTTTAAAGCACATTTTTGTGCTCTAAGGTGCGTTTTCGGTTTAAACGCTAATTACGCTTAATGCGTATTACTACTCTTAGAGGTATTTCCCATTTGAAATCTCTTGGGAACTTATTGGTAGTTCCCTAATTTATTTATGCTCTTTAAAATACCTTTTGCTCTAATTGTTCCTAAAGCATGTTTTGGTGTAAATTGTTGTTTAACACTTCTTCTAATGTTTCTAAGGCACGTTCTAGCCTTAGTATATCCTATTTATATAGTTCATTAATATATTAAGGTTTGGGGTATTTCAAAGTCCTTTAGGTATTTGTGGATTATAGTTTTGAGTTGGTGATTATGGATAAACAAGACGACTCAAAGATTTATGTGGTTCGATCTTAAATGATATTGTCCATAGGGGTTGACAGAGGTTCTTAATATGATTTGGAAGAGTACAAGTGAGGAAAGAGAGTCTTCATGTATCCCTTTTTCAATAAATGAGACATTGATTACTATTTATAGAGAAAGAGAGAAATGTGTCAGCTCATTGTTCATCTCTTAGCTGGGTTAGTGACGCGGGCTACCTCAACGTGGAGTAGAGCTGACATCACTAACCCGGGCAACAGATAAGCAACGAGCTAACTCATCTGTCAATTTCTCTATAAGTAGCAATCAATGTCCCATTTATTTCGCGTACACACATATACATCCACACTCTCTCATCCCTCTTATACTCTCATAAATCATATTAAGAACCTCTACCAAACCCCGTGGGCTAGATCATTCAAGATCGAACCACATAAATCTTTGTGTCACTTTGCTCATCCTTAATCTTAAACTCACAGCCACAATCCATCAACTCCTAAAGGAGATAATCTAAACCTACATCACTGATTATATACTCTAACACTGTTGGTTGCTTAGGTTTATTTCTAATTATTAGGTAAAGGAAAAGAAATACCCTAAATTCCTCTAACTTGATTCCCTACCTTGCATAGGGAATGAGATTTTCCTTTCTTCAATACTTTTTTACCCAACGAACGATGACCATTGACTGACGACCGATGGATGTTAACCGGCGATTGGTTGATGTTGACCAGTGATTAATTTCCTTTTCCCTGACACAAACAAACTAACAACTAGGAGCATTAATGTGTTATAGTCGCTCAGTATTGTATCCCAAACAATGTTACGTGTCTTTGCATGAAAAAGACATAATTATCTAAAAAAAACTAGGAGCATTAATGTGAATTCATTTTCATTCCCGTTCTTTTCTTTCCTGGTTCAGTTATGTTTCATCTGCCTAAAACAGACGCCCCCAAATTTTCTCTTAAACATATGATATCAGAGCCTAAGTCTCTCTCAACTATAATCTACCTTTTTAACTCTAGCATCCGCCTAAGTTTCTCTCTTTCTCTCTTTTTTTTACACGCACAATGTTTTAGGTAGTCGTCAATTTGTGTAAATAGGAGCCACGTTCCCTCCCATGGGTGTCTCTGTCTTCTCTCCCCACCTTGAATTTTCTATCCTCTCTCTCCACTGTGGATATTTTGCCCTCTCTCTTGCTTATTTATCTCCTCATCTCTACTAAGGGTGCCTCTATCCTAAATCCTTAGATGTTCCATTGCTCTCTTTCCCTCTTGTCATCTTGAGCTTCATTTTACCATGGTTGACAGTATTGGTGCAACTGCTGCAGCTTCCAGCCTTAAGTATCAAACTTTCCCTCGGTTGCTCAACATATACATTTACGGGCAAGAACTATCTTATAGGGTGACAATCGATGAATACAAGCTGGTGGTTTGGGCTAAATCAATATCAAAGTCTTAAGTGGGAATGTGTTCCGTATGTCATATTATATTAGAAAGTTGATGAGAAACATAATGAAATCTTTCAGGGGGCCTTTATGGGGTAATTAGGAAAGGGAAACAACTTCATTCATTTTTTGGTTGTTTGTTTTAGCTTTTTAATGATTCTGTTTCCCTACTATGAGTTTTAAAAACGCCAATAGTCCTCTTTACTGTTTCATCACATAATCCTTAGGGGAGTCCCCATCTTTCCCGTACCTTTCTCAACTTCCCCTTTCATTCTTCAGTCCCTTTTTTGATTCCATATCGTTTCCTCTGTGCGAAGTGAATGACCCCTTACTTTATTAGGGTCAACACTGGTAAATTTATATACAAGTAATAGAGTTGTCTGAAAAAAAGATCAAGAGAGGGAATAGTGGTTGTTGTCTTGTGGAGTCTGAACTGCATAGAAGATATATTCTTCCTTCTGATAAATATCTAATGAAAGGCCTAATATAAATACTTTTACTTCCATGACAAGAGGAGATGAGTTACCTATTAACTATAGAGATAGTAAATAATAAAAGTATTAGTTCCTATACATATTGTGACTCGCAGCTTACTTTTAAGAAGAGATGTAGGATAAATCAATCATTTCATGTTCATGCTTTTCTCTATACAATGTTGATCGATCTCAATAGACTTGGTCTTATCAAGCTGGTCTTGATTCCTAGCTACCTTAATAGCTGAATGAATGTTGCACTTCAGTTTCGTAGATCCCTTCCACTCCACTCTTACTTAAATCATGTGTACGAGTGAATTTTGAGATTTAACCAATCATCTAGCAACAATACTTAACTTCTTACTTTGCCATATCACTAGATTCCTTTCCAAAGCTATGTAGTACCTGCAATTGGATCTTTCAATTGGTAATCAATTATGCTTAGTTTTGTAAAAGCTTCTAGAGTTAGATCAGTGTGCCTCTTTGAATAAAATCCCTTTCCCTAGATTACCCTTAAGGTAGTGAAGGATCACCTGTCTGATACTGCATACACTAATTGATTACTAAATAATATAAGCAGTGTCAAGTCTCATATAAGACTACTTCTAAGCCTTATTCCCAAAATAGTTGGAGTCTAAAACAAGTGGGAAAGGAAAGAAAACAGATGGGAATGTATGCAATATGTGAAATTGAGGCAAAAACATCGACATGAAAACACAAAAATTTGTCTTCAAAAAAAATTGAAATGTGCAGGGTAGGGGAAGCAGTAGGAAAGGAAAACGGGTTATAAAAACAAGCGGGAAATTTCTAAAGTAAGATAGTGGAAATATCAAGAAAATGAGAGTAATTGAAAATGATAAATTGAAAGAAGTGGAAGTACAGGAAAATAAAATCAATATCACACAGAGTTGAGGAGTGAATAAATGAGCATGTTTTGGGGTGTATTTCATGTGCTTTATCAATGTTTATCATGCTCACTTCTTCACTATAGGTAGTTTTCTTCTAGTTTTATGTTTTATTGGTGGTTATACACATTTATTGTTTAAACATGAGGAATATCCTAGCTAGGATCAAAGTAGACAAAGAGAGCAACGTGTGGATGCAAACATATCTGAAATCGGAGCTAAAACAAAGAAGAAAGAACAAAAACAATGATATGGAGACCGAGTTCCCCACATGACCGACCTATTGGGCCCGTCGGGCTTAATTCTGCTTTAAATTTCAGCTCAACTTTGGACTGACCACTGGGTTGGTCCGCTTAACTTGCGCACATTTTCTTCTTCCAGAGGCGACCGCTCTAATGGGCTGGTCAGACGACAATTTTGCCCAGAATTTGTGTTTTAAAAGCCAAGTCTTGGCATGTATCTTTCTCAACTTTTGAGAGCCAAGAATTGAAGAGAAAAGAGAGCTTTTGGAGCTGAAGAAGAAGGAGAAGAAGAGTTGGTGAAACTTCCCCACCATTAAAGCCATTGAAGCTCTTTTTCAACCTCTTCCATGGCTATTTATTTCTCTTTCTTTCTATTATTTGTGCTCTAATAAAGAAATAGCCTCCTTGTACCTAGGGATAAGAATTTCGCCCCAAAATCCCTAAAACTTCATTGTTGAACTCATTTATGAACTGAATAAAGAGTGGGCTAGGAATTATGTAGTGGGATAGTATTATGTTGGGCCATTAATTTTTTTTGTGTTCCAGTACAAAGTAACTTAGGAAATACATTTAATCTAATGAGGGTTAAGTTTCCACCCTTTGAGTATTGTGAAATGTAAACAACAGTACAACTAAATATTTTGGCTTTAACTATTGGTTTTTAGCCATTGAATTTACTCCACGGTAAGCTTATGTTCTTCTCTATGTAAAACTGCCCAATGACAAAGTTGTGAGAGTGAAGCTTAGGTCCCATTCGTTCTCTGCGATGAGAAGCTTTATTAGACTAATCACTGACCCAAGCTCACATGGTAACGTAAAACTGGTTAACCACACATGCATTAACACAAACGTAGGATTTACTGCGTTTGCAAGCCGGCAGCGAACGCCCCCTTATTTTGCTGTCCTGGTTCAATAATGTGGGAGGAGGGTATTATGTGAATCTGTGTGTGTACAACGAATGCATGGACGTCTATTAGGTTTGACTGAAACAGTATGATATATGGTCATATCATATATACCAGTTTATCTTTCAGTATTTTGTCTGCATGGGTTTGATCAGTCTTCCTTTATATGTCTTGCTGCCGTACACCTTATTGGCAAATTTTATCTTCAAGTAGTGTAGGTATATGTGTGAAAAAGTATGGATAACGTTTGGCCGCACCCAGTGGATTTTATTTTTCTTCCTTTTGATAAAACTATCTGGTGGTGCTGCTAGTAAAGTTAAACAAACATCAACACTCCTCTGCCTGCGTCCCTTCCTGTCTTGTTTATTTATTTATGATAGTACTACATTATTACCATTCCACCTGACTGACTTGCGTCGTACCCATTTCAATTCAAGCGCCTGCATCTCAATCATCAGGCCCATTTAGATGGAGAAGCTGCATAATAAACTAGGTAACCCCCCATTCGCTTGTGTCTATCTTCTTCTACAATAATGCTATAAGTATGCGTGTCTCCGTGCGGTCTTAGCTGTACAGTTAAAATTATAGTAGTAGGAGTAGTAGCAGTGTAAGCTAATGGCAGCGTAGGTAGAACAAACACGCATGCTACCATGGCTAGAGATGATTACTGCACACGCTGAACTGAAATTATGAGTTTATAATCTCAAAACATAGGAGGTTGGGGTATCAGTAGACAAAAAGGGGTGGAAGAAAGAGTAATTAATTACTAGTACTACTTTGAAAAATAAGAATAAAAATCAACCGTTTGAAACTGAAGAATGGAGAAAGACTGATCTTGGTTTGGTCGTTGAAAATTGCTTTAAAATATAAGGGACTCCCATATTCAATTACTATATTAATCTGAAATCTGATCAGTCGCTGTAACTCTTCTGACACTGCCCCACCAAGTGCCGTACATTATATTATGTGGGCATATGTGCAAAATGTTACCTCGGTTTAGTGCTAGAAATGTTAGGTTATTGTTTGGATGAATGGGGGAGGACTGGACTGGAAGAAGGAAATGCGATTGGACTGACTGACTGGGGACAAGCAAGCATGCGTGGGGGGAGCTTGAGCGTATGGGGTATAGGGAATAGTCAATAATAGTTTGTGTTGAAATTTGAAATAAGTATGTTTCATGAGTAAACTTCAAGATTGTTGTAGAAGTAGAACCTGGAAGTTAGAGGTACAGCCAGCTAGGGGTATTAATTACTGCTACAAGCTTCCTCGATTTTTCTATTCATGGAGTTTGGTTGATCTAGGCATGTTTGCATTGCACAAATAAATAAATCCTTATTTTAAGTACGCATGCAAGGGGATTACCCAGTTGTCTGACTGTCTTTCTTTCTTTCTTCTCTATTATGTGTATGATAAAGCTTTCCTCCCTTCCAATTGCCAGATCCCCAGAAATATTAGTAAATTAGAATCAACTCCCATGCTAATTATGACGTCCGGTCTGACCGCCCCACCATTTGTCTAATTTCCTCTTTGATTATTTTAACTTGGTTTCGCAGTTTTTTTATTTAAAAAAAAAACATTCCCCATTGGGGGGATGGAGGATGATGGATGGGGAAGACAGAGAGTAGAGATTACTACAAACAGAGCCCAACTTTTTTGCAGTGGCTGGCGACTAAAACAGCCAAAAAGGTTATCCTGCTGCTGCATATATATTCAGCATCTTCTGATCAAATGACGTTTTGATATTTAAAAAAGTTACTGAAAACACCATAAGAGAACTCTTTAAAGAGATTTTGGTTTATGTTAATTTATTAAACAAGATGATTGAATTAATTATTATTGTGCCTTTTCGGGGTCATCTAACAGAAGGATCGGGTTATAATATATATAGTTTTGAATTCGCTTCCTATCTACAAGTGGCCTGGTTTAATGGCTATTATGGCATAATCTCTCTTTCATGAAAAAGGCCTTAATTTACAGGCAAAAAGTTGTTTATGACAATTTCCTAAATGATCTTGTTACCTGTTCTGGGCTTGTATTAATTGTTAATATATGACTGAATCAGTCACTGATGACTGAACTGCACCCATCCTGCTGTCCTCCCATTAAATGACGTAGCTACCTGGAAGAGAAAAGAAGGGATCGATGGGAGGGAGGAAATGAAAGTAGTAAGTAAGCAAGCATGTGGCCATATCGATATGTTGTGATATATCCTGAGAACTGTAGTTTCGTTTCCTTTTGCTCTGTTTTGTGGAGCTTTTGTTCCACTGGGAATCACATGTTAGATAGTACTAGTAGTAGAATATTAGAAAAAGTTATTGGAAGTGAGTGCTACTGGTTGGTCAAGTAAAAGCCAGAATTGGTTCTGCTCTGATGCATGCTATAGTAGAGCTTTTTCCTCTCGGTCTGTAAAGGTTGGGCTAAAAGTAGATGTTAATTCTTTTGCGTCCTTTTGACAAAATGTTCAGGCTTACTTCCAAACCTCAAAATTAATTGTTCCCTAATCCGTACTAATACGGTAGATAGAGTATTATATGTTGTTTTTGTCTGTATCGTTGCCAGCAGAATTCACGCTCGTCTCTTTGTGGTGTGCCCATGCTTTTGGGTCTCAACCAGCCAGGGATCTTCCCAATTTACAGTGAAGTATATACCCAGCCCAGGTGGTGGTGAGGTATCTCTTGTCTTGTGCCATGCTCTTACGTGGAACATGTCACTGGACATATATATATTGGGTTTGGGTTTGGGTTTGGGTTTGGGTTTGGGTTTGGGTTTGGGTTTGGGTGGGTTGAACATGAGTTCCCATTACCATTGATGACTAATTGACTATGCATGAAAATACCACTGAAGTAGCTAGAGTGATTGCTGATTGATACCGTACTGATGATTTTATGACTTATGAAAATTATAAATTCCCAAGAGAGATTCACAAACAAATATATGTATATATGTTGATGACTTATGAGAGTGATAAACCACTTACTTAAATTACTCCAATAAGGTGGTTACAAACAAGGCTAGTAATGATATATGAGGTGAAAGCGGGTTGGTTTGTGTGGGTAAGCTTGTTAACCTTTAAGGGGGCTGCCCATTGATGTGTATAATTATTATGTACTGTTATTTCTTGTCTTTTTGCTTCGTTTTTTTTTTTAATTTGAATGAATCCCGGTGAACCCCAGTGAAAGTGGAAGCTCGTATCAAAAGTTAAAAATGTCTGGTGTAATACAACTACTAGTGCATCCCGAGGGAGGGAGGAGGGAGAGCTTAATTAGGGCCGAGTGAGACTGGGGAGTAAATAAAATATCTGCGTATGTATACATAACAGAGTAGAGTGGAGGTGGATGGATACGCGTGCTATTATACCAGTTATTGCCTTTGTCTAGTCTAGTGTCTGTAACTCTCTGTATGCAGTATGCGAGCGCCAAACAAAAAAAAAAAAAAAGGGACCAAGCGTGCCCAGTCATTCACGTGCCGCAGGAGAGGGGTGGGAGGTGTGCTTATAAAAACCATAGAAGAGAAGACAGGAGGAGAGGCAAATTAAAAACCCCAGAGTTAGTGTGGACAGGCAAGCAAGCAAGAAAGGTCCATTTGCCCGTCCTCGCCTCCTACCCCCAGTTGCTTTGCTTGTTTGCTGTCTTCCGTTTCTGTTCCTACAAGCACACACGTAGTCTGTTGGTAGCCCCTGGTACAGTGGGACAGTGAGCGGGAGATTTTGGGTCACAAAATAGTAAAATCAAAACCTATCCTATCAAAGGTTGGAGGAGAGGGGGATAATTGTGAGATAAAAAGAATAAGAAAGAAAACAGAGGGTAGGTAAAATGGAGGGAGAGAATGAGATCAAGAAATCGAAATTTAAGAGGATATGTGTGTTCTGTGGGAGTAGTCAGGGAAAAAAGCCTAGCTATCAAGAAGCTGCTACTGAACTTGGAAACGAACTGGTACGCTACGCACAACTCGGCTCCTTTTACTCTGTCTTTTATATTTCAAACGGGTACTTAATGAGAGGCTTAATTATGATATATTGTCACTTGGGTGATGCTAAAAGTTCGTTTTCGACGTTAGTAGTGTTGTTGAAACTTGAAACCTGTTATATATATATATGTTTCTACTTTCTTCCATGGATTTGCGGTATAAGATTCCAGCCGAAAATGTGTCAACAACAAGTTGTTCAATGCCATTCATTCTTCTGTTCGGGTATCTCAATGTGGTTATTCGATAATCTAATGTGGGTCTGAAATGTGCACATTTACTGTTTGGGTAAATTCCCCACCTGGGGAAAAGAACAGAGCAATCTTTTTGATGACTATCCTTATCGGTCTCTGTTTCGGAAAGTTCTTTAATTTCGAGAATTCTATTCAGAAAACGCCTTTATGATCAGTTGTTGGTCGGGGATGCATAAGTGGTGATATTTTAAGCCACCATTAATCATGACATATCAAGTTCTTTGACCTATAACCGTCTACCTTCTTTCTGTATACTACTTACTACCAGTTCTCTATGATTGCTGAATTCTAAGGAATAGAAAAAAATGGATATTTGTGGCTAATAATGGATGTATTGTGTTTCTTTTTTAAGGTTGCGAGGAACATTGACTTGGTATATGGAGGAGGAAGTATAGGTTTGATGGGTTTGGTATCTCAAGCTGTTCACAATGGCGGTAGACATGTTATTGGGTAAGATATAACCTGCCTTTCTTTGTTAATTCTTACTAGTAGTATTCTTGATCTCCTCTCGACTTATAAGTAATAATTTTCTTGGCCTGTCTTATTTTTTGCAGAGTTATTCCCAAGATGCTTATGCCTAGAGAGGTATGTTGTTATCCTGTTATCCGTCTCTGTACTCTCCACCCAAAAAAAACAGAATGGAATACAAAAACGGATAGCACTTCACTTCACTTCACTGATCTTTCTTTTTTTTATTATTTGGGTCTGTATTCTAGTCTAGTACTAGTAAACTCCAAATGTTAATGACATCAATTCCTTGAAACAGTGAAAAGTCATATCACATCATATCATCTGTTTAGTGAAATTGGCCTTTATTTATTCATAAAAACTACTAGTGTTTAATTGCTTTGCTCCTCCTACCCGTTCCTTTTGGAGGGTTGAAATTGAACTTAACAGGTTTATCCATCCTTCTTTACACCCAAATATGTAGTAGTACGTATAATCCCTGCCAATGTCCTATTGGGAAACCTGTGACTGGAAAACCTTATCCTCGCACCGCGCCCCACTTGTTAGGCGTTACTCACTGCCCGTTTCTGATCACCTCTTTTATTCAGTTTTCTGCATTGGGTGGAGTGCAGGCCCTTGGCCGGTGGTGGTCTCTCTCTCTCATATCCTTGTCTTCTGTTTTAATTTTTCTTTCTTTCCAATGCTTATCTTCAATTCCATCATTTCATTTATGTGTTCGCTGGAGCTCGGCGGCCTTCTGTTGTGTTGTTTTCATAAACATTTAAAACATTACCTTCCTTTTGTCCTCATCCATCATCTAGTAGTGGCTGGGGGAGCACCTGCCACTGCAACCCTGCAAATCAAAAGAAAACATCAGACTTTTCTTTCTTTTTCTTTTGGTTGTTTTTTTTTTTTTCTCCTTTGCACCCTCCTCCGCAAGGTTTAGTCCATCTTTTGTTGCAGAAGGCCACCGGCCTTATCATTGCTTCTCTGGGCTGCCTGCCTGCCTGTCTTAACAACACCACTTGCACATGATAGAAAATAAAGTGTCTTCTGTTTGTTTTCCAGAATTATCTTTTCAGTTTTATTTACTGTTTGTATTGTATTGCTTGTGTTTTTTAGATAACTGGTGAAAAAGTTGGGGAAGTGAAAGCAGTGAGAGATATGCACCAAAGAAAGGCAGAAATGGCTAAGCATTCTGATGCTTTCATTGCCCTACCAGGTTTGTTTGGATGTTTTCTGCTTTCATGTTACTACCACTACTCACACTCATGGAAACGTGTATTCATCCTTTCCTTTTCTGGTCCTTCTAGGTTTGTTGTCCTTTTGATCTATTTTTTGTTTTATTCAGAACATTTTTGATATTTCTCTACCTTCTTCTACCTTTCGCAACGTGAGAAATTAAACCATATCTGAAGAGCACCTCTACCATTATAGACCGTCCAATCCATAGATTATAATATTAATTACTACTAGTCTACTATTATCACGTGAATCTCACGAGTGAGCCATGTGGTTGATCATTGCTTGCCGTCCCCCCCCGTGTAAGATAAATAAATCATCAGAATAATAAGTATAAAACTAAGAAATGAAGTGTGTGGCGATATTTTGGGTTGTTGTTGTCATTTCTTACTATCTTAATTTACCCTTTTGCTTATGATTAGAATGAGTAGTGAACTGGTTTGTCATAATTATGTACTACTATGCCAGCCAACTGGATTCACATATGTCATGTCATGCTTGTTACTCAATGCAAAGTTAATAAAATTTATTAGTCAATCCAAACATAACTTTGTATTATCTGTGCGTGGGAGTTTTAATAGAAAGTAGAAACTGAAATCAAATTGAATGATATAATGCAGGTGGTTATGGAACACTTGAGGAGCTGCTTGAAGTGATAACATGGGCCCAGCTCGGCATCCATGAGAAACCAGTAAGTAGTAGCATTGCCTTGCTGCTAAATAAGTTTCCCGACACTGCAATTGAGTTTGTTTTGTTTATATGATGATACTATTGACAACAAACACACATAACATATGATATGAGTCACATCACACTAGCTTGCTGCTGCCTGCTGTCGCTGTAGTGGAGAGACAGACACTACAACTACTACTCCTACTAAATATTCTGTTTTGCTCTGTTTGTAGGTGGGATTACTGAATGTGGATGGTTACTACAACTCATTATTGTCCTTCATAGACCAAGCTGTGGAAGAAGGCTTCATTAGCCCAAGTGCTCGTCACATTATCATCTCCGCCCCCACTGCCAGAGAGCTCGTCAAGAAATTGGAGGACTATATTCCTGCTCATGAAGGTGTAACTACCAAGTTATGGGAAGAAGTGGAGCAGCAGCTTGCCTTTCCAACAAAATATGATGCCACTTAGCTACTTCTACCTACCCTCCAGTCCAGATATAAACATAAATACAAAATTATCTTTCTTTATTTTAAGAACGATGAATGATGCCAGCCAAAGGGAATCGAAGTTCAAGGGCAGAGGAGGATATCGGAGGAACCTAATTTTCAACCCCAAACATAAATTCGCTGACTATATGTATGAGTCGGATTTTGCCTAGGACTCTGAATCTCCCGCGCTTCCTTTTTGTAAATTCGCTGCCTTAGGAGGGTTTCGATTTCCTCTGCTGTATCCTTTTCTTCTATTTACCCTTACAACCCCTCTATCATCCTTAGTGATTTTTTCCCTACTTAATTTCCCATTTCAAGTTGTAAGTACACTACAACAAGCTAATCGAAACTTTCCTCCTCTCTCATCCGGCAACATCTCAACTTCGAATTTATGATATTTTATTGATATCTGTCATGTGAAGGAAGAGGCATAGATTACTGAATTACAACGTGGAGATAACCACGAGTCGGCAATGTTTTATTTTTGTGGTTCTTGGGCCCCATATGTTATGGAGGACGCATGGTCAAGGTCAGACTCGTTTTGTTCGAACAAGTTTTAAGTGCAGCAGCAGCAGCTAGATGGTAAGGCCCGCAAATAATACTGTACAACCGGAACCGGAAGCATGAAATGATGTAAATTTTTTTTTTTTAAATATAAAATGTGGATTTTTAATTATGTAAACCTAGCAGCCGTTAGGAAGTTAAAAACAAATAATAATATAAAATAAATTTTGAACAAATTGAACAACAAGTAACATTTATATAAACACAAACTTGATGTTTAATGAACAGTAAACCAATAAAAATAGTTTTTAAAATTATAAATAAATAATTCTATCAATAAATATAAAATTAACTTTGAACAAAGGGTTTAAAAGGTTTAACAATAAGTAACATTTATATGAACATAAACTTATATTTAATGAACAGCAAACCAATAAAAATGGTTAACAAGTAACATTTATATGAATATAAACTTATGTTTAATGAACAACAATATAAAATTTCTGATGAACAACCAGAATCTAATTTTTGAACAGTTTATAGACAATAGTTTACTGGGTTGCTATTCGCAGTACAAATTACTAATCACCGCAGTACAAAATTTTTTTAATTCATATTGACGTTGTACACATGTAATAATGTCGTGTTGTAACTCTTGTTTTTTTTAAAATACTAAGCGTAAACAGTAAAAAACACTCTGATTGTTACAAAACATTATAAACCCGTATAAAAGACGTTAAACCCTTTTAAAGCGCATTGAAACGTTATAATTGTGACTCCACATAAGTTAATGACATTTTATGTTGTGTTTGACTAAATTACAAACATTGTTACACTTTCAGAACGTTGTATTGAAATCGCAGTTGAAAACGTCAATTTCGGGTAAAAAACGCTTGTACTTATATATCGTAACCTCCCTTATTTTCTTCATTTCTCTCTTACTCCCTCTCTCTCCTCTCTCTCTCTTCCATCTGATCCTCCCTTCTACCAGCCGGAGCCGCCACCGTAGCCACCGCCGGAGCCGCCACGACCACCAGCCGGACCACCGCAACACCACCACCGGAAAAATTTTCCGGTGAGTTTTTTGAATTTTTTTTGTAACTTATAGATTTGGGTGTCCTGAGTATGAATTTGATGTTAGTTTTTTGAAATTTTACATCAATTGAGCTAGATCTAGCATGAAAGTTTCGAAATTAGCATGAAAATAAAAAAAAAAAACTGGGCGAGCTCCTCTACTGCTCTACCTGGGGCGGGCGAGTAGCCGGAGTCCTCTACCTGGGCGCGGGCGAGCAGGGCGAATGCTCTAGTCAGAGACGGGCGAGCAGGGCGGCTGCTCGGACTGGAAGCGGTAGAGTACCGCTGCGGCTCGTGGATGATGTTCCTCGTTCAGTCGGTGGAGGCGAGCAGCACGCCTACTCGGAAATGGCAGAGACGAGTACTCCGGCTACTCGCTGTTGACGGATTCAAGCACCAGGCCTGCTCGACCCTGGAGACGGAGAGGATCAGCAGTGCTCGCCCCGGGAGACAGAGAGCAGCGCAGCTGCTCTAACTTTTTTTTTTTTGAATTCTAATGATTTTTTAAATGTTTTTTTTAAATTATAATATTATGTATGATTTATAAATGTTTTAATTTGTTATTTTTTTGAATTCTAACTAATATTGTGAATGATTTTTAAATGTTTTAATTTGTTATTTTTTTGAATTCTAACTAATATTGTGAATGATTTATAAATATTTGATTTTTTTTTTAATTGTAATATTGTGAATGATATGATTATAAATGTTTGAATTTTTATGTTATGAATGAGGGATATAACTGTGTGATATTCGTATGCAGTGATGGATCGTCTGAAAAAAGTAGTGAGACATGTCACGAAGAGGAAGAATAAAGACCGGGGTGCGGAGCAGGCTATGACGGCCTCGTACCGTCGTCGTGCACATGTTCCTGGTGAAGGGCCGAGTAATCCTGGCCCCCGCATGGAAGCAGCACACCATTCATCTTTCCATCCGGGTCAATCTTCCAACGACCCGGCGTTTCAAGTACCAGCACCACCAATGGTAGCGGAGGATGACTCGGCGGTGTTCAATATACCGAGGAGACGCATGCCAGAGTTGTCATCATCCAGTAGTGCTTTTTCTGACAGATCACTGCACAGCTCTAGCTTCAATATCTCAGGGCAATCAAGCCACCAGACTGCTCCGTCAGGCGGTGGTAGTTCATCACGTCAACCACGCCCATCACCTGCCCGTGCTGTTGAGGACCATGTGATGACTGAGCGTTCGCCACATGCTGATGACGATGGGTGGTGCTGATGATGAGGACTCACCCGACGTGGATGAGGAGCAGGAAGGAAGATGATGAAGTCATGAATAAGGAGGATGACACTGACGAGGAAGCAGCGCTAGCGATGGTTCCAGTCATTCTACCTCTTGGAAGTTGACAGAGGTGCCAGTTCCTGGCGGTCCACTACTCACTAGTGTTATCACTAGCTTCGGGGGTCATGTGGCGCTTGACTTATGGACCTCGGCTAAGGTATGTTCTTTATCTTCTCCTGTATTTGATCATTTAATATCATACTACGTTTTGTAAGTGTTAAATATTGGTCATTATGTAGGATCGTGGGGTTTTGAGTTTCAAATCCCGTAGGGTGATGCTTACCTGCTGGCCAAAAGATCAAATTTCTAAACCAGAACAAGGAAGATGCTGAGTATTCTGGTTAGAGACCTGCAGGATATTACGATGCCATACAACAATATGTCCCTGATCAGTGCTTTTGTGGAGAGGTGGCAGCCTGATACAAACTCATTCCATATGCCGTTTGGTGAGATGACGATTACCCTGCATGATGTGTGGATGATACTGCAAATCCCCATCGTCGGTCGTTCATTGACAGCGAATTCATCCACCCCTGAGTTGAAGGAGGTAATGGCTGATTGTCTTAATTTTGGGGCAGATGTTGAGAGTATGACAGAGGCACTGTGGAATACCGGTGTTGTATCAATTTCGAGCTTGTTGCAGCAATGTAGGGATGAAAATGAAGAGGCAATGAAGCAGGCATGTGGTTGGTTGTATCATCTGATTGGTACCACCATATTAGCTGGAAAATCAAATGGTCGTCTGAGTCCACAGCTGTTCAGTTTAGTAGCTCCTGTGAAGAAAGGTACCAAGCTTCGTAAATATGCATGGGGAGCTGGTACTCTTGCATGGTTATATCGCCAGCTAGGGATAGCATCTCGTGCCGACTCCAGTGGGATAGGTGGTTCTATGACGTTACTTGAGGTATATGTCCTAATGTGCATCTAGTATATGATAACTCACTGAGTATTAATAATTGGTACTGCTTAATCATTCTAGTGTTTTATATGCACAGTGCTGGATTTATGCGTACTTCCCTACATTAAGACCAGCGATTAGCCCGGACTGGCGCGCTAATGATGATAGACCTTGGGCTCTAAGATGGGTGAGATCTACCTCTCAAGTGCAGGATCATCGTTCACTGCAAGGATATCGTGAGCATCTAGATGCTTTGACTGCTCTAAATGTAAGTGTTTGTAGTTGCTAACACATTGAACCATTATTATTTTTGTCTTTCGTTGTTGGTTACATTTTACTATTAATGTTCATTGTAGATTGATTGGTTGCCCTACGGTCGAGATAATGTTAATGTTCATGGAGGGCGTACATGGTATAGAGGTAACATACCGGTTTTGGGGTTGAATGAGCCATACATGCCTGGTCGCTGTCTACGCCAGTTTGGTTACATTCAGGATATCCCTGAACCTCCTATTAGACCCAACCCAAGGTCTGAAAAAAGAGGAAAAACCCAACCCTACACCTGTGTATACCCCCCCATGTATAATTTTTGGGAAAACACTCCTAAATTGCTGGTTCCAGGGTATACGCGCACAAATGCGCGGTTGCATGCTTGTGACCCACTCTACCTAGATTGGTACACCAAGCACACACACCCGAAGATCCTAAACCCTGAGACTTATCAGACCACCCTGGTTCATCGTCCAGATCCCTGTCTAGTAAGTTCTTTTTGTCATAGTACTTCATTAAATATCACTTTTATTTTTTATGTGTACTTACCTGACCAAGTGTGTTACAGCTACTGTCTGAGGCAAGTGAGCTTGCACGCCCGTACTACCAAGAGAACAATGCATGGGACTGGTCATACTATCGTCAGGGGATGCCAGAAGAAGAACAAAGGGCTGCAACTGATGGTCTTGTGGATGTGTTCAGCTCTTTATACATATGGGATAGTTACCAGCGCCAGCATGGTGCACCCTAGTGCTTGTCATCTTGGATTTGGATGTAATAAACTTTAGTATCATCTTGGAACTATTTGTTGTCTTTCATTTTGACTTGGTGTGTTAGACGCTAGTACAATTTGTTTGGATGTAGTTTTTTTCTGGTGGACTTGGTGGGTGGAATTATTGCTGACAATGCTGGTGACCTTGTTGATGATCTGTTGGTTGATTTTGTGGAGGTTCTTAGAACCGGTGGAGATAAGAAAAACAGGGGAGACTATGCCAAAAATTTTCTAGAAATGCATCGTTTCTGCATTCATGGCTCCTTTCAAAGTTAACGATCAGTATTTGACAAATGTGCTTCTTAAGATCAATGCCAAGATGGGTGGTCTAAATTCTTTGTTGGTCGTTGAATGTTCTCCAGCAATGATAGTGTCGAAATGAAATATCTAACATGTACCAAAGATTGTATATGTCACGAGAAATGAAATATATCAAAATGTAGAAATTCCTAAGAAAGAAAAGATGTGTGACCAACTTCAATCTAAACTTCCTGGAATGCCTTTGTTTCTGTTGAGCTTGCTGCCTGTGAGAAAGAATTGTGATATTTATGGGCCTTGGCAGAAGAAGAATTTGGTAGAATTTGGTGTCGTCACACAATGCATGGCTCCTTTCAAAGTTAACGATCAGTATTTGACAAATGTGCTTGTTAAGATCAATGCCAATCTGGGTGGTCTAAATTCTTTGTTGGTCGTTGAATGTTCTCCAGCAATGATAGTGTCGAAATGAAATATCTAACATGTACCAAAGATTGTATATGTCACGAGAAATGAAATATATCAAAATGTAGAAATTCCTAAGAAAGAAAAGTCCCTGAATCCAAATCGTATGAATCATATAAATGAAAGCTGCAACCGCAAGTTTGTGGTGGATGCCCTGATAATGTCCCTCCGTTACTGTTATTGATAATACGATGAATCACATAATTAAAAGTCAATAACTATAACAACACGTTTATTCCACGTCCAAACATCTACTAAAGATTATAAATCCCGAAAATTATAACAACACGAGAACTAACAAGATCAAATACGCAATAACCAATAACCTAATTATTTCCTAACCTTTGTCTCTCTATTCCCCGTGCTATTACATTACGTCTCATCTCATAAATTGGTTCTTGGTGTTGAAAATCATCATCATCGGGCTCAATAGGATCATAAATAACAAGTAATGGAATATGAGCGATGAAATCATTATACTCCATGTAATTCTCCATCATCCGGCGAACTGATGTATCATTTCGTACATGAATAAAAGTCCACTCGTAGTCGCCCTCCAGCCCCAAATACACCATTGTTGTTATGTTTATTCTGCCGAGGAGGGACTGTAGTGCTCGAATTACTCGTCGTTGTAGATCCCGGAGATTACTAGGATATGGCATAGTAACTTCTACGCGTCTGTGCCCCATTCTTCTATCAAATTGTGCTCCATGACGACCAAAAGTAGCTACATAATTAACGTGCAAACAGAAAGGAAACTCCATTTGATTTTGGGAGCGAAATGGGAATTAAGGTGTGAAGAGTTCAAGCAAGATGTAATTAGACAGATTCAGAGAGCACGGGGTAAGGAATGAGTATGTTGGGACACTAATACCCACTTTTATAATATTTGAGTAACACTGACATGTCCAACGGCTAGTTCAACGACTACTGAAATCAAGCGTACCAAACACACCATGCGCAGTACAAAGTGAATTCAAAGTTACCATAGGTAATTACTTTTGTCAGAAAGGTACACGTACCAGGTTACCGTTTGCAGTACAAAGTGAATTCAAAGTTACCATAGGTAATTACTTTTGTCAGAAAGGTACACGTACCAGGTTACCGTTTGCAGTACAAAGTGAATTCAAAGTTACCATAGGTAATTACTTTTGTCAGTAAAGGTACACGTACCAGGTTACCGTTTGCAGTACAAAGTGAATTCAAAGTTACCATAGGTAATTACTTTTGTCAGAAAGGTACACGTACCAGGTCACTGTCGTACCGTTTGCAGTACAAAGTGAATTCAAAGTTACCATAGGTAATTACTTTTGTCAGGAAAGGTACACGTACCAGGTCACTGTACACGTACCAGGTTACCGTTTGCAGTACAAAGTGAATTCAAAGTTACCATAGGTAATTACTTTTGTCAGGAAAGGTACACGTACCAGGTCACTGTACACGTACCAGGTTACCGTTTGCAGTACAAAGTGAATTCAAAGTTACCATAGGTAATTACTTTTGTCAGGTAAAGGTACACGTACCAGGTTACCGTTTGCAGTACAAAGTGAATTCAAAGTTACCATAGGTAATTACTTTTGTCAGGAAAGGTACACGTACCAGGTCACTGTACACGTACCAGGTTACCGTTTGCAGTACAAAGTGAATTCAAAGTTACCATAGGTAATTACTTTTGTCAGGAAAGGTACACGTACCAGGTCACTGTACACGTACCAGGTTACCGTTTGCAGTACAAAGTGAATTCAAAGTTACCATAGGTAATTACTTTTGTCAGGAAAGGTACACGTACCAGGTCACTGTACACGTACCAGGTTACCGTTTGCAGTACAAAGTGAATTCAAAGTTACCATAGGTAATTACTTTTGTCAGGAAAGGTACACGTACCAGGTCACTGTACACGTACCAGGTTACCGTTTGCAGTACAAAGTGAATTCAAAGTTACCATAGGTAATTACTTTTGTCAGGAAAGGTACACGTACCAGGTCACTGTACACGTACCAGGTTACCGTTTGCAGTACAAAGTGAATTCAAAGTTACCATAGGTAATTACTTTTGTCAGGTAAAGGTACACGTACCAGGTTACCGTTTGCAGTACAAAGTGAATTCAAAGTTACCATAGGTAATTACTTTTGTCAGAAAGGTACACGTACCAGGTCACTGTACACGTACCAGGTTACCGTTTGCAGTACAAAGTGAATTCAAAGTTACCATAGGTAATTACTTTTGTCAGGAAAGGTACACGTACCAGGTCACTGTACACGTACCAGGTTACCGTTTGCAGTACAAAGTGAATTCAAAGTTACCATAGGTAATTACTTTTGTCAGGAAGGTACACGTACCAGGTCACTGTACACGTACCAGGTTACCGTTTGCAGTACAAAGTGAATTCAAAGTTACCATAGGTAATTACTTTTGTCAGGAAAGGTACACGTACCAGGTCACTGTACACGTACCAGGTTACCGTTTGCAGTACAAAGTGAATTCAAAGTTACCATAGGTAATTACTTTTGTCAGGAAAGGTACACGTACCAGGTCACTGTGCACGTACCAGGTTACCGTTTGCAGTACAAAGTGAATTCAAAGTTACCATAGGTAATTACTTTTGTCAGGAAAGGTACACGTACAGGTCACTGTGCACGTACCAGGTTACCGTTTGCAGTACAAAGTGAATTCAAAGTTACCATAGGTAATTACTTTTGTCAGGAAAGGTACACGTACAGGTCACTGTACACGTACCAGGTTACCGTTTTGTTAACTTGTAACCTGTGGCTAGTTCATGACCAACCTCTATATAAGGGATGCCTCCTCCATTTCATCTTCACACACTCACTCTCCATATTCTCGAAGCTAGAGGTGATCATAATGTGTTCGGCCCGGCAGCCCGGTCCGACCCGGCCCGTAAAAAGCCTGACAGGCCCGAGCCCGATGGGCTTCCAGGCGGGCCTGGACATAAACCAGGCCCGAATAAAAAACCGGGCCGGCCGCGGCACATTTTTTGAACCCGTGGGCAAGCCCGGCCCGATTTTATATTTTTTATTATTTTTTTTAAAAATATAATACATATATATTTAATTTTATTTAATTTTTATATAATATATACAAATATTATATATAATTTTAATTAAGTTATATATTAATATATGAATCTATTAAAATATATTAATTAAAAAAAATTTATTAATTTATATAAAAAAAAATTAAAAAACCGGGCCGGGCGGGCCGGGCTTCGGCAAAACCTAGAAAAAACCGGGCCTAGCCTGGCCCGGCCCGAGTATGTAAAAAACCGGGCTTAGTTTTTTAAAATAGGCCCGACGGGCCTAAAATTTTCCTTCGGCCCGGCCCGAACCCGGCCCGCCCGCCCGCCCGAATGATCAGCTCTACTCGAAGCTCTATCTCCTTACTCTCTTCCAAAAATTATTCGTAAAACTGTGCAAGCTCTCTCTCTAAACATGAGTCAATCTTCAGATTCCGATCATGAGTATGTTCCAATATCAAGCCCAGTAAGTATTTAGTTTTGTCTTTGTTAATCATATTCGCACTAACATTTCATATTTCAATATTCATCTAACATTCTCTCGACCCTTATTGTAGGATAGTGACTCAACCACTGATTCAGATTGGGATGAATTTGATGAAGGTGTTCCAGATCATAATGCACAGATGGATGACTACATGCAAGAGATGTTAATCGAGCTCCCGGTGGTGGACACAGGTTACTTATTGAACAAACCAGGCCTTTAGGGGTAAAGAAGAAGCGAAAGCTTGGGTAGATAGTGTTGGCCATCCCAACCATATCTACACCATAATTCAAAGTTCTCGGTCAGGCCAAGATTTCCACATAACATGCGAGAGTTATTGGAAACCACGAAGGACGTCACGACCTGGTGTCATCAACCGGCGCAGATCATCTGGTTCAAAGAAATGTGGTTGTCCTTTTAAAATTAAGGGGTATTACACAAGCTACGGGTGTTCTTGCGAGTGGGTAACGGATGGCATAACCATGATCTCGCAGAGTGGGCAGAGGGTCATTTTGTGGGAAAACGCCTGAGAGGCGGGGAGATTATGATCGATCAGAGAACCAGAGTTGGTGTGCCACCCTGTGCAATTTATTCCGAGCTCACAACAGTCAACCCAGAAACGTCAGCAACAGGAAAGACATATACAACCGGATACAAAAAACAAAACTAGTAAATAGAGATGGTCGATCTATGGTGCAGACTCTACTGAGTGAGCTAGACAAAAACAACTACTACTACGATTACACTACAGATCCAAGTAAGTCAACTCAGTATGTCTCAAATAACTTCAATCATTTAGGTTTCATATTAATTTGATAGATAACATGATTATATTTCACATGTATAGTTGATCAAACACGACTTGGGTCCATCTTCTTTGCACACCCTACATCTAGATTACTGCTCCATGCGTTCCCGTATGTCATAGGCATTGATGCTACCTATAAAACAAACATAGCAAAAATGCCTTTGGTTCAGTTCATCGGGATGACGAGTATAGGCAAAAACTTCAGCATTGCCTTCGCCTTCCTTGTATCAGAATCAACAGACATGTATGTGTGGGCACTTCAACAATTAAGGGACCTCCTCGGGCGGACTACAACCTCTACATTTATCACCGACAGATGTCTGGCCCTGATGAATGCCTTAGATGAGGTATTTCCTGAATCTCATCATCTACTATGTCGGTGGCACATAAGTAGGAACGTTCAGGGGAAAGCCGAGACTTATATGGGTGATAGAGGAAGGGCGGCGGCTGCAGTCCGAATGTGGACTTCGGTTGTCTACTCGAGCACAGAGCAGGACTACAACGAGAGGTACGCACATTTCAAGAATACATACCAAAGCTACCCACGTTTCATTACGTATGTTGCATCAGTCTGGGAGAAATACAAGGAAAAATTTGTGGAGGCTTGGGTCAAGAATGTGTTGCACTTCGGCAACACAACGACAAATAGGTAAAATTGTTAATCTTGTAATGTTTAAGATAATACAGTGATTGTTATAGATCTATAAAACTTACTTAAACATTTGATAGGGTGGAGGCCGCACATTCTTCTCTAAAGGCGAGATTAAGGAGTGCTAGACACACTTTGGATGTAATCTTTCCAAAGATTAACGATCATGTGAATACAAGCATCCGGGAGTTAAAAAAGGATTTTGAGGCAGCCAGGACAAAACACAGAAGAGAGCACATGAGGGTTCCAATCGCTGACCTGATCGGGAAGGTTAGTACCCTTTGCTTAGATGAGCTAGTCAAGGAGCTTGGAAGGACGAATTATGTGCAAATGGACAGCTCAATCTGTGGATGTGACAAGGTAACCTCTCATGGATTACCATGCGCTTGTAAATTAAACTACATGCTGGATAGTGGTATACTATGCTCGAAGAGGGATATACATCGTTTCTGGTATACCCTAAGCTGGGAGAAACATGAATCGACAATTGATATGGTATCCTACATGGAGGAAGAACAGAATAGATGGCGAGACATAGCTTCTGAGGTAGCACAGTCAGATGATCCTACTCTGATTGCGAGATGTTACAGTCAACTCCAAAACTTCCTTCACCCAGATATGGTGTGCCAATTAGGAGAGCCGTTGGAACAGGTTGGGATTGGCAGACCTACCGGGCCCTCAAGACCAAACCGACGGGAACCTTCGTCTTGGGAGCGTAACCGACCAAGGGCAGGCCAGTCAGAAGGAGCGCCATCAAATAGAAGATCTCGTAATAGAGATCATCAAATCCGAGTCGATTCCAGCCCTTGACAACTTCCCATACTACCAGAATTTCAACCCCAACCTATATCAATATATGACTGGGTATATTGATGTTCGTGGAGATGGGAATTGTGGTTTCAGGGTCATTGCTGACTACCTATATTCAGACGAAGAGAGGTGGAAAGATGTCCGTGTAGCATTGTACAATCACATGAAGAATCAAGCACCGCGAATGGACTATACAAGGCCATTTTTAACGAAGGACCGTACAACGGCATGTTAAGAGCGCTTCATTGGAATTCAGAGAGCCAGCACCTCAACATAAATGGATGCACACGGAAATGGGGTTGGTGATCGCGACAAGGTACACTTCGATAGTAGTTTTCTACTCTACTGTCTATGGGGGTGCGGCAAGTGCCACATACCTTCCCATCGATAATTATACCGATCGTGATAGCCCAAGAGGAGAGATCCACATAGGAATTTGCCCCCAGGGTCATTTCATAAGGTTCGGCATGGTTCAAGACTCCCCACTCCCCCCTGTATATCCGCAGTGGTTCACTTATAGAGATCCAAACACTGTCGGACCTTGGATTCATCAATTACAATCTAGGTTAGATAGTTGGATCAACGTTGTACCTTAGTTTTTCTTTAACTTAGTTGTTGTAACTTAGTCTTTCTTTAACTTAGTTGTTGTAACTTAGTTGTTGTAACTTAGTTTTTCTATAATTAGTTGTTGTAACTTAGTTTCTCTTTAACTTAGTTGTTGTTTTACTCATATTGACTTAAATTTGGTTATTCAAACATCTATTATTTCAAAAAAAAGTGTCTCCCCGTAACATTCAAACTTATTCAACTAAGTTTGGTGAAAAAAAAAATTTGTACTGCGAATAGTAAAGTATTTGCTATTCGCAGTACAAATTAATTTTAAGTCAAATTAATAATATAAACACATAAAAATGTAATATAAACACATAAAAATGTAATCCAACACTTTTTTTTACAAAAAAAAGGTTCCTGTATTGATTCCAACAAAAAAGTAACTAGTAAAATTCGCTACTAATCAACTACAAACTACTTCGGTAAATTTACTTTCCGATATCATTTTTTGAAAAAAAAAACACAGCGACACATCATTACATGTGTACAACGTCAATATGAATTAAAAATTTTGTACTGCGGTGATTAGTAATTTTGTACTGCGAATAGCAACCCCCAATAGTTTAACATATGGTCCAAAAAATTGAAAAACTAAATATATATTTCTAAAGCATGAACTTTTTTAAAAAAAGATTATGAAGTAAATTTTGAATAAAGTGGTTAAAAAATGACAACTACTACCGTGTATCTGGACACAAACTTGAATGTTTTTAAATGGTAATCCAATTTAAAAATTTTTGTACTAACATTCTTTTATTAAATAATTGTCCATGAATAACTAGTCTTGAATTTTAATCTGAACAAATTTTAGAAACAATATGAAATAAATTTTGAATAAATGGTTTAAAAATTTAAACGTGTATCGCTTATATGAACATGATGTTTAAAAAATGGCAAACAACTAAAAATGGTATAATTTTATTGATATTGTTTATTATAAATTTCTGATGAACAACTAGTATCAAATTTGTGAATAGTTTAAAGCAATAGCAGAACATATGGTTTGAAAAATCACTAGTGCAGACAGAAGCAAAAAACGCGGTCAAAACCGCTCAAAAACGACGGTTCTAAACCGTCTCTTAATGCCCGTCGCTTTTTGTCATATGTCTTAAGGTGACATTAAACGACGGTTTTGGTCGAACCGTCTTTTAAAGCTCCTGAACGTAAAAAGATTTGAATTTGGTCTCATGTGCTAGATTAATTTGTAATATGTGTTGGTGTCTGGATTCGAACTCGCGACCCTTTGTAAAATCCCCCACACACCCCCCTAACCACTAGACCAGTGCATCAAATTTGTTTATTTTATGTACAAACACATATATGTAACATTTATAACATAATCTTTTAATAATTGACATTGTAATTGTTAACCATCATGTAAACTAATTTAAATATTTATTACTCTGTACTAATTTTCAAACTGTTTTAATTTGTGATTAAAACATAGTTTAATAAGATTAATTTACTAAAATGATAAATACTAATTATAAAATTATATAATAAGAGTAAGTTACAATGCTAATTATGAAATTATATAAATAATAAAAATTTTGTTTCAATATTAATTACAATGCTAATTATAAAAAGACTAATTTACTAAGCTTTTATAACATGGTTTACCTTACATTAAAAGTGGGTTTACTTGAAACCGTCATTTAAAAGTGCTCCGCGCCTATATGTTTAGTGCTTTAAAAGACGGTTTCAAGTAAACCATCTTTTAAGAGTGCTTCGCGCGTGAATGAGCAGCACTTTACATGACGGTTTCTGGTAAACCGTCTTTTAAGAGTGCTTCGCGTGCGAATGAGTAGCACTTTAAATGACGGTTTCTGGTAAACTGTCTTTCAAGACCTCACTTTAAATGACGGTTTCAAGTAACCGTCTTTTAAGACAGCACTTTAAATGACGGTTCAGTTAAAACCGTCTTTTAAGGTCTCTTCGCGCGCGCCCACATGTAATTTAAGACAATATTTGGTAAAACTGCCTTTATAGGCCGTATTTTTTGATATTTTTTCCACTAGTGATTTGAAGAACTAATTTTATATTTTTAAAACTGAACGTAAAGTGTAAATAAATGAAAATTTTATCAAGTAAATTTTGAATAAAGTGCGTTAAAAATTAAACAACTTGTATCATGAATTTGAACGCCAACTTGAAAGTTTTAGACATTTGTTTAAAAAAACTAGTACCGTGAATCTGAACGCAAACTCGAAAGTGTTTAAACCCAATTTAGTAAAAAAATAAATTGTATTAACATTTTTTTGGTCAAAAAATCAGAGGATCATCCTCACACTAGTATAAATTGACAAGAATTTAATTCCTCAACAAGTTGAAGAATAATACAAGTGGGGGCGATTCCAGTGTATAGAACCCAAACTCCCTATACAGTCCTAATTTCGCAGCTTATCTGCTACTTTATTACTATTCCCGGGAGTGTAAACTAATTGTACATCCCAATCAGACCTGATGAGGCTCCTACAATCTCTAATAAGAGGCCGAAATGGAAAATTTTCTGGGCAGTTGTAGAAGAACTCAACTAGGGAAGATGAATCCGAGCAGATGGTTACATGATTCATTCCCCTAACTTTTGCCAATAAAAGGGTGAACCTCAACGTCATAAGTTCCGCATGGAAGGCGCTCTATTTTCCAAAAGCTGCTATGAATCCAGTCACCCAATTTCCTTTGTGATCTCTGCAAAGCCCCCCAGCCGTACCATTTTTTGCATTTGAAATGAAAGCACCATCAATATTTATTTTCAAACATCCTTCCAATGGAGGTTTCCAAACGCTTCGTCTGTCACCCCGATTGCTCCCATAAATATCGACCAATTCTAGTTGAGTATCCTTGATCATCCGCCATGCTCTACGATGCTCCAAACAAGCAAGAATTATTTATCTAAAGGGAAGGAACAAACGATTCTCATTAGTAAAGACTTTACGATTCCTCCAATACCACAAATTAAAACAGATTATGGCAAAGACCATATTCCCTTTTCCCTGGATAAGAAAAGTTCCTGCATGAATAATGTTATTCGAGAACCATTCCAACAGATCCTTACTGTAGAAATACACTCTTTTTGTTTGAAGGAATAATGCGATTCCAGATTCTTCTAGCTAGCAATCAGATCCTGAAGAATATGTAGAGTTGTTTCTTCCCTACCACAATAGTGACAAGAATTGTCCATAGTTAACCCCATTGCTGCACGCCTAGAGTTCGTCATAAGTTTATTATGACTGAGTTTCCATAGAAAAACTTTGATTCTCTCTTGAACCTGCAAGCTCCATATGCTTTTAAAAACGTTCCTACCACCACCAAGTATCCTTGATGCGATGGAATTTCGATTCACATTATGCTCAGATAAGAATCTATAAGCAGATTTCACGCTATACTTCCCATTAGGTTCAAACTTCCAATGAATAAAATCATCTTCACCATCAGGAAAGATCGATATACCACTAATACTAATAAGTGCATCAGTTAGGAGAAAATTATCAAACCTTTCCCAGATCCATCCAGTTTCGCACGACCAGTATTCAGCTACTGACACATCTAAGACCTGCTGAGGAATTTCGCAAATGGCTCGCGACAGGAGAGTTCAATTATCAACCCAACAATTAGTCCAAAGTTTAACCCGCTTACCATTACTTACCATCCAACTGAGACCGTCTTGTATTAAACTCGCGCACCTCTGAATATTCTTCCAGTTTATCAAACCTCTATCTACGGATGGATTAGGGTATTTCTGCAATAAAACATCCTTGCAAAAACTGTTATAATTACTGAATAAATTCCACACAATCTTACCAAAGCATGCCACATTCATAATGTTTGACTTCCTAATACCTAGTCCCCAAGCGATTTCGGCTTACAAAGAGTATCCCACCCAATATCATGTAACTTCCTATTTCCTGGCTCGTGGCCCCAAATGAACTCTTTGCATAATCTGTCAATTTTATCACATATACTAACAGGTAGATCTGGGACTGCATAGCGTAAATAGGAATAGAGGCTATACAATTCTTAACCAAAGTAATTCGTCCTGCCATAGAGAGAGTTTTACACTTCCATCCACCCAATTTCTCCCTTATTTTGGATAGAATTAAGTTATGATTCAATCCACCTGATTTGCCATGCTTTAAAAAGACACCCAAATATTACCAAAGTTGTTCGTGATGGGAATTCCTGATTCTAAATTAATTATTCTGGCCCTTTCAGCACTGGTATTTTTTGATAATAAAATGGTAGATTTCTCTAAGCTAACCACTTGCCCAGAGGCCTCACAGAATTCAGAGACACATTCACACATCACTTTAATCTGATTAGGAGATGCCACCCCAAAGAACTATGTCATCAGCAAAAAAGCAATGGGAAATACATATACCTTTCATGCCAAGGGAAACAAGTTTCCATTCTTTACGGCTGACCCTGTTATGAATAAGCTACGAAAATTGTTCCAAGCATAACATAAAAATAAAAGGGGGGAGGGGGTCCCCTTGTCTTATCCCTCTGCCTCCAGTTAAAGAATTTGAAAGGGAACCATTCCAGGAAATCTGAAAAGAGACCGATGTTAAACAATTCATGATTAATGTCCTTAACCTATCGAGAATACCTAGGCACAATAGAGTATTATTTATGAAAGCCCGCGACAACCTATCATATGCCTTATCATGTCAAATTGAGCAAGACATGACACAAAAAGAAGAAGAAGATGAACTCTATTATTGAATCTGAGAATAGATGGAGAAGATAACCCGAGAGAGAGGGAGAGGGGTTATGTTCTACAGTGCTATATGTTTTAGGAGAATACAGAATGAGTATATGTATATGCGTGTATAGATCTATCTATCTGTTACAACTGCATATGTAATATTATATATATATATGTATGCTATACATCAATATACACATATACACTGTAATATATATATATATATCTATCTAATACCCCCCCCGCAAGACCGACTTTGATTATCAAGTTGAGTCTTGTTGCTTGCTGAAGACATACCCAACTTTGGAAGGACGTCTCTGTATGCCTGCCCAGTGAGGGGTTTCATTAGAACGTCAGCCAGTTGCTTGGAACTTTGAATGTGTTGAACTTGTATTAATCCTCCTTGTATCTAGTCATGAACGAACTAGCAATCCGGCTCAACATGTTTTGTTCTTTCATGTGAGACTGGATTTTTCGCTATGTGGATGGCTGCCATGTTGTCGCACTTCAGTGGAATAGGGTTGATGTTCTTGATTTCCAATTCATTCAGGAGCCGAGTGAGCCAACTGAGCTCCGCTTTGACTTGCCTCATGGCTCTGTACTCGGCTTCAGCTGAGGAGAGGGCTACAGAAACTTGCTTCTTCATTTTCCAGCTAAGAGGGGAACCGCCCAAGAGAATGAAGTAACCTGAAACATATTTCCTTGTTATGGGGCATGAAGCCCAATCAGAATCACAAAACGCTAGTAAATCAAGGTTGCTGTTTTTGTTAAAATAGAGACCAAATCCTAGTGTTCCTTTGATGTAGGATAAAACATGATAAGCAACTTTCAAGTGTTTGTGGTAGGATGCTGACAGAATTGACTCAAAAATTGAACACTAAAACACAAGTCAGAACGGATATTAGTGAGGAAAATTAACTTCCCTATCAGATGTCTGTAGACTGTTGGGTCTTCAAGATATTCTCATGCATCTTGGTCCAGCTTCTGATTGAGCTGAAGTGGTGAGACTGCAGTTCTGCAGTCTTCCATGTCGTATTCTGATAGGATCTGTCTTGTATACTTGTACTGAGTCATGTATAGATTGTCAGCAAATTCAATAAATTCCATACCAAGAAAAAATGAAAGTCTTCCCAGGTCTTTGATTTTAAATCTTTGATGTAGCTTCTGTTTCAGAGTTTCTATTTTTGTATCACAATTTCCTGTTAATATAATATCATCTACATATACACCGATGAAGGTGTACTGTTTATTCATTTTCTTTGTGAAGAGAGAGTAATCATTTTTTGATTGTTGGTATCCTGGATCCTTGAGAAAATCACTAAGTTTGTCATACCATTGCCTTGAGGCCTGTTTGAGGCCATACAAGGACTTGTGCAATTTACAGACTTTGTTTTCACTAGAGTCCGATAAGCCTTATGGAATTTTCATGTAAATGTTTCCTTCAAGTCCCCATGAAGGAATGCATTATTTACATCCAATTGATCTATGGTCCATCCTCTTTTTATGGCGGTTATTATTAATGCTCTGATTGTTGTGAGTTTCACAACATGAGAGAGGTTTCTTCATAGTCGAAACCATATCTCTGTGTGAAGCCTCTAACAACAAGTTGAGCTTTAAATCTTTCCAGGGTGCCATCAGCTTTCAGTTTAGTTTTGTAAACCCATTTACATGTGATGGGTTTCTTTCGGGTAGGGAGATTAACAGTAGACCAGGTTTTATTATCTTCAAGAGCTTGAAATTCTAGGTTCATAGCTTCAGTCCACCTAGGATCTCTACTGGCTTCCTCAAAACTAGTAGGTTCCTTAAGAGACTGTGTAACACCCAATTTTCTACCAACTGTTATCACGTGGTGTGATAGACAGAGTGCACAAATAAAACGCGGAAGCAAATAAAAGTCTTTACAAGAGCGTTACCGCCACACTCACAACCTCTGTGAGTGCCAAGGCATATTACAACAATCCCAAACCCAAATAAAAGTCTGAATAATAAACATTCCTGAAAACCTTAAACAAACTAGGTGAGTAAATCATTTGAAAACCTCTGTGAGTGCCAAGGCATATTACAACAATCCAAACCCCAAGTCTTCCCCACGCTCTCGTGCAGCTCCAAAGCTTCACTAGTATTCTTCATCTACGGTCATTTGAAAACAACACAAAGAAGGGACCGCAGGGCAAAGCCATAAAACGTCAGCAAAACGCTGAGTAAATCCAAGACAAGATCAAGAAAATAGGATATCAAAGTAGATATAGATACATCATCAACTCAAGCATTTAACAACTGCAAAATAAGTTCAAAACGTAAAGGGATCATAAATCACCTGGTGGATTCAAGACCACTGTTAATCTTTTCTCACCATTTAATTCATAATGTGGGATAAATCCAGATCATTAAGGCGATCCAACCTATCCTTCCACCACGTAAGGACTTCAAAAGATGTGCACACCCCCTATAGTTCCTTTAAACTATAGAGTAGAAATCCTAACGCAAACTCAAGGAGCTCGCAGCATACCAAGAGTTAAAACGGGCAAATGTACCCAATCATCCTATATCTCTCTTAAAACCAAGTTTGAACAAGTCAAGTATCCAATAATACATTTCCACAAATGAACAATAAATCAATTCAACCACCAAGTTCTTAAATAAAGAACACAAACAAGCACAAGGCTTAAATCACTTTCACCACTTAGAAGATCCACTTAGTACAAAGGTAACGTTTTATCAAAACACCAAGGTACTTTCAATGAGTATCTCTTCCAAGCATCACTTCAACTCATATACTTAAGATTAAAACAACCAAAATATAAGTTATAAGTTGGGCCATAGTCATAAGACCACAAAACATATTTGTCACCATAAAAAGCTTAGAACTCATTTCGACTTCTTAAAGACGTGACCAATTCGCTAACCAAATGACTTCTCAAAATAGAGCGAATATGTGCAATAGATCGAGGGTTCAAATCAGTAGAGATTGATATGTAATAATAAAAATTTGGATGAGTAAAACTCCCTAAAATCATGTAACAAGTTAGGGTATCACAAATTACATTTTTCCACCTTTAAGGCTAGTTGGTTGAAATACTCAGTTCGACCTCTTAAAGCGTAGCACATTTAACTATCCAAACGATGTCAAAAAATAGAGCGAACAAGTTCATTGGATAGAGGATTAGAATCAGTAGATATTGATATGTAATAATAGAAAAATGGATGAGTATAGCCTTCTAAATCCTTCTCCCAAGTTAGGGGATCTTAAAGCACGTTTTTCCCTCTTAGGTCTAACTTTCACCAAGATTTAGGGTACCTACGTGCCCACATAAATTGTATATATAGCTTGGAAGGGATCTTAGACAATGGAATTACCTTGAATATTCTTCACTTAAACTCCCAAAAGGACCTTGACAAGTTGCTAGATGGCACAAACTCCACAAGGCTCCTCAAATTGCCTTTCCTTGCGCACAGAAATCTATTGCCTTATAACAAGAGCTTCCGGTAAGGTTTTTGAATGGGGTTTTAGCCCAAAATGAAGAGGATTCAATGAATATTAATTTGGGATTGGTTTTACCTGAATAGGCTCTAAGAACAAGCTCACTAGATCAATCTTTCTCAAACTCAGAAACTGTCTTTTGTGACTTCTTCACCTTCCCTTGCACTTTCCTTTGACCCTAGGCTCTCTTGGTGATTGTAAAAGGACTTTGGAATATCCAGAGAGTAAGGTTGAGTGTTAGGGGTCGTAGCTCATGGTTTATATAGGGAAGATATGGAGTAGACAAGCCTTAGAGTGCTAGACATTATTTCTGGCCAGATTTGTGTCTTTGTAATGATGCTTGCTTTAGACACCATTATAGTGCTCCATTAATTCATCCACTTGAATACATTATTAGTACACCACCAGGGCCTTTAGAATATGCTCAATTTAATTCATAAACTAGCTAAAGTAAGGCAGAATATGAGGTGGAAAACAAAAAAAGGGAATTTGTGCTTTATATAAAGTTGTAATGGCACAAGTGGCTGGCTACTTGATTGCCATGCTACCTTTCTCTTCTTATATTTATATAATGGGCATGATCTATGTCTGATAATGGAGGTTACCTAACATGTAAGGGGCCCAAAGGTGCTAAAGGAAGAAATTAAATAAGCTAAAGACTTGATGTGTTGGAAAGTAGTGCTGAAATGGTGGGAGAGGTGGGTATGGACGAATTTTGTATGCCATTTACCTCTCTTTTTTTTTGCTTTGTCAACACATGTAGCTTGGTAGATTGATTTGGTAACTAAGTTAGGTAATTACCATGAAGATATAATGGGTAAAAACAACAAATTGGAATCATATAAAACAACCTTTCTTAGGTAACTTTCTTCGGTAAATTTCCAAGTTACCTTGCCAAGAGATTTCACCTTATATACTACTACCATCTCATGGGTAATATTTAGGACTTCTAATAGCCTTAAATAATATAAGACAATCTAGCTTAATTCACCTTAAAGAGTGCTTTAAGGGGTTAATAAGTTAATACCTCTTTTTAGTGTCAAAAATGACCGAGGTAAAAACCGGATTTTTACTGAGGTAAGTTCTTGGCCAAAACTTGAGCTTTTTTGAAGGCTATAATTCTAAGGAGTGAATATCTATTTACTAGACCATTAATGCCTAGTAAAAGTCAAGGTTATACTAAGGTAAAAATTCTAAGGAACGATTAACTTTTTACCAAGCCGTTGATGCCTAGTAAAATCTCCTCGTTAAAACTTTTGTAACTTTGGGGTATTTCATTCACCCTCCCTTAAAAACAAACTTCTCCCTCGAAGTTTCTTATCTCTATAAATTTCTACCGAAGCTATCAGTAGCTTAATCCATTCTCAAATCTCTACTTCATTCATAGCAAAATAATTTCCTGATAATAAGCATGTAATACCTGTACTAAGTGATAGTCACGAAGGAAAGGTCAGTGGACTCACCCTCCCTTAAATTTTAAGTTACAACCCCGTGACTTCTCTACGAAACTTAAGGCTCACCAAAAACTTCGGGGTATCTCTTCCTTATGAGTCTTCTGTTTCCCAAGTAGCTTCTTCTACCTTGTTGTTCCTCCAAAGCACTTTTACCATCTTGATGGCTTTTGTTCTGGTTTCTCTGACTTTGGAGTCTAGTATCTCGATTGGAACCTCCTCGTATGTCAGAGATGGGTCCATTTGCACAACCTCTGGTTGAATGATGTGCGAAGGATCGTGGACGTACTTCTTCAGCTGAGATACGTGAAAAACATTATGTACCTTGTCCAATTCCATAGGTAATGCTAAACGATATGCCAAGGAACCAACTTTTTCCAGAATGTCGTAAGGTCCAATGAATTTTGGGCTAAGTTTCCCTTTCCTCCGGAACCTCATTACTCTTCTGGTTGGTGATACTTTCAGAAATACCTTTTCACCAACTTCAAACTCTAAAGGTTTCCTCTTTAAGTCGGCATAGGACTTCTGTCGATCCTAAGCTGCTTTCATCCTCTACTGAATCAGTCGAACTTGGCTGACCATTTCTTCAAACATATCCGGGCCCAATGTTACCGTTTCTAAGATGTCGTTCCAACACTATGAAGTCCTACACTTTCCTTCCGTACAGTGCTTCATATGGTGCCATCCCTATACTGCTGTGATAGTTTTGTTGTAAGAGAATTCAATCAGGTGTAGGTGGTCAATCCATGCTCCCTAACAGTCCATCATGCAGGATCTTAACATGTCTTCTAACGTCTAAATGGTTCTTTCAGTCTGTCCGTCTATCGCTGGGTGGAATGCAATACTTAGTTTTAGCTTTGATCCCATTGCTTTCTGGAAACTCTGCCAGAATCTTCTAAGGAATCTCGAGTCTCTGTCGGATACAATGCTAGAAGGCACTCCATGATATCTGACGATCTCCTTGATGTATGCATCAACTAGCTTCTCCATCGTCCAAGTGTCTTTCATTGGAATGAATCTGGCGGTCTTAGTCAAACGGTCGACCACTACCCAGATCTGGTTCATTCCCGACCTTGTCAGTGGTAGTCCTACTATGAAGTCCATGGATATTGAATCCCATTTCCAAGTCGGAACTTCTAGTGGTTGTACTAGCCCTCCTGGTCGACTGTGCTTGAATTTCACATTTTGGCAAGTGAGACATCGTGCCACAAATTCAGTTTTTTCTCTTTTCATCCCTGGCCACCAAAAATGTTGTTTTAGGTCTTTGTACAGTTTATTTCCTCCTGGATGTACTGAATAAGGGGTTTGGTGTGCCACCTGTTGGGCAAAATAATGTTGAAACTATCTTGCTAACTATGGGCAGTGAACCCAATCATTGTAGTACAACAAGGTCGTATCCACAGGGACTTCGTAACTATCTAGCTAATTATAAGCTTAGTAAATGTGCAAGAGGATATATACAAAAGTGCATAAATGTAAATTAGGGGTTTTGGGTTGTAACTGGAGAAATCAAGGAAAGCAATAAACACTAAACTATCTAATCTAGGATAGGTGTAGCTCAGGATAGGATATTCGCACCCGTCATCCCCTTTCTACCAGTTGTCGAACCTCGAACTCATAGCTAAACAACGGGAATTTAATTAATAGCCAAATCCAGGTCTATTAATCCTAACCAATTTAACGGGGACTGAATGTTCGTTCAAATCCCCAATTCAATCAGAAGCATTAAGCACAAATCTACCCTAAGTTGCAATGAGAACCTCATCTCAAAATTAGTGAAAATCGACTAACATTGATTTAGTCCCAACGGTTTTGGTTTCTATCTCAGAATATCATTTTGATAGAATCCCACAATAATGCTAAACTAATCGGTAGGCCAAACCAACCAATTTAACACATAGAAGAAAATTGAGCAAAACCCTTAACAAATCCCCAAATCATGAGTAACAAGTTTAGAAGTCATAAACACTCAATAATCATCTTCATTAAGCTCAAAGACTAAAATAAGCACAAACACAAGTTCAAGATTCAACAATGGAGTTTTGGGGGATTTGGGGCTTTATCCAAATCCCTAGCTACAAGTGAGTCAAGTCTCCATTAAAACACAAATAAGAGAAAAGGGAGAAGAGATAGCCATTAATGGAGCTTGGAGGGAGGTGAGCTCTCTTCTTCTCCTTCCTCTTCTTCTTCCTCTTTTCTCCTTCTTTTTCTCTTCTTTTCTCTCTCTTCTGCGTCGCCTGGAGTCCTGCTCCCGAACTCCCTCTCTTTCCTCTCTTTTTCTGCTTTAAAAATCTAAAATCTGGGAAAATTTGTGACCGACCTTCCCACCCTGGGTCGGTCCCGTGGGTCGGTCGAGTCCCGAAGCAATTTCGGGGCCGAAAAATGCATTTTTAAGTCCGACCGACCCACCCATGGGTCGGTCGGTGGGTCGGTCCTATAGGCAGGCTAACTTCAAAATGTTGTATCTTTTTTGTTCTAGCTCTGATTTTGAATCCGTTTGTGCCCACGCGTTTGTCTCTTCATCTACTTTAATCCTAGCTATGTTATTCCTCTTGTTTCAATAATAATTGTGTAAAACACTAATAAAACACAAAAGTAGAGGAAAACTAGCTATAGTAGAGAAATGAGCATGAAAAGTGTTGATAAAACATACTAAATGCACCCCTAAAACATGCTCATTTAGACACTCAACACCTCCCTCATCAGCATGGTTTTGATATCGTCACAACTCTTAGGAATACACCATCGTTCCTTGAATCTCAAGCTTCCATCCTCGTGTAGCTTGAAGTCTGGAGCATTTCCTCCTGCCATTTTCTTCTTTATATGATCGAGCTTCTCATCGCCTACTTGCTTCGCTCGGATTTCTTTGAACAAGTCTGGCGAGACAGTTATCTGGTATAACCCATTTGTTTGATTTGTCCTTCTATCGATCATTTCAATGTTCAGCTTCCGAAAGTCTTTGCATAAGTCATCTGGAAGGATCCACATAGCCTGAGCTGCATGACTTATCTTTCGACTCAACGCATCTGCCACGAGGTTAGCTTTTCCTTCGTAGTACTGGATCTCTAGGTCGTAGTCCTTGACAAACTCTAACCACCTTCTTTGCCTCATATTCACCTCCTTCTGAGTGAATATGTACCTTAAGCTCTTGTGATCCGTGAATATCTTGCAGGTGACTCCGTACAAGTAGTGCCTCCAAATTTTCAAGGCAAAAACTACTACTGCTAGTTCCAGGTTGTGCGTTGGGTAGTTTTGCTCGTGCGTCTTTAATTGTCTTGAAGCATAGGCTATCACCCTTTTATTCTGCATCAAGACACATCCCAAGCCGTTCTTCGATGCATCGCAATAAACCTCCAGTCCCTCGGTTCCTTCTGGTAGAGTCAATATTGGGGCTGACGTCAACCTGTCCTTTAGCCGTTGGAATGATTGTTTGCAACTATCATCCCACTCGGTTCCTACCGCTTTTTTCATCAGGTTCGTCATGGGTCTGGCAATCTTTGAGAGATCTTTCACGAACTTCCTGTAATAGCCTGCGAGTCCTAAGAAGCTTATGACTTCTGTAACATTCATTGGGTGAGGCCAACTTTTTACAGCTTCAATTTTTGAGGGATCGACTGCAATACCTTCACTTGAGATGATGTGGCCTAAAAATACAACTTTCCTCTGCCAAAATTCATATTTTGATAGCTTGGCATACAACTTGTGCGCTCTTAGGACTTCCAACACTTTCCTCAGGTGTTCCGCATGGTCCTCTTGGTCCTTGGACTATATCAGGATGTCGTCGATGAATACAACGACGAAGTTGTCCAAATACTGGTTGAATATCCTGTTCATTAAATCCATGAACACTGCTGGTGCATTGGTCAAGCCGAATGGCATCACGGTAAACTCGTAATGGTCGTATCTTGATCGAAAAGCTGTCTTCGGTATATCTTCCTCCGCCACTCTGATCTGGTGGTATCCCGACCTCGGGTCTATCTTAGAGAAAACGCTTGCTCCCTTCAGTTGGTCGAATAAATCATCGATCCTGGGCAGTGGGTACTTGTTTTTCACTGTTACTTTGTTCAATTCTCGGTAGTCGATGCATAGACGGAGACTTCCGTCTTTCTTCTTCACGAATAACACCGGTGCGCCCTAGGGAGATACGCTTGGCCTGATGTAGCCCTTTTCTAGTAATTCTTCCAATTGGGTCTTTAACTCCCTCATCTCGATTGACGCCATCCGGTATGGTGCCTTCGTAATAGGACCGGTCCCCGACACCAAATCGATGTAGAGTTCTACTTCCCTTCTAGGAGGCATTCCAGGTATTTCTTCTAGGAACACGTCCGGGTACTCAGCAATAACTGGAATCTTGGCGAGCTCGTTCTCTTCCCTTTGTCTTGTACATAACAAAGGAAGACCTGTTTTCCTTTTCTGATCTCCATCGCCATGGTCATAGCCGAAACGATCTTTGCTCCTGGCTGTCTGGCCGCCCTCTTGTATGACACCCTTTGTCCTGAGGGACCCTTCAGGATTATTTTCTGCTCGAAGTAGTTTAGGCGTGCCTTGTACCGTTGCATCCAATCCATTCCCAATATAATGTCGAACTCTAGCCCCTTGAATACTATCAAGTCTACTGGAATTCTACCTCCTTAATAGTTATGTTCAAGTTTTCTACTACTTCCGAACATCTAATCTTTTCCCCCGAGGGTATAGTCACGCATACGTCCAAACAAGTACTCCTAGGCAATTTATCTTCTCCATAAATGTAGTAGATACGAAAGTATAGCACCCGAGTCAAATATATGCTTCAAGTCCATGAACAGGGAATGTACCTGTGATCACATTTCCTTGAGCACGGGCCTCTGACGTTCATCACGTTCTCGTGCCCGTTTTCCTGTACTGGTTCCCTCAGCAGGTTTGTGGTTGACCTCCTCCACCTCCGTAGGTTGCCTTGGGGTTGCTCTGGTTTGAATTGTTTACTGGGGGCATACCCTTTTGAAGGATTTGGACTCCGGTTTCGGAAACACTCGAACGACCTGTGTCCCAGCTTTCCGCAGTAAAAAAGTAATTTGTTTACCTTCACAGTCTGTTCCCGGGTGGTTCTTTGGCACTTCTGCAGAAGAAAGTCCTCCCGTTCGGGGCCATAGGAGCCTTCCCTTTCCCCTGGTTTTGTTTTTGGCCATAGTTTGGCTTCTTCGCTTCTGGCTCCTTCTCTGTTTCCTTATGAAGTCTTTTCTTTGCTCCCTCCTGGAACTCTCTCTTCTCGATTTGGATCATCTCAATGCTGGCAGCCTTCTCGTATGCTTGCTGTATGGTCTCGAAGTTGAATCCTGCCATCAGTTCACGGATTCGGAAGTTGAGTCCTATCCTGAACTTTCTGGCCTTGGTCCCTTCGTCTGGAACCATGAATGGAGTGAACCTTGCAAGCTCCAGAAACTTAGTCCTATATTTTGACACAGTCATGGACCGTTGCTGCAGGTTCAAGAATTCTTGTTGCTTCTTCTCCCTTAGGTGGTCAGGGTAGAACCGTGTCCTCATGAGCTCCTTCAACTCGGCCCATCCGAAGTCTGGTTGTTCGCCGTGAACATCTTGTACCGCTCCCCACCATAGGTCTGTGTCTTCCTTGAAGTAGTAGGTAGCACATCTCACTCTTTTGTCAGTTGGGCAGTTCGTTGCCTTGAACACCTTGTTGAACTGTCGAATCCAGCTCTCTAGTTTTTGGGGATCCTCCTCCCCATGGTAGTACTCGGGTCTCATTGCAGCGATTTGCCTCATGATGTTGTTCCCTCCATTGTGCCCCTCGTTTTGGATTTGGGCCATTGTTGCTGCCATAGCTTGGGCCATTTCTTGGATGCGTCCTCCCATCTTGAATATTTAAGAATATCAGTTTTCTTAGTACCCTAGGTACTCTAGTTTAGCTTTAAACCTCTACTTGTTCTAGTAAGCAAAGGTATCACAAAATTCTAGAACTTTTAAGCAATCACCCAGTAGGACATACCTGATTCTGTTCCATGTCCCTGCAGGTTAGTCACAGACATCACAATAGCTAAAGTGACGATCCTCACATGTGTCCCAGTTTCCCCATCCTAGGTTCATTTTAGATCATAGTTTCTTTTTAATCAGAGCGTCCTTGCTCTGATACCACTTTGTAATGCCCTATTTTCTACCAACTGTTATCACGTAGTGTGATAGACAGGGTGCACAAATAAAACACGGAAGCAAATAAAATTCCTTACAAGAGCGTTACCACCACACTCACAACCTCTGTGAGTGCCTAGGATTATTACAACAATCCAAACCCAAAATAAAAGTCTGAATAATAAACATTCCTGAAAACCTTAAACAAACTAGGTGGAAGTCTCTAATCCCCAAGTCTTCCCCACGCTCTAGTGCAGCTCAAAAGCTTCACTAGTATTCTTTATCTACGGTCATTTGAAAACAACACAAAGAAGGGACCGCAGGGCAAAGCCATAAAACATCAGTAAAACGCTGAGTAAATCCAAGACAAGATCAAGAAAATATGATATCAAAGTAGATATAGATACATCATCAACTCAAGCATTTAACAACTGCAAAATAAGTTCAGAACGTAAAGAGTTCATAAATCACCTTGTGGTATCAAGACCAATGTTAATCTTTTCTCACCATTTAATTCATAACGTGGGACAAATCCCGATCATAAGGCGATCCAACCTATCCTTCCACCACGTAAGGACTCTAAAAGATGTGCACACCCCCTATAGTACCTTTAAACTATAGAGTAAAATCCTGACGCAAACTCAAGGAGCTCGCAGCATACCAAGAGTTAAAACGGGCAAACATACCCAATCATCCTATATCTCTCTTAAAACCAAGTTTGAATAAGTCAAGTATCAAGTAATACTTTTCCACAAATGAACAATAAATCAATTCAACCAACAAGTTCTTAAATAAAGAACACAAACAAGCACAAGGCTTAAATCACTTTCACCACTTAGAAGATCCACTTAGTACAAAGGTAAAGTTTTATCAAAACACCAAGGTACTTTTAATGAGTATCATCCAAGCATCACTTCAACTCATATACTTAAGATTAAAACAACCAAAATATAAGTTACAAGTTGGGCCATAGTCATAAGACCACAAAACATATTTGTCACCATAAAAAGCTTAGAACTCATTTCGACTTCTTAAAGACGTGACCAATTCGCTAACCAAATGACTTAAAAAGAGCGAATAGGTGCAATAGATAGAGGGTTCAAATCAGTAGAGATTGATATGTAATATTAGAAATTTGGATGAGTAAAACTCCCTAAACTCATGTAACAAGTTAGGGTATCACAAATCACATTTTTCCACCTTTAAGGCTAGTTGGTTGAAATACTCAGTTCGACCTCTTAAAGCGTAGCACATTTAACTATCCAAACGATGTCGAAAAATAGAGTGAAAAAGTTCATTGGATAGAGGATTCGAATCAGTAGATATTGATATGTAATGATAGAAAAATGGATGAGTATAGCCTTCTAAATCCTTCTCACAAGTTAGGGGATCTTAAAGCTCATTTTCCCCCATAGGTTTAACTTTCACCAAGATTTAGGGTACCTACGTGCCCACATAAATTGTATAGTTTGGAAGGGATATTAGACAATGGAATTACCTTGAATATTCTTGGCTTAAACTCCCAAAAGGACCTTGGCAACTTGCTAGATGGCACAAACTGCACAAGGCTCCTCAAATTGCCTTTCCTTGCGCACAGAAATCTATTGCCTTAAAACAAGAGCTTTTGGTAAGGTTTTTGAATAGGGTTTTAGCCCAAAATGAAGAGGATTCAATGAAGATTAATTTGGGATTGGTTTTACCTGAAGATAGGCTCTAAGAACAAGCTCACTAGATCAATCTTTCTCAAACTCAGAAACTGTCTTTTGTGACTTCTTCACCTTCCCTTGCACTTTCCTTTGACCCTAGGCTCTCTTGGTGATTTTAAAAGGACTTTGGAATGTCCAGAGAGTAAGGTGAGTGTTAGGGTCGTGCTCATGGTTTATATAGGGAAGATATGGAGTAGACAAGCCTTAGAGTGCTAGACATCATTTCTGGCCAGATTTGTGTCTTTGTAATGATGCTTGCTTTAGACACCATTATAGTGCTCCATTAATTCCTCCACTTGAATACATTATTAGTACACCATCAGGGCCTTTAGAAGATGTTCAATCTAATTCATAAACTAGCTAAAGTAAGGCAGAATATGAGGTGGAAAACAAAAGAATGGAATTTGTGCTTTATGAAAAGTTGTAATGGCACAAGTGGCTGGCTACTTGATTGCCATGCTGCTACTTTCTCTTCTTATATTTTATGTAATGGGCATGATCTATTTCTGCTAATGGAGGTTACCTAACATGTAAGGGGCCCAAAGGTGCTAAAGGAAGAAATTAAATAAGCTAAAGACTTGATGTGTTGGATAGTAGTGCTGAAATGGTGGGAGAGGTGGGTATGGACGAATTTTGTATGCCATTTACCTCTTTTTTTTTTTGCTTTGTCAACACATGTAACTTGGTAGATTGACGTGGTAACTAAGGTAGGTAATTACCATGAAGAGATAATGGGTAAAAACTACAAATTGGAATCATATAAAACAACCTTTCTTAGGTAACTTTCTTCGGTAAATTTCCAAGTTACCTTGCCAAGAGATTTCACCTTCTATACTACTAACATCTCATGGGTAATATTTAGGACTTCTAATATCCTTAAATAATATAAGACAATCTAGCTTAATTCACCTTAAAGAGTGCTTTAAGGGGTTAATAAGTTAATACCTCTTTGTAGTGTCAAAAATGACCGAGGTAAAAACCAGATTTTTACTGAGGTAAGTTCTTGGCCAAAACTTGAGCTTTTGTGAAGGCTATAATTCTAAGGATTGAATATCTATTTACTAGACCATTAATGCCTAGTAAAAGTCAAGGTTATACGAAGGTAAAAATTCTAAGGAACGATTAAATTTTTACTAAGCCGTTAATGCCTAGTAAAATCTCCTCGTAAAAACTTTCATAACATTGGGGTATTTCAGACTGAGCTTCATCTATAATTTTTGTACAACAATGGGAGAGAGAGAGAAAGAAGTTATGGTGCTTTTGGGAATGCTATTGGTCATACTGTTGATGGGAAGAGAATTGTGGGACAGGAGATGAGAGGATCTGTCATGGAGCCTTTGAGTGAGAATTTCTAAAAAAATATCCTCATTATGGTTTCTGGTAGTGTAGATATAATCTTGCAGTTTGACAGGGGGTTTATGGATTCTGCTGGATCTTCTAAGTTTGGTGTCCTCTTCTTCCCTAGAGGTATTTGTGTTGTCTATGGTTTGCTCTGCAGTTTGGTGAGGATCCTGTTCTGTTTCTGATATGGGAGAATTTTCTTGCTGGAATTCAGCATCACTTGAGGGATTTCTATCCTTTTCCCTGGTAACAATGAGGGGGAATTCTACCAGTATGGAGGATTTTTGGTTTTTTTTTCTGATATGTGATGCTCTAAATGATTGGGTCTGTTTTGATGGTTTTTAGGCTGTTGTTCTAAGATGGATTCATAGAAGATTCCTGAGTTGTTTGGAAGGAGATCAGAGATTTCATCTGTTTGTTTATGAAGATTCTTGTCATGCCATACTTCTTGCCACTTTGTTTTGTAGTGGGAATATGTGTTAGAAAAAGATAACATCTCTGTTGGTTTTTATTTCATTGTTTTCTATGTTCAGGACAAGATAACCCTTGGTGTTCTTGCTGTTTCCCAGATAGGCACAGGATGAGGATCTAGGATCTAGTTTCCCTTATTGGGGAGGATGTTTGTGACAAAACAGAGACATCCAAAGGTTCTAATGGAATCATAATCAGGAACTGAGTCATACAGTTTTTCGAAAGGGGTAGAATGGCCTATGGATTTTGAAAGGATTCTATTTATGATAAAAGTCGCGTGGTTTAGAGCAAAACCCCAGAATTTTGGTTTCAGGCCATATTGAAACATAAGCGCTCTAGTAATGTCCATGAGATGTCCCGGTTTCCTCTCAACCACCCCATTTTGTTGGGGTGTGTGAGGGCAGGTCTTCTGATGGACAATTCCCTTTTCTTTAAAGTAATCAATTCCTTCAAGAGAGCTGCCAAGCTCTTTGGCATTATCAGATCTTAGGACTTTTACCCTTTTATCAAACTGAGTTTCGATTAATTGTATGAAGTCTTTTATCCATTTTAATGTTTCAGACTTATTCTTGATGAGTTTGACCCATGTCCCTCTTGTAAAAATCATCCACTATTGTTAGAAATAACGATTCCCGTTCAAAGTTTGTTTTCTCATGGGGCTACACACATCAACATGGAGCATTTGGAAAGGAACACTACTTTTTATTTGAGAATTTCCAAAACTAAGCCTTTTGGCTTTAGATTTGAAACATACAGTACATGGTAAAATTTGTGTTTGTCTAAAAAAAATGTTCCTCAATATTCATCCTAAGGAGTTTTCTTGGGGGGGGGGGGGGGGTTGTGCCCTAATCTGCTATGCCATAGAAACAAATCTCTATTTGGGATATCTACATTACCCTTTGAAAGGGAAATAACAGAAGGAAAATGTTTCAATTCAAGCATAAAGTTCTTCAATCCTACTGTATCTAGGAAGTAAAACCGTAGTGTTAATATCCAATCACGCCTTTCATTTTGGTTTTAGAATCCTGCAGAAAACAATATTTGTTTGAGAATGCAACAACCATGTTTAGCTGTTTTGCAAATTTTTCAACGGCTATTAAATTGAACATGAAACTGGGTACATATAACACTTTTTCCAGTTTAAAATTCTTGCATAGCTCCACATTTCCACAACTATGAACAGGATACATATTGCCATCAGGAAGCGTCAGTTTTTTATTCATGAAAGTATGCACTAAGTTTTCAACCAGAGTTTTGTTACCAGTAACATGCGCAGATGCTCCAGAGTCCATAATCCAAAAAGAATTCGTTTGATCAGCAAGAATATTATTCAAGATTTTTATATTAGGGCAGTAAGATCCAAAATTATTCACGGATTCTTCGTTGTTTGTGGTAGTCTTCTGTTGCAGGTACCTCATCAAGCCTTCCACTTGCTTGGACGTGAACCTGACGACCGGGGATGAATTATCACGAACTGGACTTTTCTTTTGGCTCTCTTGTTCAAGAATTGGACCAGCTACTCGTTGTTGGGGTCGATTATGGCTTTCTTCTTTAGGGAACCCTACGATCCACCAGCACTCTGAACGAGTATGCCTGATTTTTGCGCAATTTGTGCATTTTGGTGTCGGCTTCTTTCCGGATGTACTGGCTCCATTAGTAGCTTTTACGTTAAATTTCTTCCCAGTCGTTCTCTTGGCGCTCCCGATGTTAGGTTTTTGTGCCAGAGTAAGGGAATTGTCAGAGATGTGCTCATCGATATCCCCCATGTTTATCTCGGTCTCGTCTTGTGCAAGAAGACAATAAGCTTGTTCTAGGTCGGGTAATGGGTTCATGAGAAGAATGGATCATTTGGGTTGTCTGAATTCTTTGCTGAGCCCATCTAGAAACTTCATTAGTTTGTCCTGTTCTTCGCGAGCTTGAAGTTCTCCTGCCACTCCACATGAACATTTTAGGGTTTTCCTACTTACGCCTAATCGGTCCCAAAGCCGCTTCAGTTTTGTGTAATAGGTGGTAATTGAGTCTCCTTGTTGACGAATTTGACCAGTTTGTTTCTGAATGGCATAAATTTTTGGCCCATTCACAAGTTTGAAACGCTTGCATAGGTTGAGCCACATCTGATGCGCCATATCACAGTAGACGATACTTTCGCTTATCTATTTATCCAATGAATTAAAGATCCAACTCATCACCATGTTGTTGCTTCGCTCCCACATGGGGTATCTTTCAGATGATTTTTCTGGCTCACTTATTTGCCCATTGACAAAGCCGTACTTGTTTTTGGCTTTTAAGGCTATAGTTGCTGCCTTCTTCCACTGGTCAAAGCCGGGATTACCTTTGAACTTTATTCTAAAACTATGGCTTGTTTGGTCTGATGGGTGCAGGTAAAGAGGATCGTTGAGATCTTGCAGTGAGGGAAGCAATTTTTCTTGAGCTTCCGGTTGGTTTTCCGAGCTTGCTGTGTCGTCGTCTTTCTCATCTTCTTGGTTGTTTAACGTCGAATCATCTACCATGTCTGCGGAAGAGTTTCTCAATTTGAAAGCTCTGATACCATTTCAAATTGAGCAAGACATAACACAAAAAGAAGAAGAAGATGATGAACTCCATTATTGAATCTGAGAATAGATGGAGAAGATAACCCGAGAGAGAGGGGGGGGGGGTTATGTTCTACAGTGTTATATGTTTTACAGAGAATACAGAATGAGTATATGTATATGCGTGTAGAGAGTATATATATATATATATATCTATTTATCTGTTACAACCGCTTATGTAATGATAATATATATATATATATATGCTATACATCAATATACGCATATACACTGTAATATATATCTAATATAGCAAGATCTAATTTCATAGCTAAGAACCTTTCCCTAGCCTTAGTGTTATGCATGAAATGTATGACTTCTTGGACTAGGATGATATTTTCTGCAATACATCTTCCTGAAACAAAGCTACTTTGACAATCAGAAACCCAGTAAGACATATAGGGGTTCAGCCTATTCGAAATACTCTTAGCCATAATTTTATATTGGACTTTGCATAAGGAAATTGGTCTGAATTGACTCACACTCGTGGGATGCTCAATTTTAGGTATACGGGTTATAATGGTTTGGTTCAAATTGGCATCCACTTTTTGAGACAGAAAGCGGTTTTGAACAAAACGCAGCACATTTGGTGCCACCAGATTCCAAAATTTTTGGTAAAAACTAGCAGGGAACCCATCCTTGCCCGGAGCTTTAAAGGCCCCATGCTTTTAACAACTCTAGTTACTTCCTCAAGGCTGACTAGTTTGGTCAAGTCCTCTGAAATGCTCTGCTCGAGAGGTTTAAAGAAATTTCCAATTCTGCCAAGGAGACTATCACCTTCTGAACTAAAAAGAGACTTAAAATAATCTACCATCATTTGTTTAAGCTTAAGGTCCTCTGTAATCCACTCCCCACTAGGATCCATTAGTTTATATATGTGAGATTTCTGTCTTCTGGCTCTGGTTTTAATATGAAAATAAGCACTGTTCTTATCCCCCATACTAACCCATTGGTCCCTAGATTTCTGTTTCCACAACATCTCTTCTCATTGCAGCTAAACCTTCAACTCACTATTTAACTTACGTTCTAACCCAACTAGATGATTACCATTGCCAGAATCGATCGCTTTTTGAATACCAGCCAATCTCGCCAATACTCTCTTTTTATTAAGGACTATATTACCAAAAACATCCCTATTCCATGACTTTAAGTGATCACCCATTAGTTCAATCACTTCATTAAGGGATCCATCCCTCTTTACTCCAATTTGAAATAACAGTCTTAGAAAACTCTAGATGGGTACCCCAAGCAGCTAGGTATTAAAAGGTTTAGGACTAGAACAGGAATACCGAGGAGGATGAAGGTTCAACAGAAGGGGGCTATGATCCGATGCAAACCTAAGGAGAACATGAACTACAGCTTCAGGAAATAAGTTAGTCCATTCAATTGACCCAATAACCCTGTCTAGGCGAGCACAGGTTCTTCCATTGGACCACGTAAATCAGTTTCCAAAAGAGCTAATCTCCATGATATATCTACTATGAAACCAAGATAAGAATTCCCTATCTATACCATGATTGGGAGCTGTGGAATGATTTCTATCAGACGGAAATAGTGCAGAATTGAAATCCCCCCTAACTATCCAAGGCACATTGTCGGAGGGTTGACACTGGTTCAGACAGTTCCAAATCTGATTTCGTATACTTACCACAGGACAAGCATATACAGCCATTAATAGAAAAGTCAAATTACCACTCCTGACTTCACAATGAATAAATTGACAGTTGCTATCGTTAATCTTTATTTGCATCGACTTTTTCCAAAGAATCCAAATCCCACCCCTAAATCCAATAACATCAACTCTAAAGCTACCGTCAAACCCTAATTTTGCAAAGACAGACTCAGCAAGATTCCCACTAATGCGAGGCTCAACAATAAGGACAATATCAGGGTTATGCGTATGAATCATCTCTTTCATGGCCCGATGAAAATTGGGTTTTTGAGCCCCCCTCACATTCCATAAGATGATATTATTAATCATATAAATAAATTAGAGATAAAAAGGTTGATTGCGTACCATGTTTCTTAGGAGAAAAAACCCTAGATTGGTGGGCGTTACCTTCCGAATCTGGCGTGAGAGCCAAGCCTTGAAGTCGATATTGATCCTGCTGCGTGCGATTTCCCTGAATTTCGAGAGGGTTGTCGTCTTGCCTGGTGTTCTGATTCGAAAGCAAGTCCTGTTGTTCCCCTCGTTTCTTTCCGCCTTATGCGCTTCACGGACATTCGATTCATCCCCTTCGGCCTGCTCCGTCCTCTTTCGGGTTGGTCGATCCTCCTGGGGACTTGAAACTTTTCCTTTAAGGGATGCGAATCTGGATTTCGCTTCAAAGTTACTTTGATTCTTTGTCGTCACTTTCGTTCTGGATTTCTGGTTTTTCCTTATTAAATTCTTCCACTTTGGTACCATCCACTGACTGTGATCGTCTGTGACATGAGTTAACTGATTCAGCACTTTCCTTGACTAGTTTAATCCCGTTCTCTTGACATACGTCGCCTACTGTTTCACCAAAAGGGCACGATCCATCCTTGTGCCCATTACAGCCACTTTTAAAACAAGCCAAATGAAGACCTTCATACTCAATTTTCATGACCCGACAGCGAAATTTTTACTTTGCAAGAAGTGGCTTTGTTAGGTCCACTTCTATAGCGACCCTGGTTAACTGAGATTTTTCAAACAAAGATGACAAAAGGTTGACCCTCTTGACTTTTCCCACTCTCGAACCAACCAGAGCCAAAAATTCTTTATTTTCTTTTTTGATAATTAGGGCATAAAGCCATTTTATTAAAATGAATGAGGGATGGGCTGAAATCGGGCCTCATTAAAACCTCTCTAAGCAAAACTCGGTGGGAAAAAGCTTAGAGAGGAAAAAGAGTACCCACCCATCAAATTACAAGCCTAAAAATCAATCCAACTCTGCAAAAAAGGGACAGCAACTACCACAAGACTTAGCACAACAACTAACACAAACTACAGGACTCACACGTCCGAAGGTACAATCAACGCTACCTCAAGGATCCAAAACGAGGGCACTCCTACAGCCAAAAAACCAAATCATCAATCATCTCCAAGCCTCAGAGCCAATGCGAATCACAGAAGGCTCAACCTGGCGCGGGACTCCTCACCAAATAGATGATAAGGTCCACCCAAAGAAGATACGCTCTCATAACCACATATCTCAAGGGAGAAAACTCAACCAAAGGCTCACAGTACCTCACCTAAAGACCTTCGGATCAACGGCTAAAGCCAAGAGCAAACATCTTTCTGACTATTTGGGGCCCGAAGATCCCTAAATACCCATCTTAATTGCTCACCTGAGATTGGATTTGGCTAAGAATGTTAGCCTTAGTAAGGCTAGGATTAGGGACTTGCCACCCTAATTGTATTAATAGATCAACGCATTTTTCTGCTTCTCTTTCAGGGTTAATGATTTTACCCTTCTCGTCCCTTGCCGGTGCTTCTTTATTTGGAACAGATAATGACGGTGTATTTTGAACCAGATCCACAGACATACTAATACCTTCGTTAATAGGGGATTTAATTGGGGTAGTTTCTCGTGTGTATTACCGGTTCCCACAAAGTAACTTCATCACCCCGCCGACTACTCTGACATCCTTCATTTAATTTCTGGCTCTGTGATGTCTCGAAGTCCCAAAAATTCTTTGTTATAATATTCACTAGGTAAACTTGGATATCTTACCAAGAATTCAAGGGATGACAGTGCTTCCGTATTGGGATTGAAGTCCGGTCTCCATCTACGAATTGAGAGATAGTCATTTAGTATAGGTCATGGTCCCTTCGACAACACATAGTAAAGATCCTCATGATTACTGAAAGTAACCTTAAAGAAGCCGCTGGAAAGATCATCCTTCGAAAACTCTCCACGCAGTCTCCACCTATTCTTGAGTCTGTCATTAAGGATATGCATTGGGAGGGTCTTTCCCAGTAGTTTCCCAATCAGAGCGTTGCGCCAGGTGAGGCGAAACTTTAACTTTTGTTCCTTTGATATGCAAATAGAAGGGCGCTTTGAGTCTTCCTCCTCCATAGAATCATCATTATCATTAGATATCTCGTCAAGCCTAAAATCTTGCTTTCCTAATTCGCTATTACCAATTTTTCCCATTGTGGCTTCCTTGAAATTTCTTTCCATCGAACTCGGGGTTTGGGATCTGATAATCCATACTCTCATTGAAACTATCAGCGTTGCATTGCTTTTTAGTTGATTGATGAATGTCTCCCACGGTCTCCATTGTCGAGACTAAATCACAAGGGCGGACCGGGGGGTTCCGGTGGGGTCCCGTACCCCATAGCTTTTCTGACAATAAAAGAGATATTTTTTTAAAGTATAGTTTTAATAACATAAAATTGAGTAAAATACTGAAAGTTGATGATAATTTAGTAATAGATACATGTTCCTATATGTAAGATTGTAATGCTTAATAAATTTATGACCACACATTTATATTTAATATATGTTACTGTCAAAATTTTTTTTGGACCCCATAAGATTTGGCTTCTGGGTCCGCCACTGCTAAATCAGTATGCAAACATCAGAAAGGGCAAGAAATGGGAGGAGAGAAACTAGAAAAGAGAAGCTGAAGTCGAGAACACCGCCAGTTGACACGAGATGCGTCCCTCAGATAAAACTCTCGACAAACACAGATTGGAGAAGAATATCAGAGAAACAAGAAAGAGAGGAGATTAACGACTCTCATTCTTTGAGCCTTTTACAAATATAGATTTTAGTCCCTAACATTTTTTTACTGAGCGTCGTCGGGATAAATAAATTAAGATGGTGTGAAATTGGTTGAAGATGGAAGCAACATGAGATAGCTAAATTCTATCGTATACGGTAAACAACAAAAAAGATTGATGATTATATAAATTACATGCGGTTACGACATCGAGGAGTTTCCCTAATTCTTCATCATTCAATTCCGTCAATTTATTCATCGATGCCGTTTGCCAAAATTTTGTTTCAATTTTGAGTTTAATTTGAACTAACTAAGAGTTGAAAAGAAAAAAACAGAAAAAGAACGATGATAACGGGGACATGAACAATGTTTATAGATAATTAATAGAGAATAATCTTTTAAAATAGTAAATTGTTGAAATATTTTCTAAATTGATGGGGGAGTTAAATGATTTATTTTACATAATTTTAAAAAGTAAACATATCAAATAAATACTATCACATAATAAAAGACACTAGTGGAAAAAAAAGAATAAACAACGTTTTTATTTGTCTGTTGGAATGTTTTATAAATGTTTTTTATGCCAGTGACGCAAATGGTCGAACCTCTTAAAGAACGTGTTATAAGCGTTTTTTATACATTAGTTTAAAAGAATGCTTATCGCTAAAGCGTTTTTTAAGGTGTGTAAGGGGGCGAGAATCTACAAGGCATAAAGAATGCTTTCATCTTGAAGCGTTCTTTATGTCTGACTATAAAAAACGCTTGTTTAATATAAGCGTTCTTTATGATGCTTTATAAAAAATGCTTATATTGATAAGCATTCTTTCTGACATTTGGCGCGAGAGTATAAGAAACGCTTATACATATAAGCGTTTCTTATATGGTCCTTTTTTTATATTTTTATTTTTTATACAATTTATTACCCTGCGCATAACAAAATTAAAATCACAAAATCATTCAAAACCTGTTTGCATTATATATACCAGATCAACCAAACTGGTGAATTTTAATTAATAGATCAACAACAGTACTTTGTTTGCATTAATATTATACCAGTGCACATAGGCTTAAGTGTTGTACTATCGATCAACTACAACATTTGTAACTAGCTAGTTAACCAAACTACTAAAAATGGTTCAAGTTCGATCATAACATGTACAATACAACCATTTGAAAAACGAAAAGATAGATGACTCATGACTTCTTCTGATCAATTAAGTGCTTTCAACACATGTGTGCGCGCTCTCCTTGACAAACTTGAAGTATTGAGAAGAAATCAACAAGCGCGCTCTCCTTGACAAACTTGAAGTATTGAGAAGAAATCAACAAGCTGCACACGAGAATTATAAAAGCAATTAAGTACACCATTTAAACTTATCCAAACACGCGCAAATAGTTAAAATCACCAATTCAAACACAAAAGTACTTATAATACGTACCTGAGAAGAAATTTCCAATTCACTAAGACAGTTGTTACCTCTGTTTAAGATGAAAGTACCGACGATCATGATGATTCTTCTACTGATACAAAAGAGACAGAAGAAGAAAAACATGGTACAAAAGAGATAGAGGCAGATACATATGAAAGGATGAATGAGAACTCAGAAACAGAGAGGTTGAAGAAATTGGCTAAAAAGTTAAGTGAGGCTGCCACGAAGTAGAGTCCGGTGGCGATTAACGAATTACCGGCATACTTCATGACCTTGAATGAAGAAAACGGTTTTCTAGAATAGTTGTATCAGGAGGATAAGAGGAACCTTAGTCGATTATATGATGGCATGGGGGACTATATGAAGATAAAGTGGTACCAGATCGCCTGGTTGATGAGTTTCATGACTTATGGATGGAGATGGAGATGGAGAAGCTAGGCACTTCTCCATCTTCAGTTTCGATTGGATTCGCATCTTCTTTCAGTTTTGAACATCAATAGGTCTGAGAATCTTCAAACACTTGGACATGAATGTCTGTAGATTGCATGCAGTCAATTGGAATACTAGCCACACATTGTTGATGTGGGGGTGCATCCTATCTTTTAAAAAAACTAGATGAAGGTCCCTTGGCAATTAAAAATATTGAGAGATTCCCCCTAAGTATGATTCCCCCTGAGTTTGCATGTTAAGCGACTTTAATAAATGATAGCAATAAGTGATAGTTTTTATGCACAATTTTATGTTATACTGTAACCTTAGTAGAAAACTTTCTACTAAGGTTATAGTATAACATAAAAGCTGTCATTTATTGTGCATAAAAGATATCACTTATTGCTATCAAGTAACAAATGATAGCAATAAGTGACAGCTTCTATGCACAATAAGTGACAACTTTTATGTTATACTATAACCATAGTACTATGTTCTGCTATCGTTATAGTATAACATAAAAGTTGTCACTTATTGTGCATAGAAGTTGTCACTTATTGATATCATTTGTTTCTTGATAGCAATAAGTGACAACTTTTATGTACAATAAATGACAACTTTTATGTTATACTGTAACCTTAGTAGAAAGTTTTCTACTAAGGTTACAATATAACATAAAAGATGTCACTTATTGTACATAAAAACTATCACTTATTGCCATCATTTGTTAAAGTCACTTAACATGCAAACTCAGGGGGAATCATACTTAGGGGGAATCTCTCAATATTTTTAATTGCCAAGGGACCTTTATCTAGTTTTTTAAAAAGATACGATGCACCCCATATGTAATACCCCCGAATCACAACCAACAATTAAATGACACGCCTTACGTTAACACGAGAAGTCTACGCAGCGGTTTCGAACTTTATCGGGTGCTACAGACGCCAACCACCCACGTGGTTGACATGACCATTCTACCTACACCAAGTTACGGTCTGCATGACTGGAACTTACTTGAACCAAATCTCATAAAACACCTCTCCAAATACCGAGGGTATAAATAATAGCTATCGCCTTACAACACTACTGTGAACATACATCCCGGGTCAATGCCCGCCAAAGTAACAGCCTATACATCATTGTGCTACCCAATACCCATATGTCTCGCCCAGATGGACTACCCCCACGGTAGCCATCCCGCCTACACTCCGTATCATCCGGTTCAATACCTGAAAAAAATTGGATAATAAAGAACTCAGCAAACTATGCTGAGTATGAATATGTGTAGCCCGTATGTTGCCGGGCTACACGACTACTTGGTCGAATATTATTAGGTCCGGTTACATGTTGTAATAAAGCAGTAAAGCACATCACACTTCTTCATGATAACATACACATTGAAGATAGCATAGCACTGTCAACAAACGACCAAGCACAACTTGCAAGTAGCATTGCATCGTCAAACACGCCACCCAGCACAATAAACTGCAAATGTAGCAACAGCAATCAAGTAGTTAATAGGACGTGTGCGTGGGTATATTATACCGGCGATCCTCACTATGGGATCATTCAAGAGATTACGTATTGTTTTCTTGTTATCATTACACAAGTTTACCTTCCTTTTCTTGCACCGAGTCAAGGGATATAGGTTAGATCCCGAGACTTTATTATGTAGGTGCTATTCAGCTCTTGTTTCTTAAAGGATCACATTTGTGAATTGTTTCCTTATTTGCTTGGTCTCATTACACAATTCTTCCTTTATTCTCTGGCACCGAGTCAGGGGATATAGATTAGATCCCGAGACTCCATTATGTGGGTGCTAATCATTCCTTGTTTCTTTAAGGATTATTTGTGAATTCTCTTATCACCACAATTTGGAGAACTGTTGAGCAAAATAGTGGTGAAACTAGATTGCTAACTATGGGCAGTGAACCCAATCATTGTAGTACAACAAGGTCGTATCCACAGGGACTTCGTAACTGTCTAGCTAATTATAAGCTTAGTAAATGTGCAAGAGGATATATACAAAAGTGCATAAATGTAAATTATGGGTTTTGGGTTTTTGGGTTGTAATTGGAGATATAAAGAAAAGAAATAAACACTAAACTAACTATATAGGATAGGTGTAGCCCGGGATGGATATTTGCACCCGTCCTCCCCTTACTACCGATTGTCGAACCTCGAACTCATAGCTAAACCACGGGAATGCTTAATTAATTAGCATTCTAATCTAGGCCTACTAATCCTAACCAATTTAATCGAGACTTCTCATTCAGCTAAGCCCCGGGTCAATCGATAGCACTAAGCTCAAGTTCCACTAAGGTTGCAATGTAGTCTAATCTCAAAATTATCGAAATCAGAGTACATCGTTTTAGTCTCTAACAGTTTAGGTTTCTATCTCTGAATAACATTTTGATAGAATCCCACAATAATGCTAAACTAATCGGTAGGCCAAACCAACCAATTTAACACATAGAAGACAAATTGAGCAAAGCCCTTAACAAATCCCCAAATCATGAGCAACAAATTTAGAAGTCATAAACACTCAATAATCATCTTCATTAAGCTCAAAGACTAAAATAAAACCATAAATGAGTTCAAGAATCTACAATGGAGTTTAGGGATTTTGGGACAAAATCCCCAATCCCTAGCTACAAATGATTCTACACAACCATAGGAGAGAAAATAAAAGAGCAAGGGATAGAAGTAGCCATTAATGGAGCTTGGAAGGAGGTGAGCTTCTCTTCTCTTCTCCTCTCTTCTCTCTTCTTCTTCTTCTTCTTCTTCTCTTCTTCTCTTCTCTCTCTTCTTCTTCTCTTAGAATCGCCCTTCCTCTCTGTTTTTGGGGCGGAACTCGACTGAATGAAGAATGGGGAAGTTTTCCCCAAAATTCCCCGTTTTAAAACGCAGATCTGGGCTAATTTTCGACCCGACCGACCTTGCAAGGTCGGTCAGGTCGGTCGGAGTCAGTAGCATTTTCGGGCGCGTTTTTAAGTTCGACCGACTTGCAAGGTCGGTCCTAAGGTCGGTCGATTCCAGTAGCTTGCAAAAACGCAAATCTGGGCAAAATTTGACCCGACCGACCTTGCAAGGTCGGTCAAGGTCGGTCGGAGTCAGTAACTTCAAAACGCTGTATCTTCTTCGTTTTAACTCCGATTTTGGATCCGTTTGCGCCCACGCGTTCCTCTCTTCGTCTACTTTACTCCTAGCTATGTTACTCCTCCTGTTTAAACAATAAATGTGTAAAACACCAATGAAACACAAAACTAGAGGAAAACAAGCTAGAGTGGAGAAATGAGCATGAAAAGTGTTGATTAAACATATGAAATACACCCCTAAAACATGCTCATTTGGACACTCATCACACCCCCACACTTACCTTTTTGCTTGTCCTCAAGCAAAACCAAGCACCCATGCAAGTAAGGAATGCTCAAGACTAACAAACACTAACATGAATTGTAGGATAAAAGAAGAAGCAAAAAGTGATTAAAACCTTTGAGGAGTGTGAACCATCTCTTAGTGGTGGCATGGGTGTGCTTAGGGCAAAACAAAATCTAGAGTTTCGGGGTATGATCCGAAGTGCTTCAAAGTTCTAAAGATTAGGTGACTTGGAGAGCTTTTACCATGTCCAACTTCTCTCAAGAATGGGCATTGAGAAGAAAACAAAAGGAAAATAGATTTATGCATTTGTTTCACTTTTGCATAAGAGATGAGAAGATAAAATTTTGGCATCATGCCTTTGCATTTAAGAACACTCAACTCTCATTGTTGGTTAACAATGGCGTCTCACAAGTCCCTTGATGGATTTTCACAAAGAAGCACCCCTTAGCAATCCCTAAGAAAGAAGACAGAAGGAACCCCAAAGCAATAAAAATCCAACCATACAAGATCACTTGGCCACACCGCATGTAAAATGCTCCTCAAAAGCAATCAAAATGAAAAATTTAAGCATTTATCCCACAATTCATAACAGTATTTGTTCTTAATGAGAACAACTCACAACACAAGGGTCCAAGTTTTTTATTTTGGACAATCGCAAGATAAGCATGAAGTATTAGCATTTAAGCACACAATTCACCGAAAAGGTCACTCCCCCACACTTAAATTGAACAATGTCCTCATTGTTCACCAATCAAAACGGGGAAGGTTCCAGAAGACCTTTGCGGGAAGCAGACAAAAGGAAAATCACACGGGACACAAACAAACAGTATAGCACAGAAGCTATCCCCAGATTTGCAGATTCAAAATTAGAGAAGAGAGAACGAAAACTAAAAGAAACTAGTACTCCCCTGAGATTGCTATTGCTATCAGTTTGTAGAACTCCCCCACACTTGAGCTTCAGCCTCAAGTAGCGTAGCTTAGTTGCGGTGTGGACTGGAAGTTGCACCCGCATAAAACACTAGAAGCAACCAAACTACAACTGGAGTTAAGGGTTAGCAAAAACAAAACCAAAGGAGAACGAAAACAAAAACAGGAAATAAAAATAGTGGAGTCGTTGTGGGCAAATATTAAAGGGTGAAACGAGTACTCCCCGATAAGATGCGGATGGAAGATAGGGTGCCCGCACAATTGCAGTGGGAGGGGTCGTTGAGGTGCTACCTTCAATCGTTGGAGATGAAGGTCCTCTTGGAAAATTTCGCCAGAGGTTCCTTTGTAATTGTTCCTAATTCCATCCCTTTTTCAGAGGGGCTTACCTGTTTCCAAAATATTCACAACACAACGCCACCAATTGGGCGTAAAAGGGCAAGTCCAAAGAATGCCAAAATAGCCCATTATTGAAAACAATGCAAATCTAAACTAACAGAATTTAAAAGACAGACACGAAATGAAATCCGGGTTGCCTCCCGGTAAGCGGCCCTTCTTTAAGGTCTTTGGCTAGACCATACCACCGTGAAGTCATCCGGGATCGAATATGAACGTTGAAGTCGGCTTCAACGGGTGGGTTGGGCGGGCATCATCTAGCAATGAAGAACGACCCGGATCAAAAGGAAATGTGGCCTCAACACTTAGGATGTGAAAGTGTAAACTCCACCGATCGTTCATCAGGTGGAAGTGTTGAGGTGGGTGATCCTTGGTACGAGGATCAAACTGTGGTGGAGCCTCCTCTTCAAATTCAAGGATGTAACATCCTTATCTTCAGTGAGGTGCAGGGAGAACTCCGGAGCGGACTTTGTCTTCAATCTTTGGTCCCGGATCAAATGGGAAGGTGGCCTCCACACTTAGCGGGTGTACGTTGAGCTTCCACCCAACTTCATTAGTGCACGGGTGGGGGCCTTGATCCTTCAAATGAAGATCAAAGTTAGTGGGCTCCTCCTCCTCAAATTCAAGGATGTAGACATCCTCGACCTCGGGGTGAGGCTCATAGGAAGAGCCGAGGTGGACATCAACTTCAGAGGGGGATGGCTCCTTGAAGTCGGTGGTGGTACTCTCCTCTGAGGAGTCAGAGGGAGACAGTGTCTCCTCCTTCTCAAAGTTGAGGATGTGAGCATCCTCGTGATCTTGATGGAGCACGGAGAAGGCGGGGAAATATTGGTAGCTGACTTCAGAGGGAGAAAGCTCCTTGAAGTCAGAGTGGAGACTCTCTTCTGATGAAGTGTCTTCATAGTCAAGCCGGGGGTGGAGTGGTGCTGGGCTTTCAGATTCGCACAGGGGAGGAGTTGGAGAGTAGCTCAAGTCCTCAGCAGGCTGTTCCACATCATGAACTGTTTCGCTCTCAAGTTGTTGCACAATCTGATCAATCTGAGCTTGAACATTCATGTTGAAGGTATCTTGCTTCATGGTAAAAGTATCTTGCATAGTCGAGTTAGGCTTGCAAGAAGAGATAAGATCAGACATGAGCTCCTCCAAACTGGGTGAATCAACCTCTACTGTGATCACAGGACAGTGAGCGCTCTCGTGGTCTCCTCCACACTCTTGGCACACAAGCCTCCGGTAGACATATGAGTTGAGGTCCTCCATAAGAGCTCTCAATTCTGCATTGTTGTTGGACATTGGGGGCTCTCATGGTACTCTCCGCACCTTTGGCATACACTCCAATAATCGGTGTTTTGCTCGGTGTAGTCGCCATGCCAACCTTCTGCTGGGGGAGTGACAGATGGTTCGAAGTTTTCCATAAGAGCTCTCAATTCTGCCATTGTTGTTGGACATTGGGGGCTCTCATGATATTCTCCGCACCTCTGACATACATCCCATTGATTGTAGTTCTCTGCGCCATAGGAGTAACCGTACCAACCTCCTGCTTGATCGTAGTGACCATCCATCAGAATTAAGTACCTAAAAAAAGAAACAAAAATTTATACACAAAATGGGCAAATAAATGAAATGAAAATCTGCACAAAAACTAAACAGATAATAAACCAGATAGTTGGACCGAAGTCCCCGGCAACGGCGCCAAAAACTTGTTGGGCAAAAATGGTGAAACTAGATTGCTAACTATGGGCAGTGAACCCAATCATTGTAGTACAACAAGGTCGTATCCACAGGGACTTCGTAACTGTCTAGCTAATTATAAGCTTAGTAAATGTGCAAGAGGATATATACAAAAGTGCATAAATGTAAATTAGGGTTTTGGGTTTTTGGGTTGTAATTGGAGAAATAAAGAAAAGCAATAAACACTAAACTAACTATCTAGGATAGGTGTAGCCCGGGATGGATATTTGCACCCGTCCTCCCCTTACTACCGATTGTCGAACCTCGAACTCATAGCTAAACCACGGGAACGCTTAATTAATTAGCAACCTAATCTAGGCCTACTAATCCTAACCAATTTAATCGAGACTTCTCATTCAGCTAAGCCCCGGGTCAATCGATAGCACTAAGCTCAAGTTCCACTAAGGTTGCAATGTAGTCTAATCTCAAAATCATCGAAATCAGAGTACACCGTTTTAGTCTCTAACAGTTTAGGTTTCTATCTCTGAATAACATTTTGATAGAATCCCACAATAATGCTAAACTAATCGGTAGGCCAAACCAACCAATTTAACACATAGAAGACAAATTGAGCAAAACCCTTAACAAATCCCCAAATCATGAGCAACAAGTTTAGAAGTCATAAACACTCAATAATCATCTTCATTAAGCTCAAAGACTAAAATAAACCATAAAAGTTCAAGATCAACAATGGAGTTTAGGGATTTGGGACAAAATCCCCAATCCCTAGCTACAAATGATTCTACACAGCCATAGGAGAGAAAATAAAAGAGCAAGGGATAGAAGTAGCCATTAATGGAGCTTGGAAGGAGGTGAGCTTCTCTTCTCTTCTCCTCCCTTCTCTTCTCGTCTTCTTCTCTTCTTCTTCTTCTTCTTCTTCTTCTTCTTCTTCTTCTTCTTCTTCTTCTTCTTCTTCTTCTTCTTCTTCTTCTCTTCTCCTCTTCTTTTCTCCTTTAGAATTGCCCTTCCTCTCTGTTTTTGGGGCGGAACTCGACTGAATGAAGAATGGGGAAGTTTTCCCCAAAATTCCCCGTTTTAAAACGCAGATCTGGGCTAATTTTCGACCCGACCGACCTTGCAAGGTTGGTCCTAGGGTCGGTCGGAGTCAGTAGCAATTTTCGGGCGCGTTTTTAAGTTCGACCGACCTTGCAAGGTCGGTCCTAAGGTCGGTCGATTCTAGTAGCTTGCAAAAACGCAAATCTGGGCAAAATTTGGACCCGCCCGAACTTGCAAGGTCGGTCCTAAAGTCGGTCAGAGTCAGGCTAACTTCAAAACGCTGTATCTTCTTCGTTTTAACTCCGATTTTGGATCCGTTTACGCCCACGCGTTCCTCTCTTCGTCTACTTTACTCCTAGCTATGTTACTCCTCCTGTTTAAACAATAAATGTGTAAAACACCAATGAAACACAAAACTAGAGGAAAACAAGCTAGAGTGGAGAAATGAGCATGAAAAGTGTTGATTAAACATATGAAATACACCCCTAAAACATGCTCATTTGGACACTCATCAAGAACGTCTTCTCTATAGCCACTCCTCCATTCCCGGCGTCATATGTCGAGAAAGAGGGGTCATCTCTAGACCCCAGGGTGTGCTCGCTAATCCTCCAGTCCCGGCGTCATACGTCGAGGAAGAGGGGTCATCTCTAGACCCCAGGATAGCTCTCCCTATTTATCTTTAATGTTATGGGCCTCTGCCCCCGGATACAAAGGGTCTGTCTCCCTATTTATTTTTAATGTCATGGGCCTCTGCCCCCGGATACATAGGGTCTGTCTCCCTATTTATTTTTAACTGGTATTGGCTTATCATTATCGTTGATAGCTCGACACCATAGTGGGTGTCATTAGTATCCCTCTATAGTTAAGAGGAGTTTCCTTGATTTAAGTAATTTCCTTGGCTATAGTGACATTCAAAGAGTTTCATCACGTAGTCTTTTGTAACCGAGAAGAGACTAAGTTACTGTGTGCGCGCGAGCAAAGTTTAACAAGAATATAGCAAGCAAATAAGCAAGATAAATAAGCAATCCATTCACACGCTTTACACAAGCTCACAGCAGACAAGTAAGCACGGTAAACAAACATCCGTTTTCATGCATTAGTCTTGTGGTCATTGTCAAACAAGCACACAGCACACAAGTCGTGTAACACGGCAACATACGGACCACACATATCCATACCTCTTATCAGTCGATGTAAAAGCTCGCACTAGGGTTTCCCGCCTCCCGAGTGATACAATCCTATATCGGTTATACGGACGGGTTAGTAAGTCTGTTCACACGTTAATGTCCATAAAACTTCTTATAGTACTCGCCCTAGTCTTAAGCAAGATAAGAGACATTATTAGCCCTTTTCCCAAGTTGAATTCGGAACCCATGTTTTGCTAAGTAGTGCTCATGTCTAGTTATTTAAACTTTGCCCTACCTTAGTTCACAAGTAAAATCTTGGGCCGTATACCTAGATTTCTTTCGCCCTTCCTCAATCTATTATATTTCTAATTAGATCATAACTTGTTATCTTCCCTTCTTAACTTACTAAACTCCTGAACTTTTAATAGTGCTTACTATTCCGGTTTTGGTACCACACTAAATTCTTAACTTCTAATGATAGAAACTTATTATTGCTTTCCCCAAAGTGTGTGGCAGTTTAGTTAGGTGTTTTAACAAGATTTTATACTCATAACCAATCTAATATAACACTGTTGGTCACCTTGAAACTCCACTAGACAGGAACGAGAACGATGCCGAATTGAAAACACCAACTGCACGTATCTTTATTCAACTCCCTTGTTAAAGTTACCAAACCTGTCCTTAGGTTTCCCCAAGTGTATTTTCCCATTACCCACGTATGTTAGCAAGGTTTTTAAATCCATTTTCAACCCATTACAACTCTCTTACACCATCTGTACTTCAATCATACAGGAACAGCGTTCAGTCGAATTTCTGAAACACCATTGTATCTCTCTTCGCCCCTTTTACTTTCAGTACGTTGGCCTGACCCCAATTCTATCCAAACTTTTTACCCAACTTGATAAGTGTTCTAGCAAAAGTTTAACGCAAACACAACACCAAACCACAATGTTAACCCTTCTGATATGTCCTTGTACTGAAACCAACAAAGCTGCAGAACTGAAAACTCAATGTGTGTATCCTCTCTTTTATCCTTCTTGTTGTTCATTAATCTCACTTCTAGCTTTACCCCAAAGTTTTTTACCAATTTAGCTAGATGTATTAGAAATTTTTTGGGTTCATTATTAAACCAACATCACTCACTCACTACCCCTGAACCCAGCCATACTGAAATGTAAGTTTCAGAAACTGAAACAACACCCTGTGCATACTTCCATTGAGCTTCTCTTTTCGACGCCTTGGATTGCCTTATAGTTTTCTCAAAGTGTTTGTACCCTTGGGTTGATGTATTAGTCAGGTTTCGAATTCATCTACTGACCCATTTAACACTTTTAAAACTTCCGCAAGTTGGTTATACTGAGCCTAAGTTTCAGAACAAAAACTGGTATGTTTCTTCTTGGTCTCCTCTGTCAGGTGGTGAAACTGCCCTTTAATTTCCCTCCTGTGTATTTATAATCTTACTTAAGTGTGTTAGGGACCTTATAGGCTCATTAGTAACTAATTACCACCCCATATAACCCTATGTAACATGCTTATACAGAGGCTCATATCTTCAGTAAAGCTGAAGACAAAATATGTGCATCACCTCTCCATCCTTCTTTTAACTAATCAAACTGACCTCAAATTCCCCAAGTTGCTTGCCTACTTAATTCACCCCTTTAACCACGTCTTGGGTAAATTCTTAAACCACTACAACATTCTTAACACCTCCGTATACTCTTTACACAGAATTGAAACACTGCAGTATACTGAAACGTAAACCTGTGTACTTTTACTTGAATCTTCCTTTTTGTTCCTTAATATGTTTTCTAATTCCACCCAAAGATTTTACAGATTTAAGTAGGTGCATTACCTAGGTTTTGGGTTCATTAACAAGCTAACACAACACTTTGTTACCACTTGTATTTCAGTTATACGTATCTGAAACCAAAAACTGTAAACTAAAGCATGAAACTGATACCTCCCCTTTTTTTCTCTTTTCTCTTGTCACTAATCTGACTACTTACTTCCCCAAATTATTTAGCTTCTTAGTTAAGGGTCTTAATATGATTTTATCCTCAAAATAAACCCACAACGACATTGTTAATGACACTGACAATTCATTATACAGAAACTGTAATGTTGCAGAACAGATACCTCCTATTTTTGAAAACTATACTCTGTACACTTCTCTTCCCTCTGTTCTCAATACTTACAGATTTGATTTTCCATTTCTTTCCACATGGCTTAGCTACTTAGTTAGTAGTCTTAATACTGCTTCTTATCCCCCAGTTTTCGGTAACTCTAAAGAACAATTTTTAACTGATTAAGACTTGGTGTTTAAACCACCATTTTCGCCAGTATATGAACCACACAGCAGTAAGCATTTTTAAGCTAATTGTTAGCAGATTATCGCAATAACCTCGAGCAGAATTGGACACAATACCAGATACAATCTTAGGTACTAGTTGAGTTACAACCTGGGGGTTTTTGGGGTTGTTTTCTTGGGTTGTTCCTGGGCTCCGCTTGGTTCACTCCGGCACTAGACACAACCAGATAAGTGTGATCAGATTCTGGTGTGTTTTTGAAAATCAGATCATAGTATTAAACTTATTATAATTTCGGTAGAACTTTACCTTATGAAAGGGGTGATCTCTCTTGGGTATTATTTTTCAGTTTTGGTTGGCGATTCTGATTCAGGCCTTTGGCTTGGTAACCGATCATGCACAAGAGAAAGGTTCCGGGTTAGAAAGTCTTTAGTGGTGCTAAAACAGAAACAGAATACACGGGGTAAGTTAGTTTATTGCCTTACCTTGGATCCGATTGCAAGGCAGTTTAGGATTAGTTTCTGGATGATGCATGGCGAAACCTTGAGGCGGTTTATCAGAGGAATTCTCGCATGCAATGGTTAGATAAGAAGAGAAAGTCAGTAATCAGTTTCTTAGGCACCCGAAACAGAGAACACACTCGGGTTTCACAACAGACAACAAACAGAGAAGATGAGGGAGTAAACAGAACAGGCAAGAAAACGGGCCGCGATCTTTACCTTGCCTCTTTTGAGTTGATTGGCTCCCGATTTTCCAGAACTTGAGACAAGGTTGAACATAAGGAGAGGCTCGTTAGATTTCCTTTTTTTTTTGGAGTGGAGCACCACAAATCAGACATGCAACAAGGAACGAGAGTGAGGTTTGAGTTAGAGTAACCATGGAGGACTGGTGTAAGGTCTCTTTAAGACTGAGTCAAACAGCGGGAAAGACAACCAGAAATGAATCGAAGCAAAAGTGGCCCTGGAGTATTTACCTTGCGTCGGAGCTTGAGGAAGAATGGAGTGGGTACTTGTGGAACTCCCGGCACCATTCGAGGAACATTCCCAAGGGGTTGCATGCGTCAAAAGGAGGAAGGAAAAGGAGTCACATAACCAGATTCTTGGACAAAACAGGTGGAGAATGTGAGGGAATTCAAATATTCTACATTACCGGTTACTTCTCCTCACCCTTAAGAGCTTGAGAAGGTTCTTAGCTTCGAAGGTTTCCAGCAACCCTTGCTATTTTGTGTCGCTTAACCCAGTTCTTCTTCAGTAGCAAGACAGCCGCTTGAGCCATTGGACAGAGAGAATTGAGGACTTTCTAGGCATGCAAGAATCGGGTTGCATGTCTGAGAAGTTGAAGGGATTTACTGGTTTACTAAATGCACGCCTTCAACCAAGAACACCTGAGAGTTCGGGAGCACATCGGGGGAAGGGAACATGCGCCAGCACTTAGGGAAATCCAAGGTCCTGCGTTGGTCTTGTGCTCATCGGGAAGAAATTGGAACCGGCTTAGAACACGGGGTTCACAAACACGAGGGCAGGGAAGGAGACAATGGTTTGAGAATTTGTGAAAGTAGTTGCATAGAAAGATGGAAAGGCTACAGAGATTTAGATGCTCACCATCGGTATAGTACAAGGCTTAGTAATTAATCAAAGGCTGAGCAGGTAATGAAATGTAGATTAGTGGGTTTGCAGGATTTTCGAACTCCATGTGGGTGGGTTTGAGTTCATTTCTTGTGTTACTATTTGAATTAAGCAACATTCGGATAACTAACAAGTGGCTGAGTCGTGGGTTACTTTAGTAGTCTAGTATGTCCAGCTCAATATCTAAATTGAGGGGGTAATAAAAAGGATCTGGAGGAACGTGTTGTCCATATAGGTTTTCAGCACCCATATATATTTTTTGGACATGTTATTATATAACATGTTGGTTACACAACATATTTTCGGACATATTATTGTTATATAACATGTTGGTTATACTTGTTGTGTGGTTTAACTTATCGTCTTAAGTATGGTGTTTGTCAATGCCATGTCCAACTTGCTCAACATTAATTTGGACGGCTATAGTACCCGTGCTCACAGGTTAACGTCATTACCTGTTTCATGAATTATAAGTTTGTACACTATTCATCAGTATCACACGTATCTCTTTCTTTTTCAACCATATGTATGTGCCTTAGTATCGAGGGGGGTAACTATAGGAAAATTGTATTAGTGTGACCGATTTATTAAATATACCACCCATAGTCATGATTTCATGTGTTTTTAATTAGTAGGGGTGTTTCACCACATCAACAGTGTGTGGCTAGTATTCCAAATGACTTCATGCAATCTACAGACAGTCATGTCCTAGCGTTTAAAGATTTCTCAGACCTATCGATGTTCAAAACTGAAAGAAGATGCGAATCCAATCGAAACTGGAGATGTAGAAGTGCCTAGCTTCTCCATCTCCATCCATAAGACATGAAACTCATCAACCGGGCGATTTGGTACCACTTTATCTTTGTAACACCTCAACCGCTAATCCTTCCATTATCCTCTAATCATTCCAATAATTACCTTACTCGCAGCGGAATACTTACTTACTCTCGGCGGGTGATACAACGTCGTTGGCCATCCAAGACTAACAAGGCTACTATTACTTACAGTAATGGTCTGACGATTAGAATATACCGAAAACATACTACTTACTTTACAATGCCAATTACTTACTTACACTTTGATTACCGAGTATCCAAAATATATGAAATTACATTCCAAGGCTATTCTCAAAATTAAGAGTTTATACATCTACTCCTTTCTATCCAATCATAGTTCATTATCCAAAAAGGTGTACCACATGGTACACCAGCTACTCAAAAAGGCCTTAGCCGTGTACAACTCGGTACACCGTTCCCATCTACTAACTACCCCAAAAAGAATTCATTCCGGTCCTTACTTGACCATCACGCCTCGCGGGTACCTGTAGAATAAAAACATTCCCCCTAGGGGGTCAGCTTACGCTGCATATGATAACCGCATACCCCGCGTGCTAGCGAGGGTACGCCAACTAATTGGTCAAATACATGCGGTTCGTTTCATTCATACATACATACATGCTTTTACACAATACGATTCAATACATTCATTTCACAAGCCATACATTCAATACATGCAAGGAAGACAATACAAGTCAACCATTCATTCTTACCGAATACTCACCGCAATACGGAGATACACTTCTCCAATTCATACATAAGTCTTGTTAGCTTCATTACACGCCCAGGTTAATCGGGTGTTCAATACTCTTTTACTCAAGGTCAATGACTTACAATAGTCAAGACCGATACGCATACAATACTTACTTCTTACTTACTTTACTCAAGTTAGGTCGGTATGACCTCCGGGCAGGGATTACTACATCCCACCACCGGGCTTTAGGGTGGCCCACTAATCTAGGATGCTACCCATTCAAGGGATTTGGTCCATGGAAAAGATTACAGCTAGGATTCAGATCCAACCTCTTGTGTTTCCTTATCCTCACGCGTGGCCGAAACTATATCAGACTTCTACTCATTCCATTTTACTCATTACTCAAGTTAGGAGTTAGATGGTTAGGAATTAGTAGAAGTCATTACTTCCATACCATACATCAATACACTACTCAAGTACACAGCGTTTACACATACTCTTCGTTCTCATTCATACATTTCATGAGTTATACAAACTAATTGTTCAAGAAGATACAGCAAGAACAATATAGTTCAAACACAATTAAGTGCAATAAAAGTCCGATTCGTGCATTTATCTTATTGGTGATCACATAAGCACACAAATCGGGGTAACCAAGTTAGGATACAGGGCATGAAGAAATCATACCGTTCACCGTCGTACTCGTACTACCGGGTCCTTCGGTGTTCAACTATTCGATTCATCTACATACATGAAGTTACGATCAATGATTTATTATTGATCCAACTTACTCCTCCACTAATACTCCCAATATATACTTACTACTTCTTTACACTCATACTTGATTATTGAAAAACCATTCTTATCCTTATCACTTCTTAAACTTGCTTCCTTACTCATTTACTTACTTTCTTATCATTATGACTTCATTAATGGTTTACTACTACATATATATATATATTAGATATATACATATGATTACTATAATCATATAATAAAAAAAAATTTGTTTTAACTTGACCGACCTTGCAAGTCCGGTCCCAAGGTCGGTCCAAGTCAGTAAGTTACATTGCGTGAAAATTTCAAGCCGACCGACCTTGCAAGTCCGGTCCCAAGGTCGGTCCATTCCAGTAGGTTTCATACGGGAAAATTTCTGGTCCGACCGACCTTGCAAGTCCGGTCCCAAGGTCGGTCCATTCCAGTAGGTTTCAGACGGGAAAATTTCTAGTCCGACCGACCTTGCAAGTCCGGTCCCAAGGTCGGTCCATTCCAATAAGTTTCCGTCTTTGTAATTCAAGGCTCGACCGACCTTGCAAGTTCGGTCCCAAGGTCGGTCCGGCCCCGTACTTCAGTTTTAAAATCTGTTTTCAGTTGATTTCTTTACCCATTGCTTCCCCAACCTTTACCAATACTTCCCTACATGTTTACCACTTATTTAGATGCTCTAAATCACCTTAATCCATCCACCAAACTCCTTACTCAAATCCAAATCAACTTACACAATTCTTTCTCACTTCTTTCCAACACTTGCATCAGTTTTCACTCTCCCTTTGCTACAGATTTTTAAACTCTCTTCTACCTCCCAATACTTCCTCAACTAATGCTACTCCTAGCATTCAAAATAGATTACTTTACATCCTAGCTCCTCTCATTACCTAAGTTCTCCTCAAATCTGTTCCAAGATACTAGAGTACTCCCTTTTCACTCTCCAAATACACCTAGTTACTACCTAGGTTATTTCCTCTTCTTAAACAACTAAGTCCTCTAGTTCCTAGACAAATTTTGACATAGTCTCCCCTATATTTTTAGCATTAGCCACACATTGTTTCAGCTCACATATGCTCATTCACAAAACCTGTTTATCCAATACATTATACTCACATAATAACTCCACTACACGCATTAAAATTCCTGCACATACACATTCAATACCCAATGTTTTCCCAAGCTTTTAAACATCATTTAAAAACTTCAAAACTGTTACATTACCTTTCCTCATTACACTACAACATACTTACTACTCATTACTCAATGCATTACTCATTTTTACTACTCAAAAACTGTTACATTGCACAATACAAGACTAGTTCAAGGTAAGAGTAATTACCTTGCTGTTTCTAGTTTTTCTTTCTTCCTTTCTCTTCTCTTCCTTTCTTCTCCCTTGTTCTCGGTTTTGAATGGAGTTCACACTCCAATTCTACAACCCAAATCAATACACCATACCATTTCAATACTACCCTTAAGTATCCTAAAGCTTAAAGCACATTTTTAGGGTTTAAGAAAAGTTATTACCTTCCAACCAATGAGTGAGGTTCTTGACTAGCAAGAGAGTAAAATTCCTAGCCCAATGGAGAAGCCAAAATCGGCTGGAGCATGAAGAACAACGAGTTCAAAATCTGAAATTTCTTACAATGCAAACAAGGGCTAGAAATGATGGATTTTCGAATTTCTTTTTACCTCAAAACATTAATTTGAAGGAGGAGCTTCAAATGGTGGACTCAAATCTTCAAATGGCCTCCACCCATAAAACAAAATTGGAGCTTTTGGATTTTTGAAAGGAGGGAAGTGTTCTCCTTTGCAAGGGGATTCCAATGGTACTAATTTTGTAATTTTTGGAGAAGGATTAAGGGGTTAACAAGAGGAGAGAAGGTGGGTTTTGTGTGAGGTTTCTCAAATCTCCATGGCTGTCGCCCAAGGAGGAAGAAGAGAATAGAGAGGGAGGGGGAAACCGTGAGAGAAGAGGGGGAGTAGGAGAGAGAGTGATTTTTTTTGCTTTTTACTTATTTCCTTGTCTTTTAGTAAATAAGAGGGAATTAAGGAGAGTGTGAGAGAGAGAGGGAAATTGGCTCCCCCTACACACACACAGATTTTTACTTTTTATTTGCAAAGTGGACACATTAACTTTGTTTATTTACACTCTCACCCCACAAATTCCCGGTTGTTACAGTTTTTACTAACCGGAACCCGTTTTCCGGAATTTTCTCGTTTAATTAATTTTATTGGTTCTAACCCTTCATTAATGTTTATTAATGACTAATTGGTTGGCCAAAAATCATTACGAGTCTATTTGACTCGCTTAAAGTCGTGTTTTCCCGGTTTCCTCGAAAAACGCGCTTAGAGGTTCGTTTATGCTCTTAACCCATTTTAAAGGCTCGTTTTCTTCGGGATTTGTTCCCACATGTTTATTTAAGTGTAATTAAGCCTTTAAAATTATAATTAGCCTAATTAATCACTGTTTTTAATTACGGGGGATTTCAATCTTCATGTAGTCCCCACGCCACCATATAATTGACTAAGTTTCCTCTTATCCTCCTGATACAACTATTCTAGAAAACTGTTTTCTTCATTCAAGGTCATGAAGTATGCCGGTAATTCGTTAATCGCCACCGAACTCTACTTCGTGGCAGCCTCACTTAACTTTTTAGCCAATTTCTTCAACCTCTCTGTTTCTGAGTTCTCATTCATCCTTTCATCTGTATCTGCCTCTATCTCTTTTGTACCATGTTTTTCTTCTTCTGTCTCTTTTGTATCAGTAGAAGAATCATCATGATCGTCGGTACTTTCATCTTCAACAAAGGCAGCAACCGTCTCCATCGGCCAAATTTGTTTGACTTTTTATCTGATTTTCTCTGTGATGTTTCAGTGTTGTCCAGTTCTGATTGTTCGATCTACTGAAGCTTCTACAGCATACATACTAGTCAGAGGTGACTAAAGGAATCGAAAAGGAGAGAAGAAAGGTCGTGAAGGAAAATAAAGTTGGTGGGGCCCGTCCGAGTTCAATTTTTTTTATTATAGGTTGATGACGATCGAAGGTCATAGGCGCTAGCCAAAAAATGTAAAGGGATACTAAAATAATAACTACAAGAAATTAAGAAGCTGTAAGTAGCTATAGGTCTCTAATATGGCCAATGGTGGTCATATAGAATTCCAAAACATTAGATGGTTAATTGGAATGCCTAGCTTGACCTGATAACAAATCTGAGAAGAATGTGAAGGAACTTAAAAGTTTTTGATGTTGGTATTGGTAGAAACATAGATAAACTTCTGGGTGGATGTTAAGGTAAAAGCAATATGGGGAAGGAGGACGTCAGACAAGCTGCCGTAATGCTATGTCTTTGTAACTAATTAATACATCCCATGGTCATCTAATATTTGCACCCTAGATTATACTATAATATAATATATAGCATTAATTAATACACCCTATAATCATCTAACCAAATTAATTTCACCATATATAACCACGTGGCTATATTTGTATGTATGCCGAAACACATTATATTATACATTAATTCCCAAGTCCATTAATTGTACAACCAGCAAGTAAAAATCAGCACATAGTACAACAATATGTGCGCCTGATTAACAACAATCAGCACATAGTAAAAACCAGCACCATTGGTCTGCATGCAAAATTATTCCCAAACACGCGTACACTTTATTTCACGCCTTTAATCCCAAACAAACAGAGTATATATGTTCCTGATTAACAAGTTTGGTTTGCAAGCAGACATAGGTTAACCACAAATGCGTACGCCACAGTTTGGTTTGCATGCAAAAAATTATTCCCAAACAATACACACACAATATATTTCACGCCTTTTAATCCCAAACAAACAGAGCATGTATTTTCCTGATTAAGAAGTTTGGTTTGTGAAATTACCTCATCAGCACAAGAATAGAGCCGAAAGATCTAGCGCGCATGTATGTTGTTCCTTTCGCTATTTGGGGTTGTAATCCAGAGGCGCCGACGTGCGTGCGACAGGGCATGTATGTTCCTGATTTTGCAAAATTAATATTAATTACCGAAGAGTATATATATGAAAAATAAGGATCGATAGATAGGCATATATGTATACTGTTCGCAGCTCAATATTACCGATAGCGAGAGAGCTCCAGGCGCCGACGATTGATATCGACGCATGCATGTGGCCTGCCTTCATCACCAGTTTGGCCGCTGGGTTGCAGAGATTAGAAGCTAGAATATTGATGAAGATGGCGAGCGCAGATATCGGAAGAAAGGGGAAGAGAAGAGGCACCGCGGCGGAATCGAAATGAATTTTGGGATGGTTAATTTCGATTGAGAAGCTAGAGAGCTTAGCGTGTTTACAGAGAGTGGTAGGGGAACAGTCGCGATTTGATTGATGAGAAGACTGGGCGGGAGGGCGAAAATAGTTTATTAATTTAGGTAACATAAAGAACGCTTCACTTAAGAAGCGTTCTTAATGCTAGCCATAAAGAACGCTTCTTAAGTGAAGCGTTCTTTATGTTATCGCGCCTAAACACATGAAAAATGCTTTCTTCCTGAAGTGTTTTTTATACGTGTTTATTAAAGAACGCTTTGTAACCAAAGCGTTGTTTTTTACTTTGGGCGCGATAACAAAAACAACGCTTTGTAAGCAAAGCGTTGTTTAAGATGTCCGGCCTGTGATAAAAAAACGATTTACCATATAACCGTTGTTAAAGGGGCGTTGTTTATTCTTTTTTTCCCAGCAGTGAGAGGCCAGGTCAGTGACCGAAAGTACACTGCACCCTGCTTCCTGTTGTATTGTAGACGTTTTGGGTGCAGCGCTCCCGTGCCCAATATCGTGTGGCTGTCTTATGTGGCAATCTCAGTCAGCTGCTGAATGGGCTGTATTTTTGTTATATTAGGGTCCGTTCGCCACATGCGAGCAAACGCAATATTTCCTGCGTTATCTTTAATCTGTGTGCGGTTAACCAATGAGAGAAGCACAATCACTTTATTGGTAGGGACAGATACATATTATAGGCAATTGGTGTACAACACGTAGCACGAAAAGTGGAGAAAAAATGGAATGTCTTCAGCGAACGGAGCCTTAATTGTAATTGTTGTATCTTTTAGAGTATAAGTCCAAATGAAAATTTTTGGACCACTATTCATCTTAATTCAAGCTCTTTAAAACAAGACCAATCATGAACATGTTTTGATAAGTTTAAGAATTTATATTAACTACATGTGTATATCTATATACCAACGAGACTTATGATTCACCATATAAAGTTTAAACTACATCATACAATAATAATGAAACAATACAAAACAAAATCATTTTTATTGGTTCTAAAGTTTATTATCCAAATCACCACTTATGAGTTAATGATTCATAATAACAAATTTAATGAATCATAATATCAAAATTAATGAGTCATAACATCATTTTGTGTATCATCGTAAACATATAGAAATAAAAAAATTTAAACAATAATACAACACAAAACAATAATTGGTACATAAGGACAGCATATAATAATAATACACCACAAAGCAATATGGATTTTTTATTGGTTTAGAAGTTTGTTATCTAATTCATCACTTACTAATGAATCATAATAGCAAATTTTTAATGAATCATAACATAATTTTAGTATATCACCGTAAACATATAGTATAAATAAACAACTTTAAACAATAATACAACACAAAACAAGAATTGGTACGTAATTCACCATATAAGGTTTATAATACACCATACAACAACAATAATATCCCACAAAACAATAAGGATATTTTATTGGTTTTGAAGTTTGTTATCTAATTCACCACTTATTAGTTAATGAATCATAATAACAATTTTAATGAATCAAAATATCAAAATTAATGAATCATAATACCTTTTTACTATATCATCATAAACATATAAAAATAATTTTTTTAGGTTGCGTTCGGCAACCCATTTATGCTGCACAAATGCACCAGCATATGCTGTTTTGGACTCATTTATTTGTTTTTGATGTTCGCCTCGTTCGGCATGTTTGAGAGATAGCATATGCTGCTTTCTCCTTCGCGTAGCACCCCTTCACTTCACTTCGCCTACTTATCTTATGACATTAGTTACAAGTTATTTTGTTTGTTACGAGCTACACAATGTTTCAAAATAATAACACAGATTAATATAATAAAAAAATCGATGATAATCTCTTTAATGAAAAAATTAAAAACTATATAAAAATATTAATCTATATTAATTTATTAACATAAAAAGTTTTTAAAAAATATATATGTTATTAAAAGTTAACTAAATAAATTCACACAACATTACCATAAAATTTGAAACTCTAGTCCTCATTTCATCACGCTTGTATATTTGTAAAAACTATAAAATTATAGAAAATCACAATATATTGTTAAAAGTTGCTATTTGTACTTAAATAATAAAAATTAAAATTTTTTTGGTTATATTCAAAATTTTATTTTCTTCGCTTTCTCATATACTGTTTGTGAATTTTTTTCTTTTATTTTTACTAACAAAATAAAGTTATGTGGTGTAATATAATATTTGTAATTGTAATACAGAAACGGTAAATGCACTGCATATAACTAACTTAATTAACTTATGCTACATATATGCCGCACTGCTAAATAACAGTTTTCAAAACAGCTACAAATATGTCAGCACAAAACTGCCAGCAAATATGCTAGTGCAAACCTGCTACCAAATATACTGTAGATATGCTGCCAAAATAGTCATGCCGAACAGAGTGTTAAAGCTGTCAAAACATATTCATGAATGGTCTTGTTTTGAAGAGATTGTATTTTGATGAACATTGGCATATTTTTTTTATTTTGGACTTATATGTTAAAAGTTACAATCATTTGAAATTTTATTATCTTTTATATGACACATGAGTAATCCAGTCAGTAGGTGACTGAGACTGACAAATAAGACTGCCGTACCATATCGCATGCCCACCCGACAATGTCTTAAACAGTAGGGGATGATTTTGAGCAAGCTAATAATTTAAAATGCTCTAAAAATAATTTTTAGATAAATAATTGTTTTACTATAAATTTGTATTATATATTTATATTTTATTCAGTATTTTTTGAATTATTTACATAAGTTAATAAGATTTTTCATATACTTTATCCTTTATAATATAACTTGTATCATCATACTGGAATAAAAATCAATTACATTTACAATGAATCGTTGCAATGGTCTAGAGTGAGACGCTCTGCCCTCTCTCTAACATTTCACATGTGTATCTACCATGGGTAGAGGACGTAAACCTAAGGCTACTGTTCCATTGCAAGGATCCCAGTTGAAATCGACTCCGGACAATCAGCCTATTCCTGTGGTGGCATCGGGAGCCCTGAAGAAGGTGCTTCAATTCAGTAGTAATGAGAAGCCTGCTAGTGAGGCCACGGTGAATGTTCAGGAGGAGTTAGCACTGGTGGAACGCGAGCCTTTAATGACGGTGCTTTAATCACGGCTTTAACAGACACCGTGATTAATAGGAAGGCAGGGAATTAATTAACGACATTTATTAAATTAACCGTAAGCAATAATCGATCAGAGGTAGGCGCGCCTTTTTTAGGACGAACTTTAGATGACGGTTATTAGTGAAACCGTAATCTAAAGTCCCGTGTTGACGCGCGCTTTACGGTCAACGGACTTTAGATTACGGTTTTACTAATAACCGTCATCTAAAGTCCGTCCTAAAAAAGGCGCGCCTACCTCCGACTGATGGTCAACGACGTCGTTTTGACCTGACGTCAAATATTTCCCGTATTATTTGATTTTTTCGACGCCGCGCGTAATTTAAATTACAATTAACGACGTCGTTTTACCAGTGTATTTTAGATTAAAAATAACTTTATATTAATGTGTTACATATGTTTGATCGAATAAGACTCATGGCTTAATGGTCGTGGGTACATGAGTCAATACCATCGATATTGAGTTCGAAACCCAGTATAGGCCAAATAATTTTCGCGCTATTTTTTTAATTTCGTTACACTTTAGATTACGGTTCTTTAGGAACCGTCATTTATAGTGTGACTTTAGATTACGGTTTTCATGTAAACCGTAATCTAAAGTCCTTTTAACATTTGCCCGTTTACTTTGCACACTGTACTTACAGTAACTCTTCTTTTCTTTCGCGCTATCTTCCTCACTGAAATCGCCTCCTCTCTCCTGTCACCTTAGTAACAGCCATCGCCGCCGTTGCTCCCACCACCTTTGTCACTCCCATCGCCGCCGGTCACCGCCCATCTACGTACACTGGTCGTCACCGTCGACGTCTCTATCGTGTACTAGGTATGCGCGCGGTCGATCAATTGTCATTTTTTTCTAACTTTGTTCATATGCATGTCGATTGCTAGTTCTAATCTCGTTTCTATCGAATCCTGAAAATGTAATGGCAAATGTTCTAACCTTGTTCATATATTTGTGCCCAGATTCACAGTTAATTGCAGCCTAGTTCGTGGGCTGATTTCTGCACTACTTGCCCACTTCGGTGCAATAACGGTAATTTTGCAAACCAAACTGTAAACTGTTGTATTTACTTATTCTTCGCATTTAGTATTACAATTATAGTAGTGTAGTTTTCAAATATAAAACTAGTTGTGAGCCTTTGGTCTGGTAGATATATCTCTTAGCAGATTCGAAGTTGTGATTCTTGTTTGTTGATTCTTGTTGCAGTTGATTTCTTGTACTTGTAAATATTTCTTTACGGTTAATACAGCTTACCTTTCTTCTAGATAAATATAAAATTAGTGTATAAGTAATTTTGATGGTGCGTGTGAATTTGACGTTGATAAAACTGATGCGGAAACGTCAGAAATATATGGGAGATACTGTCGAATTTTTTCCGCGGTTTAGCTAGCATTTTAACCTTAAATTTTTGATGAATTCTAATGTTGTCGTTTTTCCTTTATGCATCAGGACTACGACTTTATTTTGACTTCCGACCTCAACCGTCTTTGCATCGGCTAATCGTCTACCAGAGGTAAGATTTACATATATACATACAGTATTTGACAAACTACCAAACATAGTTATCCGCCCAAGATATACCTAATAGAGGTATATCTTCGGCAGTCCCTGTCGGGATTGTCCATGATTGTTAAATCTCACACCTAGGGTGTGAATGTGTTTTTAATATGTACTTTATTGATTATTTCAGCAGTATCTCTTTATTGTTCTTCGAATGCATATATTATTGATTAATATCATAATATCGTGCATTTGAAGAACTGTAGGGAGATGCTGCCGAAATTTTCAATAAATTTCATATTAAAAACACGTTCACCGGTGGGATTTAATACTCATGGATGAATTTAGGTTGATAAGATACAAAAGTGTAAAGACTCTGCCACGGGTGACGGTATGAAATGGCTGCCTTCATATAAATAGCTAGAAGGAAATGGAACGTTCGTGGATTTACAGCGGAAATTTGGACAAGTTTTTAGAAGGAGTTGATAAGTTATGCACGGTGTTGGCGAACAATCTGAAACCTACAGACAAGGGATACATATTTTGTCCGTGTATCGACTGCCAAAACAATCTGAGATATCGTGGCGTTGAAACAATTAAGGAACATCTGATCCGCCGCGGTTTTACAAAAGATTTCCAAGACATAATCCGATGGCATGGTCAGAGTGCGTTCGATGTTATTAAGCCTGACGAAGGGGATAATGGTCAGGCAAACACAAAAACAGAACTTGGAGATGATACAGTTGCGGGTGATCCAGAAGACGTTACAGCGAACGTTGAGCCAGATTTCTGGGATGATGACATTGAGACTATGCTCGAAGATGTGTAACGACATTACTCTAACACGCTAGACAAGTATGAAAATTTGTTGGATTCATCCAAAACACCGTTGTACCCCGGGTGTGACCCTACAAAGTTAAGCAAGTTGAGTGTCGTCCTCAAGCTATTCAACTTGAAAGCAAAACATGGCTGGAGCGACGTAAGTTTCATTGACCACCTGGAACTATTGAAATACGTTCTTCCGGTGGACAACGTTTTACCAACGACTACGTACTCAGCCAAAAAACTGATGTGCCCAATGGGTATGGAGTACCAGAAAATTCATGCTTGTCCAAATGGTTGCATGCTGTTTTGGAAATCTGATGAATTTGCTGAAAGCTGTTCAGCATGTGGAGCGTCACGGTATAAGAAACAACAAACTCACATCAGTGGTAGTAAGAAAGGTTCACCAGCTAAGGTACTGTGGTACCTGCCCATCATTCCAAGGTTCGGACGTTTGTTCTCCATTGAGAAAGATACAGAGAATCTTCAGTGGCATTCAGTTCACAGGAAAAAGGATGGCAGATTGAGACATCCCGCTGATGCACCACAGTGGAGAAACATAAACATAAAATTTCCTGAGTTTGGTAACGAACCGAGAAACCTAAGGCTAGGCTTGTGCACGGATGGGATGAACCCTTACGGTACTTTGAGTAGCATACACAGTACCTGGCATGTGCTTTTGGTTATTTACAATCTACCGCTGTGGTTATGCATGAAACCAAGACACATCTTGTTGTCTTTGTTAATATCGGGTCCAAAGCAACCGGGCAACAAAATTGATGTATTCCTACAACCTTTGATAGAGGATCTACAACTCTTGTGGAATGAAAGGGCTACGGTTTTCGACTCATTCAGCAAAGAGGAATTCAATTTGCGTGCTATGTTGTACTGCACATTCAATTATTTCCCCGCCTATGGAAATCTTTCAGGCTATTCAATCAAGGGGGTGTTGGCGTGCCCGATTTGTGGTGAAAACACTTGTAGCATTCGCTTGAAACATAGTGGAAAAACGTGTATATGGGCCACCAAAAAATGCTTCCAAAAGGACATAAGTATCGAAAGATGGCGAAAGAGTTCGATGGGAAAACTGATCACAGCATGGCGCGCCAGCCTTTGACAGGTACAGAGATTTACAAAAAGTTGGATAATATTGTCAACAACTTCGGGCCGCCAACCAAAAGTGGTGAAAAAGTGTCTGGAAAAAGAAATCAATATTTTGGGAACTCCAGTACTGGCAGCATCTGGAGGTTAGACATTGTATCGATGGGATGCATGTCGAGAAGAACGTGGGTGAAAGTATAACTAGCACTCTTTTGAACATAAAAGGAAAGACAAAGGATCATTTGAAAGGAAGAAAAGATTTAATTGAGTTGGGCATACGCACAGAGCTTGGCCCGCAAGAACGTGGAAAACGCGCATTCTTGCCTCCTGCCTGTCACACTCTGTCTAAAGAAGAGAAACATAGTCTATGCAGTACCCTTTACAACATCAAGGTGCCATCAGGTTACTCCTCAAACATAAGAAACCTAGTGTCCATGACAGATTTCAAATTAGTAGGAATGAAATCTCACGATTATCATGTCCTACTTCAAGAATTTTTGCCAATTGCATTACATGGGATCTTGCCGGATGCTATCAGACACACAATCACAAACGTCGGTGTCTTCCTCAAATCCATTTCGTCTAAGGTTCTTGATGTGGACACTCTGTCTAAATTACAAAAGGATCTTATTGTGACAATGTGCCAGCTGGAGATGTATTTTCCTTCATCGTTCTTCAACATAATGATACATCTCCTCGTGCATCTTGTAAGAGAGATTCTGACATGTGGTCCTTTGTACCTTCGCTACATGTATCCGTTCGAAAGGTACATGGGTGTCCTGAAGAAGAAAATGAAGAATCGTCGTCACCCAGAGGGTAGTATTATAGAGGGCACTATCACAGAGGAAGTTGTAGACTTCTGCACCAATTACCTAGAAGGTGTCGATACCATTGGACTTCCACGTTCTAGACACGAGGGCAGATTGAAGGGTATTGGCACGGTTGGACGGAAACTGAAAAGAATTGACATAGACACTCTTAACAAAGCTCATTTAGTTGTGCTAAGTCATCTTGAAGATGTCGAACCATACTTTGATGAACACTTGTGTGTTTTAAGATCACAATATCCAGACATGAGTGACGTTAGACTACAAAATGAATAGAATAGGACATTTGTCAGATGGTTCTAAGACATAGTCTTGTCCGATCAGTCCACGAATGTGCCTGAACTGATTAAAGTAGTTGCATTTGGACCAAATCTGGATTTAATTTCTTACGAGGGGTACGATGTCAAAGGATTCACCTTTTTCACAGAACGTCAGGATTAGAAGTCAACGAATCAAAACAGTGGCGTAGAGCTTGAAGCTTATCAAAACTTATATGACATCGGTGTTGTGGGTCACAGTCCAGTCTCAGTAAAACAATCATATTTTGGTGTTATACAAGACACCTGGGTATTGGACTATAACAGCTATGAAATGTGTGTTTTCCGCTATAACTGGGTTAACAACAATCATGGCTACCGTGAGAAGGAGCATGGTATGAAACTGGTTGATCTGTCTAGAGCTACTCCCACTGTTGAGCCATTCGTCGTTGGGATGAAGGTTAAGCAGATATTTTATGTAACTGATCCCTGTAATCCTAGATGGTCTGTTGTGCTTAAAGGGAGAAGAGGAATATTGGTGTGGATGGTGTGGTTGATGAGGATGAGTATGATGCAGAAGATGAACCTCCAACTGTTCCTATTTCATTGGAAGAGGCTGAGGTCACAGGTCATCGTGAGTATATACGATCAGACCATAACGAGGGAATGTGGGTTGAGAGATAATGGTGTATGTAAGTTATTACTATTAAAATTTATATGAAATTAACACTCTTTTATTTCTTGCTTGTATATGACCATTATGAAATGCTTAATTTAATTCAAATTTTATTTCAATCCAAGCAGGCATGGCTGATCCAGACATGGCTGATGAAGAGTTCAATTTTTTTGCCGTGAGTTCGAAAATGAGCAGCAAATGGTACTGGTTCCTTCTACATCTGCCGCTGCTGCTACTACTGCTGGCCCATCTACATCTGCCGCTACTGCTGTTGGCCCATCTACATCTGTCGCTGCTGCTGTTGGCCCTTCCATGAGTGCACCTTCTACGAGTGCTACTCAGAGACCCAGAGGTAGAGGTCCGACCCGTGGGTTGAAACTGCAGAAACCGGATGAGATCAGTCTTCTGTGGGACAAGTATGGGAGGTATTGTGGGGGCAGCAGGTCAGAGTTCGCTAGTATGCTAGGGACTTGGCCAGATCACATTGCTGCATCAACCACACATGGCCACAAGTCCCGAAAGAAGTTAAGGAGACCATCTGGAAGAAGGTGCAAGAACGATACAAGATCCCAGAAGAAGTGAAGAAGACCGTTCTTTCTTTGGTGTCCGGCAAAGCTAAATCATTCCGCCACTACTTGGTTGAGCACTGGATCAACAGGGTGCCCCCACGTGAGCCTCCGTCGTATGTTGTGTACAACGGCATGATCACTGAAGAGGAGTGGAAGGAGTTTGTTGAGCGGCACTCCACCCCCGAGTTCGGGGTATGTTTGTGTGTACTCTTTTTTGAATTAATGCTCATAATGCTTTATCCCTGATTTTCTAATTAATTTTCTGTTGTACTTTCTTAAAGGCAAAGACAAGAACAAGCACGGCAAAACCGTGAAGCTAATCTCTACCCCCACACCATGGGACGAAGGGGATATGTGGGCAGCCTCGACATGTGGAAAGAAGCTGGTTTGCTGAAACAGAGGAACGAGGATGGAAGTGAATGCCCGATCGAGGATGTCTCTGAGGCAAGGAGGGTGCAGATGTTCATACTGGGATGCCAGAAAACGATCAGCGAAGGTCAGAGGATATTTCCTCATGCTGCAACGGAACAACTGGCTAACCAAATTGTAGGTATTTGAAAGTAGCTGTTAAATAATTTACTTACTGTAACACCCCTACTATTAATTCAATCATTACCGTCCAATCTCCTCGTGCTTCCCGAGTCACACAGCGGATACATACTTACATACATCGGGTGATACAATGCCGTTAGTCACCCACGTGACTAACAAGGCTACTACTGCTACATACAGCATCGGTCTGATGGACCGGAATATCCGAGTACTACTTAATACAATACATACTCTCATTACAAACTGGATACTACAATACTCCATTCGATACATTACTCCATTCAATACAATACTCCACAATTCCGTACAAGATAATACACTACGCATACCGAGTTTACTAGGTTCCAAAATCAATACAGTACTTCTCCCCGAATTCATACACACTCACTAGAAGTCAATCTGCTACCCATTCCTCACAAACTAAATACTTCTAATTACAAGGCGCGCCACCGGTCTCTTACCTTGACCGTATTCGCTCCGGGTACCTGCACACTAAAAATGTTCCCCCAAGAGGGTCAGCTTACGCTGAATATGATAACCGCATACCCCGCGTACTAGCGAGGGTACGCCGACCATTTGGTCGAATGCATGCGATTCATTTGCAATACATACATTCATACATACATACATACATGCTTTCATTCACGATACTACAATACTACACAAGGTATACATACATACGCACAGTACAATACATGCTTGGAAGACAATACAAGTCAACCAATGCTTACTTACCATCTTCCAGAATACACATACACAATACATACCCATTACATATCCAATACGCAATACGGAGATACAATTCTCCAATACATACAAGGTCCAGTTAGCTTCATTACACACCCGGGTTTATCGGGTGTTCGATACTCTTTTACTTCCGGTCGATGACTTACAATAGTCAAGACCAATACACATACAATACTTACTTCTTACATACTTTACTTCCAGTTAAGTCGGTATGACCTCCGGGCAGGGATTACTACATCCCACCACCGGGCTTTAGGGTGGCCCACTAATCCAGGATGCTACCCATTCAAGGGAATTGGTCCATGGAAAAGATTACAGCCAGGATTCGGATCCAACCTCTTGTGTTTCCTTATCCTCACGCGTGGCCGAAACTATATCGGACTTCTACTCATTCCATTTTACTCATTACCCAAGTTAGGAGTTAGAATGTTAGGAATTAGTAGAAGTCAATACTTCATTTCCATACATACGTACAATACTCAAGTACACAATACTTACACATACTTCTCAATTCCATTCATTCATTTCATGAATTATACAAACTAATTGTTCAAGAAGATACAACAAGAACAAATAGTTCAGACACAGTTAAGTGCAATATAAATCTGATTCGTGCATTTATCTTATTGGTGATCACATAAGCACACAAATCGGGGTAACCAGGTTAGGATACAGAGCATGAAGAAATCATACCTTTCACCGTTGTACTTGTATCCCAACGTTCCTCCGGTATTCACAATTCAAATCCTATGATATACATACAACCGAATAATTAATCTAACTATCATTAACTTAATTTGGTTACCCTTACGCTTCCTAACTCATACTTACTAGGTCTTCACATTCCTATACTTACATTTTATTTACTTACTTTTAATTACTTAACAATGGTTTACTTACACATATATGCACGTATGTATAGGTGGGTATACATATACATACATACATATACTAACCATAGTCTTATAGTTTTTTTTTTGTAAGTTTTGACCCGACCGAACTTGTGACCGACCTTGCAAGTTCGGTCCGAGTCAGTAGGTTACATCGGGTGAAAATTCCAGGGCCGACCGACCTTGCAAGTCCGGTCCCAAGGTCGGTCCATTCCAGTAAGTTACTTAACGGAAAAATTTTAGCCCGACCGACCTTGCAAGTCCGGTCGCAAGGTCGGTCCATTCCAGTAGCTTGCTCGACGGAAATTTTTTTCCGGCCGACCGAACTTGCATGTCCGGTCGCAAGTCCGGTCGATTCCAGTAGGTTACAGGCGGGAGAATTTTTCTGGTCCGACCGAACTTGCAAGTCCGGTCGCAAGTCCGGTCGATTCCAGAAGCTTTCCCGTCTTTGTAAATCTGGGCTCGACCGAACTTGCAAGTCCGGTCGCAAGTTCGGTCCGGCCCAGTATTTGCATTTTTACTTCTGTTTCCAGTCCCATACTTTACCCATTGTTTCTCCAATCTTCTTACATGTAATCTCACATGTTTAAGCACTACCTAGGCCCTTCAAATTGCCTTAGTTCATCCACTTTACATACTTACTAATTCTTACTTGTACAATTTCATTTCCATTCTTTACTTACTCCTCATTCTTATTCTCGCTTGTGTATACTCCTAATGACTCTTAATTATGATTAATTAAGTCTTATGCAACTTATACAATTATACCCAAACAATGCCTTAGCTTATAACCCATTAAAATTTCTCTCGGGTGAGTTATGGTGTTGGTCCGGGACCTTGTCCAGGTCCTAAGTCCCGGACCAACACATATCGGAATTCTCGAATTAGTTTTTGTTATGGTCCGGGACCTTATACATAAGGTAGTCCCGGACCAGAAGCAACTTAACCTCTCGAATGAATTGGCTAGTGGTCCGGGACCTTATACCAGAGGTAAGTCCCGGACCCTTAATGATTTGCAACTCTCGGGTAGTTTTAGATGGTTGGTCCGGGACTTAATACATGGCCTAAGTCCCGGACCAACAATGGTCTGTTACGAATCACCAGTTTTTTTTCCTGCTCTGTCTCTTCCTCTTCCTTTGTCTAATCTTTACCCCTCCTTCTACATTTACTCCCACATGTTCTTTGCAGGTTTTAATACGTAAACCAACATCTAAACTTACCTCAATCCATCACCAAAATCAATTCCCTCAACCTACTGCTATCTCACCATTTCCACTGTTTCATTCTTTTCTTCCTTTCTGTTGCAGAGTTCGAGCTGCTGCTGCTGCTTATGTTTAGTTTTCATTCTTCTTCTATAAATGCCAACAACCCTTAAGTGACATAGTTTCTCCCTAAATTCCACACCCTTGAGTCACCAATTTCCTACAGAAATTTTGGCAGAGTTTCCCCGTTTTCTTAAGTATTTCCCAAGCATCATTTGACTTGTTCACTCAGTTTACACATCCCTGTTTGTTTATACGCATTATCCACAAGCTCCAAGGCACAGTCAATACTAAACTGAAGCATTATCACCACATTTGATTATAACACTTATACCTTGATTCTTCTAGCTCTACTACCTCTACTTGCCAGTACATATACTTTACTAATGTCATTTCATAGTTTTACACCATTCTACACAAAATCAATACTTCCACGAATACAAAAACCTATACAAAGGTAAGTGCATTACCTTAGATTTTTAGCTCATTTCCTCTCTTCCTTTCTCCTTCTTCCTTCTTTCTTCCTTTTCTCTCCTTTTCTTCTCGTTCTTGCTCTATAAAATCAGTAGTTCTACAGCCCATACATACACAATACTAATTTAGTATTTCACCCTTAACTAGCCTAGGGTTTACATACTTGTTTAATGTTTGAAGATGAAACATTACCTTCCAATGGATAGATGAAGCTCTTGTCTAGCAAGAGAGCAATTTCTCAGCTCCAAAAGAATCCACATTCGGCTGGACAAGCAAGAACAAGGAGTTCAAAACTAGCATTTCTTATAATGCAAATGGGGGCTAAAAACGGAAGGTTTTCGGATTTCTTTTTACCTTAAACCAACAAGATGAAAGAGGGGCTTCCAATGGTGGTTTCAAACCTTCCAATGGCTAATACCCATGGAGATGGAATGTGAGGTTTTCGAATTTTAGAAAGAGGAGGTTGTTCTCCTTGATGAGAGGATTCCAACGGTACCATTTTTATAATTTTTGGGCAAGTATTGAGTGGTCAAAGATTGAGAGGAAGATGGGTGTCTCTTTGGTTTTGTGAAATCGCCATGGTTGAGCTCCATGGGGAAGAAGAAGTCAGAAAGAGGGGAGAGAGTACGTGGGTGTGTAAGGGAATTGGAGAGAGAGGGAGTGTTAGTCACTTTTGTACCTTTATTTCCTTTTCTTTATTAGTCTTGTCCTTTAGTGTGTGAGTGTGAGTGTATTTAATTAATTTGAAAAAGAGGGGAGGATGCTCACGAGACACACACACATACTCAATCGGTTTTTAAATTTTTATTTACCAAATGGACACACTAGTTTGTGCTTATTACAGTTTACACCCCACAATTACCCGTTTTTGATAGTTTTTACCAATTTCTTGTTTTATTGATTTTATTGGTTCTAAGGTCTCACTAATATTTATTAATGATTATTTAGTTGACCAAAAGTTTTACGAGTCTATCTGACCCGCTTAAAGTCACGTTTTCCCGGTTACCTCGAAAAACGCGCTTTAATGTTCATTAGTGTTTCTAATCCATTTTAAGGATCCATTTTCTTCGGGGGTTGTTCCCATATATTATTTAAGCCTAATTAAGCCTTTAGAATCCTTATAATATGCTAACCGAGGTTTCATACCTCCTATGGTTATTTAACGCTTGTTTAGCGTTTTTTGCTTTTTAAGCGTTTCTTTATTTCTTTTGGATTTATTTTCCTCACCAATATTTCTTAATCATTATTAGGCTCTTAAATACCTATTAGGATAATTCAATCGCCATATTTAAGGTCGGGGTATTTCAATCTACCCCCCTTAAGAACTTTGTCCTCAAAGTTGTTCAAGGTTATAGGTTTACAATGCTTACTCATCCTTACATGTCTAATACCAAAAGTCACACATTCTTCCTCCTTACAGTTCCCAAATCCACTACTCACAGTCTCTACATTCCATACCCTACAAATGTACTATAATTACTCCAATCCACACTACTACTAACCATCCGGTTCCTCATTACCAAATTTATACATACGTACAGTGCAAAGCTATCCCCAAAGCAATGCAATACACATTACAATCCCGCAGGTACTCAGGTCATCTCGACACAGGACTCCTCTATGTCCTACTGCCCTTAGAATAATACCATATGCTACACTACTATCTTCTCCGGTACTCACTTCTAACACATCCTCATTCCCATACTAAAAGAAATTCTTCCACCACTATCAATTAAAAATTTCTAAACATACAACTCCATATTCCAATTTATACTCATTACTTCTACCCTATGTGTGATTCTTGTGACCACTTGAGGGGAGCTTCAAGAATCATTCGACCCTGATGTGATCAGCATCAGTGTTGAACTATCTTTCCACCCCAATTGTGTTCGGTTTCCCTTGATCTGATCAGGATCAAGTTCGACTTCCCACGTCAGTTTCAACAAACAAATAGTTAGTTGTTTTCATTTTCTATCTTTTTACTCTTCTAGTCGTGATACGAATTCGTACATCTCCAAAGGATGGAATCAATCCATCAGTTGTCCTCGCTCTACTTCCCAAATGCTTTACTCTGTGGTTCAATACTTAAATGCTCATTTCATCAACCTTCATTACTTCCATCCGTTACTCTCCATCATTTCAATTATTCTAACTAGGGAATACAATACTTATGAAGTTTAGCTATCCTCAATTACTACCAATAACATACTTACGAATATACCACTCATGGGCTACGTTCCTCTGCTACTCACAATCAGTCCTACTATTCTTTTTTTTCAAGGTTACAATACTTGTGGAGCTCCGTCCACTACTCATTCTCAATTGTATTAAAACGATCGCCTAGGGAGTTCAATTTCCTCTAGGTTCTACATCGGTTTTATACCGACTCTTGCATTGTAGTGTCATATCTAACTTCAAATAGACACCCACTACAGGGATTATCATTTCCCCAAGAGTTACTCTACTCCACTTTACTAATACTTTTACACTGGGGTTACCAGATGGGTATCTTCATCCTATGGTATTCGCATCTCTCGTGCCTAATTACCACAGTTACAATATGAATGAATACGTATGTTTATTTAACATAAGTACCAATCATTAAGTCCATTCTCATTTGTGCTATGCACATTATAGTTTTATGTGTTTTATTTATAAAACTTGCATTAAGCGATTTTCGCTCTACCCCCCTTAAAAGGGATTACGCCCACGTAATCTACCATATGTTACTATTAAACATTGGTTTACTCGATTTGGGCAATCTGAAGCGTTTAGCTTCATTACAATATACTATACAATATGCTCTGGTCAAAGGGTCTTAACCATGCCAATGGTTTAGTCTTTGCACCGAGGATTCGTACACGAGTTTATTTAACTCCTAATTAATTCAGTTCTAGCCTATTAGGCTTCAAGGCATTAATAGCCATTCTTTCGTACTTACTAGGTGTATTACATTTCTTAGTTAGGGCCCACTAGCTTCTGCTGCGCGACCTTGATAACTTGGGTTACTCACCCTTCATGTTATCCTTAATGTGCTATACATCACCTTTCTATCCCTCTATTGTGGAAATAAGGTTTACTAACAGTGTGGTATTCTTTTACCGCTGTTTGAACTCAATGAGTTTTAGATTGTAACCAGCTCTCTGGTAATCTGTTATACATATTATTCGTACTCCCACGATTATTCACTAAGTTCCTCCGACTTGTTGTCGGCGAGGTTAAGTCACTACCTAGTTGTAGTGCTTCCTCTGTTGTCACTAACTTCTGAATTACACTGGTTCTTCTGGTTCAGTACAAGTGTTCTTTGCTTGTATGACCTTGCATTCTCAATGCGTTGATCCAAGTGACTTTCTTACATCTCCTTTCACCTTTTTATTCCAATGGAATTCACCTCTTGTGATTGATAGTGCGTTTTACACTCTTCATGCGATCTGTTGCTAAGAATGCTTGACTGGCTTATGCCATGTTTGTGGTGAAAAGGAAGATTTACTATTGTTTACATTCTCCATATCCGCAGCCATCCCATTAGATCATTAGTTGTACTAGTGCAATACCAAAACACTCAGTCATACAGAGTGCAGAGGCGTGAACGCTTGACAGGATCACTTATGTGATAGGAAGGGATATTTCTGACTGTTTTCCATACTTGTTCTTCATGTCATTGTCTACTGCTTCCTCATAGCGGTCGCTTGTTGCGCACCGTATTCTTACTCTTGTACCATTTTCTTATGGTGTAAATACGCTAGGAGATCCTAGTTCATATGTATGACAGTTGCCGTAGCGTACCACAATGTTATTATCTTCCTCATGTGGAGATATTTTATTTCGGTTTAGGTTTCATGTGTAGGTTAGCTTACCTCACATTACTTCCTCATTCATGATTTCGTTTTCCAAATAACTTGGTTGGCCAAGGATGAAGTGGTTTATCAGGTTACAAGCTCTCTTACGCGCCGGTCATTCATGGTGTGCCATGTGCACACTCATGATTGTTTTTGACAATTACTGTCTTATAGTGCTGAGCATTGATCATAGGCTCTAGCTATGCGGTTTTACTTTTGCATATACATTACCGGGACATCCCAAGAAGCTTCAATGGTTTTCTGGTCCCGTTCTCTAATTAAAGAGTGTTCTATCACGGATAGGTGAAAGTTCTCGTTGAGGGGTGTGTTTCCACTCATAGGTCTCATGACAAGGTTTACCATGTAAGTATTTATATAATGGTTCACCACATGATTGGGTGCATAAGGAGTATGCTTATTCCTTCGAGCGTCAATGCTCTTAAGCGATGTGCTTCTACAGTCCACAGCCTCTCGTAGGCGTGGTGGGTTGGAAATCTCACTTCCTTATTCGTTGTCTCTTGGCAGTATCTACACGTACAAGTTTTGTTGTTATAGTAGATGGAAGCCCCTTCTAAGGGTTCACGTCTTCACCACCTTGGTGGTCTTCGATTAACGAATGGTACTTTTCCTCGAGTTTTCCGTAGTGTCCAGACGTGGACTAGGCCAATGTTGGCATTTATCCCAATTTCTATGCCCCTGTGTTATCCTTGCTACAGGAGGCATGAAAGTAGTTAAAGCTTGTCAACTGCATACTAGACTGATGCTCTAGTGACAGTGACGCTGAGTTGACCATTACTCCAAGCCACTCAAGAGGTTGGGTTTGAATTAATGGTCCAGTTGTTGATTTCTTGTCATATGGGATAATATTCTTACAAGTCCTATTAGTAATGGTGTGGGTTTTGCCACCGTTTGAGTTCACACAACGTAGTTGGTTGGTGGCTCTTAAGCCTTATTGCTGCAAGCTATGCTCTTGCAAGCTGTTTACACATGTTCCTACTCCATGTATACCCCGTAGGTTGGAGGTATTACTAGGCTCCATGGTAAGTCGTGACATCATGCTTCCGTTCATAGGAGGCCCTTTTGGCAAGCTGATGCTAATTTAGGGTATTTCCTGTTAGGTGAAATCCCTTCGGTGTTCTAACCGAATATTTGTTCTAGCTTCCGTGCTCTTATCAAGACACTTGTTCAACTGCTGTTATCTCGGACACCCTTCAAGGATTGCTCCTGGGTGCCGTTGGATCACGCCGTTACATCCGGCTGATGTTTATGACATGTGTTGTCCTATATACCGTCTTATGGTGTTGTATTAAGCCATTCCCTTTAGATTTATAACGTCTCCCGTCGTTGGGTAGACCGTTTATACTTGCTCCTAGCGCTTGAGACTAGGTTTAATATTCCCTTCGATGATGGATTTTACTTCATGGTAATCTCGTGATTGCTCTTGGGCGTTATATCCCATTCGTCGAGCAGTATAGTGTTCCTGTTTAGGCAGTGGCCTTACTGTGTTAGGCTGGGTATACTTTCCAGCTGTCATATATTTGCTTGATGTCTTTGAGACATATCCATTGTCCATACCGACTAGTCTGTGCTCTCTGCACTTCCTAGCCTTTACTCCTTGTCTTCCGATGGATTCTCTGAGTTCCTTTATGCTTAATTGCCTGAGGTGTCCAGTTGTTCTGGTTTGAACTTACTGATGGTCCGTAGAACGGAGTCGACTACTTCCCGTGTTTCGTACACTACATGTATACATACGTGGGGTACCATGTTGATACGTTGCCACTTACCCAACTATACACTACAAGAAAATAGTAGTATCACATACGGAATATTCCGTATGTAAAAGCTAAATTTCCGTATGTAATGATAATCACAGACGGAAAATTCCGTAGCAAAATTCCGTCTGTAATAAACGGGTCGGTAATACTATTCCGTCTGTGAAAACAAATTCCGTCGGTGATATTATGAACTTTTACCGACGGAAATTTCCGTCTCAGAAAATAGTTATCACCTACGGAAATTTCCGTCTAAGAAAATAATTATCACCTACGGAAAATTCCGTCTCAGATAATGGTTATCACTGACAGCAATTTCCGTCTCAAAAAATGATTATCACCTACGGAATTTTCATGTTTCAGATATTATTACCTACGAAATGTTTCACCTCTAGATTACTTATCACCTACGGAAAATTCCGTCTCAGATAATCTTATTACCTACGAAATCTTTCATATTGTTATATCACCTACGAAATGTTATGTACCTAATAATTTTCACAAACAAGACACGTTTCCTGAATAATATAAACAACTATTACATTCATAGCTGAAACACTTGGGATTAGCCATTACAAACTGCTACATAAAGTAGTTTTATCCATAGTCACAACATTCACAAAATATTCTTCATAACTAGCTAACAAATGTTTCCATAAGAAAGAAACTATAAGACGTTTCTCATAATAATACGAATACTACAACACCCATATCCTAACAAAAGTTTTACAGTATTCAGGTTTACTGATCACTATGACAATCATTTTCACATTTGTATCATAAAAACATACATTCTTCAGTTGAGAGCTCCATGTCCCTTGAATTCAGCTACTTCCAAATCTGCAAAAGAAAACACATCTACTTTAACAGAAGATAAAACTACACTATACATGAAGCATTTGGCGTGAAAAAAAATGAGTTTAAGTATCACATTAACTTCACCACTCATGAAAACATTAATTTCAAAATATACAAAAGAAAGCATAGCTCATAATCAGTCCACTGTTCAACAACAAACGACTTGCAATGTAACCCCAAAAAGAATCAAGTTCAACCTTTCACATACTGTGATTTAATCAAAGGTTGAAGGATGAACTTGGTCCATATACTGCTATATACACACTTAAAAATATTCTTCTCCTCTTTGTTAGATAATCAAACAAACTTAATAAAGAATGGATGTCTCGCTATAATAAAAAGAGAAAACAATAGAGCATCAAACATTGATAGAATATAAATATAGACTCAAGAGATTATTAAACAAAGTCTGGACCGGATTACGCAATAATGCTGAAGGTATACTTGTACAAACCGTCAATCAGCATATCACAATTAGCTGCTGACAAGGTCACTTTGTGCGGACAAACCAGCAATCACTATTGCTGAAACACCTAGAAACGGTAACTATATTATAAGGTATACTACAGACAGCAAACGGTCTACAATTGCTGCAATTCGTATGCACTTAACGCCCCCTCCACTTCAATTGGTTAATTTGCTGGAGACATTATTAGCTTAACTAACTACATCCGATGTTCAACTTTTCATCTCATGTTTATATGATGATCATCATTATCAGCATTCAAGAATGGAGTTCCTATTGGTCAGCCGGTATGTACAAACCCAAACTCCAATTACTGATGATGATATGCGTCTAACTTAACTAAATACATCCGCTGTTCAACTTTCCCTTAAAGCCACTCTATGTGGAGAACAAATACAACAATCCACTTGTGTTGATCACTGAAAATGGTGACTAATTATAAACCTAATATATATTACATATGTGAAGATCTAATCTACTGCAACATTTCAGCTAGTTACCTAGTTAGCTAGATGATTGACATACACATGTAGTAGAATAACACAAATAATTAGTCAACGCATCCAGTTTGTCAATCTATCATCATGCAGCAAATAATTCACAACCGAACATGTTTCATAATAATGCAAAACACATGCAAAGGTAACAGAGACAGCCAAACTAGTTAACCACGCCTTCAATATGTTCCTCACTCTACTACAGATGAAATATTCAGCTGTGCATAAATAACTGCAGAGAATATTCAGAACAAAACACACCATAAATTAGTACCAGGGATGAACAAAATTCACAAGCAAATTCTAATTCAGTCTCACTGATTTCCAGGTCATCAGGACTACAAGAAAAAAGGATTGTCAAAATTAAGTTTAAAGTATAAGACCCATACCTTCAACAAAGAAAGTCATCAGAATCTAGCTCGTCATCTTCGGTATGTGAGTCACCATTAGTAGCCTTTGAAGATCCACCAACAGGTTTCCTTGATTCAGAACCATGTTGTGCTGATTGTTTTTCCTTATTGAAGCTCTTGATTATGTGTTAATATTTTTTTTGAACTCATCTTCCCATAATTAATTATGAAAGTTACACGATGATATTAGATCAACATTTCTATTTACATAATATTGGCTGCATCATCAGCAAAACATAAAAAAAAGGAAATTATGCAGATCTTGCTGTAGAGTTAACGGGTTTTCAATTCTTAATGAGCTTCGCATGAACCATGCTTGCATACTACTCCCTCCCATTGAGGAAAAGCGATGAGACATACGAGGGCTGCAATGGAGGCTGAAATTTTCTTTTCCTTCCTTCATTTGCTGCAAGTACTAGTTGCAGCTGTTGCAATTTTGAAGCTATCATGTTGCAGTTACCAACGTGGCAAATGTAGCCAAGCCATCAATTGAAACTTTGCACATATAGAAAAACAGATATAAAACTACAGATGTCTGCAGTCCAAGACTCTGTTCTGTACCGGCATCATACGGGTCACTATTGAAATCATCATTAATTGTCCTAATCCTCCTCAGTCAGGTTCAAGTTGCAAAATGAGCCACTCAAATTGCAAGATCGTTATATATGCAAAAGTTACTATGTGCAATATTCACCATGGTCTCAGTCTCTTATCCTTTCCTCCAGATATGTGCTTGTATACTTCTTCATTTTGCGTCTTCGACATCATGCTGGTATTGTTGCAGATGAAATGCTTTCAATGCCCCAAGCTGCAATTGTAGGTGTTGGTTTACTTGAAGCTCTTGCTGCAGCTTCTGGGATGGCAGCAACAAGTAAGCCTGATCCGTTGTAGTTTCATTAACTAATTCTAGGATGTTTCTGTTTGATCCTCCTATTCTAGAACACCGTTAATTTCTTCTGTTGTTCTTATATAGAGTACAGATCTAAAACTGACATTTGTTCCCTGTTGCTCTCCGGCAAACAGCAAAGCTTTCAGAGGCAACCATCCCAATTTTGTCTCAGGTATGTAACTTGCGTCATTTACCGAGTCTAGCTGTTCATTTTCAGAAGTAATCTAGTGCAACTGTAAAGTGAAACAAAAATGTTTTCCGAAAAAAAAAAGTGAAACAACAATGAACCGTTGCATACAGGCTCTGCCAATCAGGTACCCATGGATGAAGTCACCACCATCAAATGATGTTACAGATAAAAATGATCCTACTCTGTCAATAAACCAAGCACTTTCCGTTGTTGTAACAAGAATATTGAAAGCTGAATTTCTTACCTGATTACAAGCTAGCTAACATATTAAACTACCCTATTAATGAAATTGTAAAATAAAATTATGAAAGGAATTGAGATGGAAGATTTTTAGCATCAATGCATGATACCTCTGAAGCATTATTAGTCAGTAACCCAATTGCAGAGTTCCTTCAAAAACTACATAATACAAACATGAACTGTTCCTAACCAGATGGAGAAGATTACAGGGATTGGAGTTCATAAATTTTTTGGCAAATTTGATAACATTCTATGTATGTATAATTAGGTGTCCAGTTTGGAACTAAAGTAATTTTAGATATTTAATACGTAGAATGAAAATTTTATCAAACAAGTCCTCCTAAGCACCACATTGTGTTCTTTCCCAGCTAGAACTGAAGAGAAGCAAGACGCATGTATATACATTTAGAATTTCAAATATATCTTTACAAGGTGCATAATTTCAGATAGAGTTGCAATATTCATAATTTCATAGGCACAAACAACATAATTTCAGAGGCGCAGTCAACATAATTTCAGAGGTTGCAGCATAACAAAAATGAACAGATACAGTAGATTAAATTACCGGTTCTTGACGTTCAATGAGGTTGCTTCTCCAGATTTATTTTTGCAAGGCACAGACAAGAATGAACCTGCACTCAGTATCGCTAGTTAGGGTTGCAACAGTGATAGGTACAAAACAAATTCAATTAATTGAGAAGTTTATTCACCAGATTTATCTCTGCAATGCGCCAGGTTGCTTCTCCAGATTTATCTTTGCGAGGTGCAGAAGAGAATCAACCTGTATGTTCCTTTTCGCCAGTCAAGGTTGCGACCGATACAAATCGAATCAATAATTGAGGAAAGTCACCAACCGATACAAATCTAATCAGCCAACATAGATAAAAAAATTATGCAGTAGCAGCAGCAATGACGTTCATATAAAGGAAGCAAAAACCCGCCTTAGTTACTACTAGATCGAGAGAAAACAAAACTCGCCTTAATTCAGGAAAACCATTCACATCAGAAAACCATTCGTAGAGAAACCAGAACCACCATCGGATCGAAAGAAGGGAAGTAAGATTATGAAGACTGGATTGACGAACAGGTGGTATACAGCAGTCAAGAAGAGAGAAAATGGCTGTATCGGGTTGCAGAAAGAGGATAAGAGAATGACCAGAAATCACGACCACAATTTGCAACCCTAGTTAAATGAGACTTTTATTTTTAGAATAGCAGATTATTTCCTACGGAATTTTACTAATTAGTTTCGTAGGTAAATGTTATTTCACTTTTACACACGGAAATTCCGTCTGTAAAAGTATATTTGGTGATGAATTATTTCCCTCCAAAATTTTAACATTTTCGCGGGATAGAATATTAAAAAAAATTACCTACCAAACTATTTCCGTCGGTAATGTGTCTGTATTCCGTCTGTAATATCATTATAAACGTATGTTTTATGCGGATGCAACTTCCGTCAGTAATTTATACAGATTCCGTAGGTAAAAATGGTTTTTACATACGGAATAATTCCGTTGGAAATTTTCCGTCTCTAATACTACAGTTTTTTTGTAGTGATATGTCAGGCCCGCAAGCTCCTTCGGAGTGCAGTTGTCCCACATCCCGTAATTGGGTACACGCGTATTGTTCGTCACACGCCTAGGTGAAGTATTCTATTGTCAACTCCTCTTGTATCATTCCATGATACTCACCGTAATTCTGTTGATTTGGTTTTAAAATCCAAGGTTTTTAAAAGAAGTTGTGGTTTTGGAAGTAGGATTCGGGTTGAAATCAATGGTTCAGTGTCAAGAGAATTCTCCCATGGCATAGCCATGCTTAAGGTCTTGACCAAGTCTAGCTTCATGCTGACTGGTATGAGGTTAAAGTAATGGTCAGGCCGTCGGGCCTTTCCAAGGTTCCATACTTCTAGTTGTTAGGATGTGTGATCCTGTAGTTGTTTCATTACGGTCACCGTACATTACTATGTACTTGTGACATGTTAGTGTTCCTTTACATATTCATATTCTTGCTGCACTTGCCGTGGCAAGTGCATGATACTGGTGGTTTTTGTGTAATCCTATACCGATCACGGTATGGTTCCCACTCGCATTTGATAGTCTCATAGACTCTTCCCTTGATCTTGTTGATCATTTACTTAGGTTAACTGCTCTGCTGAGTAACTTCTCAGTGAGTTTGACATGGCTGTCATTGATCAGGGTACTTCTCCAATCCTTGGAGATTCCCCTTTGACTCGGTTATGTTGTTCCTCGTTGCTTGTTCCCACACGCTTGTTGTGGTTGCTGAGCCTGATTTGGTTTAGGCACTACGGTTGCAGTTACATCAGATTATACCTTGTGAATTTTTCTTGTAGCTGTCTGAGCTATGTTGGCCAGGTTTGTAACCCTTTTGGTGTTGTAGTTTTGGAGTCAGTCACTCCCGACTATGTCCTTAGCCAGCTAGCTCACCGTTGGTGGTGTTGCTTGGCTACTACTGTTGTCCCGTAGACTCGTGTCTCGGGTTTCATTACTGTTCCTGTTTCCATTTTGTTGCACGGTTAGTGCTTCTTTTCCTGTTACTGGTTGTTTAGCTAGGTTCTGCGACTGCTAAGCATGTCGCCCCATGCTGTTGCAAGTTATAGCCTCCTTGTAGTTGGAGTGTTTATACTACCGCTATTGAGTGCGGCTATTGTTGTTCAACCGGGATCCACTTCCGGGTCTTCCATTACTTGGAATCTACCATACGTCGGTTCTTGTTTACTGTGTGATTGCTTCACAACTGCCAGATCGGGTTTTCCCCGAGTATGAGAAGGCTTTTCTTCTCTCTGGCGTCCTTTCCCAAGTTATACAGTGGGGTTTGCGGCGGGCGGGACTGGTATTGTAGGAATCCGGTACTCACCGGTAGTTCCTAACTAGCATATCTCTAATGCTAACACTCAGCCCTTAGCCCTAAGCTTCTAATTCCTAACTCGGTATTTCCTAAACTCGGTATCTCCAGTCATCAGAGCGATACTTCGCTCTGATACCACTTTTTGTAACACCCCTACTATTAATTCAATCATTACCGTCCAATCTCCTCGTGCTTCCCGAGTCACGCAGCGGATACATACTTACATACATCGGGTGATACAATGCGTTAGTCACCCACGTGACTAACAAGGCTACTACTGCTACATACAGCATCGGTCTGATGGACCGGAATATCCGAGTACTACTTAATACAATATACTCTCACATATGGATACTACATACTCCATTCGATACATTACTCCATTCAATACATACTCCACAATTCCGTACAAGATAATACCTACGCATACCGAGTTACTAGGTTCCAAATCAATACAGTACTTCTCCCCGAATTCATACACACTCACTAGAAGTCAATCTGCTACCCATTCCTCACAAACTAAATACTTCTAATTACAAGGCGCGCCACCGGTCTCTTACCTTGACCGTATTCGCTCCGGGTACCTGCACACTAAAAAGGTTCCCCGAGGGGGTCAGCTTACGCTGAATATGATAACCGCATACCCCGCGTACTAGAGAGGGGTACCATTTGGTCGAATGCTGCGATTCATTTGCAATACATACATTCATACATACATACATACATGCTTTCATTCACGATACTACAATACTAACAAAGGTATACATACATACGCACAGTACAATACATGCTTGGAAGACATACAAGTCAACCAATGCTTACTTACCATCTTCCAGAATACATTACACAATACATACCCATTACATATCCAATACGCAATACGGAGATACAATTCTCCAATACATACAAGGTCCAGTTAGCTTCATTACACACGGGTTTATCGGGTGTTCGATACTCTTTTACTTCCGGTCGATGACTTACAATAGTCAAGACCAATACACATACAATACTTACTTCTTACATACTTATACTTCCAGTTAAGTCGGTATGACCTCCGGGCAGGGATTACTACATCCCACCACCGGGCTTTAGGGTGGCCCACTAATCCAGGATGTACCCATTCAAGGGAATTGGTCCATGGAAAAGATTACAGCCAGGATTCGGATCCAACTCTTGTGTTCCTTATCCTCACGCGTGGCCGAAACTATATCGGACTTCTACTCATTCCATTTTACTCATTACCCAAGTTAGGAGTTAGAATGTTAGGAATTAGTAGAAGTCAATCTTCATTTCCATACATACGTACAATACTCAAGTACACAATACTTACACATACTTCTCAATTCCATTCATTCATTTCATGAATTATACAACTAATTGTTCAAGAAGATACAACAAGAACAAATAGTTCAGACACAGTTAAGTGCAATATAAATCCGATTCGTGCATTTATTTATTGGTGATCACATAAGCACACAAATCGGGGTAACCAGGTTAGGATACAGAGCATGAAGAAATCATACCTTCACCGTTGTACTTGTATCCCAAACGTTCCTCCGGTATTCACAATTAAAATCCTATGATATACATACAACCGAATAATTAATCTAACTATCATTAACTTAATTCGGTTACCTTACGCTTCCTAACTCATACTTACTAGGTCTTCACATTCCTATACTTACATTTTATTTACTTAATTACTTAACAATGGTTTAACTTACACATATATGCACGTATGTATAGGTGGGTATACATATACACATACATATAAACCATAGTCTTATAGTTTTTTTTTGTAAGTTTTGACCCGACCGAATTGTGACGACCTTGCAAGTTCGGTCGAGTCAGTAGGTTACAGGGTGAAAATTCCGGGCCAACCGACCTTGCAGTCCGGTCCCAAGGTCGGTCCATTCCAATAAGTTACTAACGGAAAAATTTAGCCCGACGACCTTGCAAGTCCGGTCGCAAGGTCGGTCCATTCAGTAGCTTGCTCGACGGAAATTTTTTACGGACAGACCTTGCTGTCCGGTCGCAAGTCGGTCGATTCCAGTAGGTTACAGGCGGGAGAATTTTCTGGCCCGACCCGAACCTTGCAAGTTCTCGGTGCAAGTCCGGTCGATTCCAGAAGCTTTCCCGTCTTTGTAAATCTGGGCTCGACCGAACTTGCAAGTCCGGTCGCAAGTTCGGTCCGGCCCAGTATTTGCATTTTTACTTCTGTTTCCAGTCCCATACTTTACCCATTGTTTCTCCAATCTTCTTACATGTAATCTCACATGTTTAAGCACTACCTAGGCCCTTCAAATTGCCTTAGTTCATCCACTTTACATACTTACTAATTCTTACTTGTACAATTTCATTTCCATTCTTTACTTACTCCTCATTCTTATTCTCGCTTGTGTATACTCCTAATGACTCTTAATTATGATTAATTAAGTCTTATGCAACTTATACAATTATACCCAAACAATGCCTTAGCTTATAACCCATTAAAATTTCTCTCGGGTGAGTTATGGTGTTGGTCCGGGACCTTGTCCAGGTCCTAAGTCCCGGACCAACACATATTGGAATTCTCGAATTGGTTTTTGTTATGGTCCGGGACCTTATACATAAGGTAGTCCCGGACCAGAAGCAACTTAACCTCTCGAATGAATTGGCTAGTGGTCCGGGACCTTATACCAGAGGTAAGTCCCGGACCCTTAATGATTTGCAACTCTCGGGTAGTTTTAGATGGTTGGTCCGGGACTTAATACAAGGCCTAAGTCCCGGACCAACAATGGTCTGTTACGAATCACCAGTTTTTTTTTCTGCTCTGTCTCTTCCTCTTCCTTTGTCTAATCTTTACCCATCCTTCTACATTTACTCCCACATGTTCTTTGCAGGTTTTAATACGTAACCAACCTAAACTTACCTCAATCCATCACCAAAATCAATTCCCTCAACCTACTGCTATCTCACCATTTCCACTGTTTCATTCTTTTCCCTTTCTGTTGCAGAGTTCGAGCTGCTCTGCTGCTTATGTTTAGTTTTCATTCTTCTTCTACAAATGCCAACAACCCTTAAGTGACATAGTTTCTCTCTAAATTCCACACCCTTGAGTCACCAATTTCCTACAGAAATTTTGGCAGAGTTTCCCCGTTTTCTTAAGTATTTCCCAAGCATCATTTGGCTTGTTCACTCAGTTTACACATCCCTGTTTGTTTATACGCATTATCCACAAGCTCCAAGGCACAGTCAATACTAAACTGAAGCATTATCACCACATTTGATTATAACACTTATACCTTGATTCTTCTAGCTCTACTACCTCTACTCGCCAGTACATATACTTTACTAATGTCATTTCATAGTTTTACACCATTCTACACAACATCAATACTTCCACGAATACAAAAACCTATACAAAGGTAAGTGCATTACCTTAGATTTTTAGCTCATTTCCTCTCTTCCTTTCTCCTTCTTCCTTCTTTCTTCCTTTTCTTTCCTTTTCTTCTCGTTCTTGCTCTATAAAATCAGTAGTTCTACAGCCCATACATACACAATACTAATTTAGTATTTCACCCTTAACTAGCCTAGGGTTTACATACTTGTTTAATGTTTGAAGATGAAACATTACCTTCCAATGGATAGATGAAGCTCTTGTCTAGCAAGAGAGCAATTTCTCAGCTCCAAAAGAAGCCACATTCGGCTGGACAAGCAAGAACAAGGAGTTCAAAACTAGCATTTCTTATAATGCAAATGGGGGCTAAAAACGGAAGGTTTTCGGATTTCTTTTTACCTTAAACCAACAAGATGAAAGAGGGGCTTCCAATGGTGGTTTCAAACCTTCCAATGGCTAATACCCATGGAGATGGAATGTGAGGTTTTCGAATTTTAGAAAGAGGAGGTTGTTCTCCTTGATGAGAGGATTCCAACGGTACCATTTTTATAATTTTTGGGCAAGTATTGAGTGGTCAAAGATTGAGAGGAAGATGGGTGTCTCTTTGGTTTTGTGAAATCGCCATGGTTGAGCTCCATGGGGAAGAAGAAGTCAGAAAGAGGGGAGAGAGTACGTGGGTGTGTAAGGGAATTGGAGAGAGAGGGAGTGTTAGTCACTTTTGTACCTTTATTTCCCTTTCTTTATTAGTCTTGTCCTTTAGTGTGTGAGTGTGAGTGTATTTAATTAATTTGAAAAAGAGGGGAGGATGCTCACGAGACACACACACATACTCAATTGGTTTTTAAATTTTCATTTACCAAATGGACACACTAGTTTGTGCTTATTACAGTTTACACCCCACAATTACCCGTTTTTGATAGTTTTTACCAATTTCTCGTTTTATTGATTTTATTGGTTCTAAGGTCTCACTAATATTTATTAATGATTATTTAGTTGACCAAAATTTTTACGAGTCTATCTGACCCGCTTAAAGTCACGTTTTCCCGGTTACCTCGAAAACGCGCTTTAATGTTCATTAGTGTTTCTAATCCATTTTAAGGATCCATTTTCTTCGGGGGTTGTTCCCATATATTATTAGGCCTAATTAAGCCTTTATAATCCTTATAATACGCTAACCGAGGTTTCATACCTCCTATGATTATTTAACGCTTGTTTAGCATTTTTCGCTTTTTAAGCGTTTCTTTATTTCTTTTGGATTTATTTTCCTCACCAATATTTCTTAATCATTATTAGGCTCTTAATTACCTATTAGGATAATTCAATCGCCATATTTAAGGTCGGGGTATTTCACTTACATACTCAAGTGTTTGTTGATCTTAAATTTAGTGTTAACTTCTTTGACAATTGGACAGTATGAAGCGGCACAGAGAGAAGAATAGACATACACGCTCCTCCTTCTCAAGACGACGCTCTCAATCAAATACTTGGGAAGAAGGATCACCCGGGGCGTGTTAGAGGATTTGGGGGAGAAGTACGTCAGGAAGCACGTATTCCCGTCATCTGCTAGGAAGGGTCAGATGATGTTGCTAAAGTCGAGGCGATGGTAGAGCGTAAGTTCGCTGCTGAGCGCCAAGCTAATGAGGAGAAACAGGCTACTGAGCGCCGGGCTATCGAGGAGAGGCTGCAGGAAGCGTTGAATTCGATCGCACATGCGACTACTCAGCAGCAGCATGATCCTCCTCGTCTGTCTTCCTCGTCTAGTTGTGCTCCGGCCGCTGACCCATACCCGTTTGCCAACATCCAGGTTAGCTTTGTTTAACTATTTTTCTCCTTAAATAAAGTCATTTAAATAGTATTAGATTGGAATCACTTATTTATTTCACGTATTATCTCTGTTTTTAAAGGAGCAAAAAAAATGTCGTCTCCAAATACCGTTAGAAGGGCACCCTGTAGATGTGGCCTACGGGACAGTGTTGCCATCAGGTCCACTCACGCTCATCAATTTCGTACGTCTACCCCCATTTTATGCGCGTGTGACCTTGGACCTGATAATTGATGGATTTGAGCATGCATACCTTCCAATGGCGTTTGACAACAAATGTACGCTGATTGAAGCGAAGGGAGACATTTGCCTGGACAGCATGTTATATTGTTGTCACCGATGAGGTAAGGCTGTTTGACAACCATTTAGTATCTAATAAAATGCATTATTTAGCATTAAGTGTCTGATATAATCTATTATAGATCCCTGAGCTTCCTCGCCGTGTATCCCGGCCCAGAGAAGAAGAGATCAGCGCGCCGGAGAATCCTGAGATCCCTGAGCTTCCTCGCCGTGTATCCCGGCCCAGAGAAGAAGAGATCATCAGCGCGCTGGTGAATCCTATCAGAAGTACAAGGGTATGTTCTAGATAAATATTTAATGTCACTATAATAATCAATTAGTAATTATCTTTACATTTATGCTTTATTGTTTGTGTGTGAAGGGTAAGAATCCAGTGAGTCGGGGTGCGAAAAGTAAAAATCCAGCGCCCGTCCGGGGTCGCACCAAGACTTCTGAGGCGCCAAAAAATAAGTTCTCACTGCCACAAAAACTTGTTAATGTTTTGGGGCCTCGTCAGATGAATCTCTACGACTAGATCATTTTGAAGTCACCTCAAACTATCAACTTCATGATGACGTTTCCAAAGTCGATGTTTCACTACGAAGAAGATATGACCACGGCGATCAACTTTGGGGACATCAGAGAGATGATGATTGGAGATTACCTGAACATTAACATTATTCAAGCTTATCTAAAGTAAGTGTTCTTTCCTCATACTATAAAAACATATAGAATAAGTATCTATGAAGTTGCATTGGCTAACTTTTTATAGTACATGTGATATAATAGAGGTCTGCTTGAGAGATGTGCTGAGAAGAGCATCACCTCCATTACTGCGGTGTGCCCGGAGCGATTATCGTACGACTCAGTCAATAGGGACCCGGGGAGGTTTTGTGAATACATGACTCATTGCTTCGATGTTGCTGATCGACAGAATAAATTATTCATTCTAATGCCGTATCACCAAACGTGAGTTCTGATATAAAATTACATACTTATTAGCTAACTTTTTACCTTCATTTCTCATTTCATTTTGTATTTGACATTGTAGCCACCACTGGGCTTTGTTTATATTTTGCGCTGCCACCGTTACTCTGCTCGTTCTCGATCCACTAGGGTAGTGGATAGGATTCAACACTGAAGACTTAATCAAAGAGTAAGTTTTTATTACTATTTAATTGTTTGTAAGTTTTTTGAACCAAAATTAATGTACTTGTTCATTTTGCTAAACGCTTTTGTTAATATATGCAACAGTTGTTACAGTAAAACCCCTCAGGGAGAGTTTGCTGATTTGACCGTCGATTACATCAAGGTTTGGTAATTCATGTATTTCATTCGTGCTGCTATTATCTTTGTACAATTGTTTTACATTTGTGAATTTTGGTAATTTAGTGTCCTACCCAAAAGGATTCTAGGAGTTGCGGGTACTACGTGATGCGGTATATGTACGAGTTCTGCGGGTACTTCCCAGGATTTAAGAATGATAAAGACAAGGTAATACGAACGTTGTCTTGTATTTAATTCTTTCAGTGGATTTTTTGTGTCTTTATCTTAATCTCATTATGTGTTCCATTCCTTTTCTTGTTCCAGATTAAAGAGCATTTTGCCAAATTCTCGACTTACAGTCCAAACGACTTGTATCATGTCAGAGAGAGCATGTCAGCCATATTTATGAGAATGGAGTGGTAGACTAGCTAGCTCTGATGCTGCTATGATAGATTTTGTTTTTCATGTACAGTTTTCTGCACCGTTTTTGTACTGTTTTATGCTTCTGTTTTCTGCTAGCTGCTACTGCTGTAACAGATTCTAGCTAGCTGTTGTATTGAATATTTTTTGTAATGAATTGCTAGCTGCTGTAACAGATTCTAGTTGCTGCATTGAATATTTTTTGTTGCTGTAACAGATTTTTGATCTGGTGTATATTAGATGTTATCTCTGTTGCAATTGTGTGCAGAGAATGAATTTGTTGTTGGTATTTGATTCAGGTGTTTCAATTGTGCAGTTTCTGCATATCTGTTGGTCTGATGCCCTCTGTTGCTTATCTGTTATAATTCTGGCTCTGTTGCAATTGTGTAGATTTGTAAAAAAAATAAAAAAAAATTACACTTTAGATGACGGTTTTAAAAATAACCGTAATCTAAAGTCCTTTGGGCGCGCGCGCCAAAAGACTTTACATTACGGTTATTGTTTAAACCGTCATCTAAAGTGCGCGCCAAAGGACTTTACATTACGATTTTACCAATAACCGTAATGTAAAGTCAATGACACACGGGATGGAAAAGGGCCTTTAATTACGGTTTAAAACCGTAATTAAAGACGTCGCCATCTTTAATGACGCCCACGTAGATTACAGTCCAGAACCGTAATTATACACGGTTTTGGACCGTAATGAAAGGATCGCGTTCCACCAGTGTAGTTTGAAGGAGATGGGTTTGATAAAATTCGAGATCAACAAGGTGGGGATGGGAAGATGTTAGGGAAAGTTCCGTAAGTAAAGAAATCTTGGAGTGAAGTAGTAGCGAATAACAGAGATCGGGAAAACTGTCTGAGCCTCGATTGCTTTCAGGAGGATGATTCCCCGATTTTGAAGTTTGAGAAGACTGAAGTTGAAGAGGAATGTGAATACTAGAGGAATTCTCTAGTTGGGGCGGCGATGGGTGTGCGCTATGCTTTTGGAGCTATGGAGAGGTTTGTTCAAGCACGATAGAGTAAGTTTGTTGTCCCGAAGATCTTACTTAATGATGCTGGGGTTTTATCTTTAGATTTGACAGTAGAGAAGAGATTATGAGCATAGTTGAGAATGGCCCGTGGTTTGTCCAAGGAAATCACCCGCTTGTTCTGAGATTTTGGTCACCGGGATGCTGTATTCCAACCAACTTTTGAATTCAGTAAACCAATTTGAGTTAAAGCGACGATTGAAACCTGCAATTATCCTTTGAGGAAATTTATGTTGTCGAGGCTGACACGGACCTTTGAGAATGTATGCTCTTCTTACTTCATCTCAATCATTTGGATGATAGTTGAGGATACTTATCCTTTCCCCTGGATCTGTTGGAAGATTATCCAAATCAACACCCCGACTTTGTTTACTTCTTTTACCAACTACATTTTCCTCGTCCGGTATATCAATTCTTTCTTGCATAGGAGTTTGCTCTGATGATGAAGCTATTTTTCTTTTAAAAAACCTTTCCATATCAACCTATAGAAATAAAAGAAGTAATATTATCAATTATACCATATCTATAATAATTGTATTTCAATTCAATAAATGTAAGATGATTAAATTATTACTAACAATATAGGCTAAATAAACCCACATCAGTCATAGTTTTCTTCTCTTAATTGGTAGCCCATATCTAAACAAGCTCTAATCTTTTCCAATCAAACTGGCTGCCTTTTTATCTAATGAAACCAGCCACTTACTAATTGTCCTCCTTTGTTAATTAAGGCGACAACTCTAGCGCTCTCTCCCTCATTTCTAATTAACCGCCTCTTTAAAAAATTCCCCGTTCAATGTTATTTTATTACCTTTACTTTGTTTTTCAAAAAAAAAAATTAACCGCCTCTTCAAATTGATGACTTCTCAATATTTGCTGCCAACGTGTTATTTCCTCAATTCATTTCAATTCCCTACGCCTTAGGTATGCAGTTCCTCTCTTTGCCGCCCAAATATTTTCTTCTTCCTTGGTGAAACCGAAGAGAACCTAAACTTCCTCTTCCGATTTATCTTTGGAATCTTTCACTAAAATTCTGATTTTTTTCTACTGTTGTATAGATCTTTGTATAAGCTTTATGTTGAGAATTAATTCGAGTACACACAATTATGCCATACTCCACTGCCCAAGACAACTAAGTCCAAAGCAAGCTTTTATTCCAAGATTTTTTTTTTGTGCTCAACAACGCAAGAGGTGGATAAATTCAAACATTAAACCAACCTCTCTTTCAAATAGCCATTAATCTGGTCTTGATATTGTAGAAAAAACAAATAAAGCGCACACACCCACATATATCATGGAGACACGCTAGTAAATTGAGAGAATTGGGAATTGAATGGGATTAGAGTAAATACCAGAAGAAGAATAACAGAAAATCCCAAATTGGCGACTCTCTCCTAACTGGGGCCTGTGAATTCAAGCAGTTCTGTTGCGCACAGATGTTCGAAGTAGAGGGGTGAGAGCAAAGCTGATACCCAAAACGTGGTGCCTTTAATAAGCAATATAACCATCAATGATGAAATCTCCAATGAAAATGTTTCCACTGAGGAGAGAACAGTGGGTTCTTTGTCTTTTACTGTCACCAGTGCTACCCCTCCAAGTCCAACTGAGCAGTCAATCAAAACAGAAAATCTCAAATTGGCGAGTGAACAGATGGGGGTGGGTGAGATAGACAGTAAACAAAAAGTAACTAGGCTGCAGTGTCAAGTGCCTTTTTAAAAAGCTCATAGTCAATTACAATTATAATATATAATATAAAACTTCAAAAAAAAAATTAATGTGTGTCAACAGACACATTACGCACTAGAATAGGTCCGCCCCTGCCGGGATGTACGTTGGATCTAGCTAATTTAGCTTCAATCCCAGTGTGGGTTAAGCTTCCAAATCTAGATCTATAGTTTTGGTCCCCAAGGAAGTTAGGAAGGATTGTTAGTAACCTTGGGAAACCGATTCTCACGGATAAGCTGACTGCTAGTAAGGAGAGAATTGGGTATGCGAGGATTCTTGTGGAGATAGATGCTAGAACGAAACCGAAGGATGAGATTACTATGGAAGATGGTGAGTGGTTTAAATTTGTCCAGAGGATAATCTATGAGTGGCGGCCTTGGTATTGCGAAGAGTGCAAATGTTTTGGTCACTCTTCTAATCGATGTAAGAGAAAAGAATCTGCTGAGCTTGTAGTGACTGGAAAAGATAGCGAGAAGGGCAGTAAGGAGAAGGAGATCTTGAGTGTGGGACTGACCTGGTTTTTGTGGGCACACGGGTAGTTAATACTCAAGAAAATGCTGGAAGTAAGGAGGACCAGGAGGGATAGACGGTAGTAGGTGTAAAGAAAAGCTCGAAGGTGATTGGGAACAAACAGGGATTTTGTTCCCCTGATGCTCGGGCGGGAAATACTAGTAAACTTCCCAATGGGTAAATATCAGATGGCAGCATGGAATATAAGAGGGTTGAATACCCTGAATAAAAGAGTAGCAATTGATCGGTTTGCTACTGAGAATAAGGTTAGTCTTTTTGCTATATTAGAAACCCGGGCCAGATCCAATAAGTATGATAGTATTTCTGGTTGGTTCAATAAAAGATGGAAATCCCTCTCCAATGTCGATAAAGACATTAACTGTAGAATATTAATTTTGTGGGATGAGAATGTTTGGAATGTGCAAGACTGTGATATTTCAAACCAACTCATCCACTGTAAAGTGAGTTTGAAGCACATCATGAATTGGTTCTGGTTTTCTGTGGTTTATGCTGCTAACCGTAGCAGTGATAGAGATAGTTTGTGGAAGGAGCTTAGAAGTTTGAGTCCAGGTTTGGAACCTTGGATTATAATGGGAGACTTCAACTGTATGTTGAATGGTGACGAGAAAGCCATCCACAATTCTAGTGTTGCAGAGGTGGATGATCAGTTTGTTAATTGTGTGAGAGATATTGATGTCCAGGACCTGAAATACTCGGGTGTGTTTTATACTTGGACAAACAAGCATATTAAAGACCCTAAGTCTAGATCTGCTATAAACTGGATAGGGTGCTAGTCAATAATGCTTGGATTTGTGAATATGTTGATTCTCATATGATTTTTTGTCCTCCAGACATCTCTGATCACACCTCAGCTTTGATTATGTTAGACAGGAACATGGTGAAAGTACCTAGCATTTTCAGATTTCGAAATATTTGGACTGCTGATGCCAGTTATTATGACATTATTAGAGACTGTTGGAGAGAATATTAGAGGTTGTCCAATGTTTAAAATAACACAGAAAATGAAGCTGATTAAGGCTAAACTGAGAGTTCTGGATAGAACTAAGTTTGGTCACCTGAGAAAGAAGGTGGATGAGACTCAGAGAGAGGTGCATAAGGCTCAGGAGCTGTTACAGTTTGACCCTTTTAATGCAGAGCTTATAGCGAGAGAAAATGCTCTCATTTGTGAGTACAACCATAGTATGAATTTGTTGCACTCCCATGTTGCTCAACAGGCCAAGGTTGATTGGATTCAGATGGGGGATGAATCAAGTTCATATTTTTATAAAATCATGAATGCTAGGAGACATTCATCTAAAATACATGTGATTGATGATGATAAGGGGCAGAGATTGGAGTCAGAGGAGGAGATCAAGAAGCATATAGTGGACTTTTTTAATAATCTGCTAGGGGCTAAATTGTTTAACAGAGAATCTTGTAATCCAGATATTTTCTCTAGAGGGAAAATAGTGTCAGTTGAGCAGAATGATAAATTGTTGTTACCTGTTTCAGATAAGGAGATATGGGATGCCCTAAACTCTATCAAAAGCAATATGGCCCCTGGGCCGGATGGGTTTAATTCCCTGTTCTTCAAGTCAAGCTGGCATCTGATGGGCGATGATATTAAGAAAGCAATCAGGGATTTCTTTGAGAAAAGCAAGATTCTGAAGCAGGTTAATACCACGTTGATCTCCCTTGTGCCTAAAATAGCCAATCCTACTAAGGTCAAGGATTTGAGACCCATCGCCTGCTGTAATGTAGTTTATAAGATTATCTCCAAAATCATTACAAGCATATTAAAGGAAGTTCTACCTTGGATTGTTAGTGACTGCCAAGGGGATTTTGTCACAGGGAGAAGCCTTACGCATAATATCCTTCTTTGTCAGGAAGTTATCCAAGGTTATAAAAGGAGAAACTGCTCTCCTAGATGTGCCTTCAAGGTGGACATACACAAAGCATATGATTCTGTGAGTTGGGAGTTTTTGGAGGAAGTTTGCAGGGGCTCGGGTTTCATGACAAGGTTATCAGTTGGATAATGTGTTGTGTTCCTACACCATATTATTCCATCTTGATCAACGGTCAAAGCTATGGGTTCTTTAAGGGTGAGAGGGGTCTTAGACAGGGTGACCCCCTCTCTCCTCTTTTGTTTGTTTTATGTATGGAGTACTTGAGTAGGATGTTCTCTGAAGTGCAAGATGATACAAATTTCAATTTCCATCCGAAATGTGACAAGATTGCTTTGAATCATCTCTGTTTTGCAGATGATATACTGATATTTTGTAGAGGAGATGTGGGTTCCATTACAATCATAAAAGGTATTCTTGACAACTTTTCTAAAGCTTCGGGTCTGGGGTTCGAAGAAGGCAATCTCCCTGTTAGATACCTTGGGGTTCCTCTTTCTACTCACAGACTTGAGAAATCTGATTATCTTCCACTCATAAACAAAATGACTGCAAAAATATCACACTGGGCTGCTAGAAAACTCAGTTATGCGGGCAGATTACAGCTGATAGAGAGTACGCTGATTAGCATCCAGAGATTTTGGGCACATATCTTTCTGTTCCCTAACAATGTGGTGCAGTTAATTGTCTAGAAATGTAGAAGTTTTTAATGGAGTGGTACTGAAATTGCAAGAAAGCTCTAGAAGCTTGGGATAAAGTTTGTAGACCAAAAAGCAATTGAGGGCTTTGAATCAAAGAGATATTGTCCTGGAATAAATCTGCTATGTTGAGCGATTTGTTGAAATTGTTTAATGATGATATGCACCAGTCAGCTCTGAGCAGGTGGTGCAAAGCATATATCATTAAAAATGATACAGTCTGGTCATGGAAAATAAAAGGCTCACATGCATACTGGTAGAAGAGTTTTATGAAACTGCGGGATGAGATCATTGCTAGGAATCTGCAATCAGTTTTTGATAGCAGAAGTGGAGAAGGCAGTCTGTCCACAAAATTTATCTATGATATTCTACACCTTGCTCCATCTGATGATGGCTGGGATCAAATCATCTGGACAAATTTCTGCACTCCCCATGCTTCTTTTATTTGGTGGCTCTCATGTCAAAATAGGTTGGCTTGCAAGGATAGAATGAAGGCCTGGAATCTGATTCCTTATGATCAGTGTGAATTTTGTGATCAAATTGAAACCAGAGACCATCTGTTCTTCGAATGTCATTTCAGTAAGGGAGTTTTCACATGCATCCTCCATGAATGGCTGAAATGCAAGCTACCAGTCAGTTTCTTGGACTGTATGCACTGTCTATGGAGTTCTAATTCGAAAGCTTCATTAATATACAGAATGAGATGTTCTACAGTTGGAGTCACGATTTATCATATTTGGAGAACCAGAAATGATAAAATCTTTTCTAGTAAGGTTCCGGAAGAAAATAGATGTGTGTCTAGTATACAAATGGAGCTTAAATTGAGATGGAGTAAATTTAAGTTTCCAGTTACCAGAAGGAATGTTCGAATTTGTAATAGTTTTTTTGGTCTACTAGAATTCTTGGAGAGTTAGTAGCTATATGGTTCTGAGTTTTGTTAGTTTGTGGTTATTAGGTTGTAAATATTTCTCTTTTCTCTTTATACAAAGTTTACCTTTCGTTCAAACAAAAATCAATTACATTTATTTTGTTTTTCGCTATTTTCTCTATTTAGAACAAGTTGATTTATTTACATGTAAATTAAGATATTCGTATTTTTAGAGAAGTTTAAAGTCACACAAAGTCAGAAAAAGATGTCAACAAACAATAGTATTGTCTTCATTCCAAATGTTAAAGAAGAAGAAATCTATTAAAATAATTATCCCTAAACAACACACCTAAAAGGTAAGTTTAAAAAACCGGCGACTCTGTACTGTAGGTGAACGAAACATCGGATCGATGATACGGGTGAAATTCATTGTTTAGTTTTGACTGTTTTGTAACATATTTGGGTACATAATTGTTTTGTATTGGTATATTTGTAGTTATTTTGAAACCTCCTAGGTGACAATGTGGCATATTTGAAGCATAACTGTGGATGTTAGTTATGTGCAGTGTGTTTACCGTTTTCATACTACCACTATTAATATTAAATTAATGTTTAAAATTCTATTTCGTTAAAAAATAAATAAAGTAACTTGTAACAAATGTTATAAGCTAAGTAGTTTGTTGTTATCAAAGGTTGTCCCCACTCAAAGCTTGATAAGCTTAGTATGATAAAGTTAATTATTTTATGTTTATATAAAAAATATGACTAAAATTATAAAAAATATGATAATTAATTAGTTAATTTTATTATTGTACTCATAATTCAACATGTAATGTATATTAATATATTTTCATTTTAGGGCCTTTAGCTAAAGTTAATTAGTTAATAGGTTATATAAAAATATTAGTAGGAAATTATAGAATAAAAAATAATAATTATTAATTAGTTAACTTTATTACTGTATATATCATAACCTATTGTTTAATCATACATGTATATTAATATGTTTTCATTTTCAAGTTCCCTGTAATATTTTTAGCTAAAACTAATTAATTAATAGTTTATAAAAAAATATAAGTAAGAAATTATAAAATAAAAATATATTAACTAATTAGTTTACTTTATTACTGTATACAACATTTAAAATAATAAACTAATTAATAGTAAATAAAATATGGCTTAAAATTATTGTATGTACGTAAAATTAAATATTGAGATTTTATAATATTTTTCTTTATAAAATGAAATATTATAATTAGAATATGGTATTGGTAATCTTAAAAACAACTCATTTGACTTTATAAAATATTTATGGTAAGCCGGAAAAGATGGAGAACATAAATGTGGCATAAATGCGGCATACATGTCACATACAAATATGCTCTAAATGAACAGAAAAAATAAAATATGCCAAAATGTGGAATTTAAGCCAGACTCATTTATGTCACGTTGATGCTGCAAACGAACGAGGCGTTGGTTAAATGGATTAAAAAATTCAACCATAACCCAACCCATCCATCCACGAATTAGCCCACAGATAACCCTTTTAATTTTTCTACATAAATTAATAATCTTTTATATACATAAAAATATTTTATAAATTAAGATGATGTAACGTGTTTTAATATAATCTTAAGATGAGATAAATGTAAGTACAAAACCTTATATTAAAAATTCATACATAAAGTTAAATATAATAAGTTTAAATTAAAATCTAATTGATAATTAAAAACCAATGATAATTAATTGTATGTATTATATAGTAGTAAAAGTGAATGAATTCTGTTTTTAAACAATTAGTATTGTACATGATGGTTGATAATCTAGAAAATTACTATATTTTTTAAAAAAACAAAAATTGTAGATATAACTGAACAGAAATAGATATAAGGGTTTGTTGATTAGACTAACCCAATCTTAACCTAACTCATTTATAAATTCTTCAATTCTAACTCAAACTATTTATTAAATATGATGAGAAATCCAATCGTGCTCACTATAAATAGATTGGGTGTGGATCGGATTGACGAAAGTCTGAAAGAAATTCAACGTCAATCTCTGCTGGTAATGACTCATATTTTTAGTGGGCTTTAATGTACCAATCTATTCATCCTCTCCTTATCAGCTAGCTACAAAACATACCTCGTGTAAACAAGGAAACACATGCACAAAGAAAACTAGAGTTGTCGATAGGTGAAAGAGGGGTGCGTACAAACCGACCCACCTAGAACTATATTGCACGATGTTCATCTGTAACCAAAAAGGGCCAAGGTAAGGTAGGGGGTCCATGCACCATAACCACCTTTCATTCTTTTTCTGCAAAAGGACTACTGCCCAGGTGTCATGATCTCAACCACACCACCATGACGCACCTGCCATTTATTGGGGTGGAGCGTTTTAAGGTTGAGAGCCCAAAAATGAGGATAGACAAGAGTAGCCCTACAAACATGCACCAGACAATCGAAACAGTAACTAATTGAAGATGTATCCCAATTTGTTTTATGATAAGGATCCAACTTTTGAAGTTGGGTAGGCATCCTTTTTCCCAGTTTAGAGACCCTCCCTTTCGCCCTTCCCTGCTCACCACCCTTGAGGTAGCGTTATAGCTAACCTTATCTAAGAAGAACTAAAGATGTTTGTCCTTTTCTTCTTTATTGAGTTTGGATTGGTATCTCTAGTACTTCTTCTTTGTGCCGAGTACACCTGTGGAGGTGGGTATCGTGTCGGTTTAATAGCGAAAGGTCCATACGATATACGAACCTCGTAGAATATATATTCACTTGGGTGAAACATTCTATTAGAATTAATAGGAGATATTTATGAATGATGATGTGTCATTGTATTGTGTACTACAGAACTCTATGTATGGAAGAGTGTGTGTGGGTTGTCATGTTTTTTTTTTATAATTGGCTGATTGTCCAGCTTACATAGCAGTACTGAGGCATGAATGTCTTTCCCGCTTAAGGACATTACAAAGAACAAAATACATGTAATAACGTTACTAAAAGGGACAAAATCAAAGTAAGAGCAGCTGATTAGGCTTCGCAGATGAGGTGAGCTGTCAGACTATGTGTTGAAAGTGGATCTTGCTCCATTCGTAGGCCAGACGCTTGTTGGTAGTTGCTGTATTAATTCTCCAAATTGTGTGTATATCCTGCACCCCATTCGAAAACATCCATGAAAGACCAGGCTAAGAATCCTTTCTTTGAATACATTTCTTGGGTGCTGTTTGTTTCATCTTGCTGCGGTATGATGGGACAATCGAAAATGATATCTCTTGAACCATCTAATGCCGGGTGTTTTGAATATGTTGATGCCGGGGGTGTGTGGTTCTCTTTCTAGCTGTGGTCGCTGGTCGGGAGATCTTGCAGGTGCCACCTTTTGCCAAAGGAGATGGTCTCGCAAACTGCTTAGGGGCTGGCTTATTCCGGGCTTGGTTATCACGCTTAAGGATATGTCTAAAGTTTTGCAAGGACACTTCTGGATGAGGGTAATGACAGCCAAGCCTAAGTCCAAAATCAAGGCAGGCTTGAGCTTCAGCAAGAGAAGGGCTAGGGGGAGCGGAGGTAGAGGAAATATCAGAAGGAGAAAGATCAAAACTCGAAGACAAGCTATCAGGAGAGAGGACCACTTCTAGATTAATGCCCGGGATTTGGTAAGCGTGACAGGAGATAGGAGTGGCAGGGTCATCCGACAATCGAGAGGGAAGAGGGTTTGGTAGGTTGCTTTGGTGACTTGCCTCTTGGGTTTGTGGGACGGCCGTTTGAGTAGAGAGAGAGGGAGTGCATGGGGAATGAGTGAGAGAATTGAGGGAAGAGAAAACAGGGAGTAGTGGAGTTGTCTGAGATTGAGGAGAGGAAGGTTGAGGGTAAGGATGGGGTGTCTCGGAAGTTGGAACAGGGGGAGGATGATGTGTAGGAGAATGTAGAGCTTCCACTGAGGGACACGAAGGGATGGGGTTTTGGGAATTATCCACAGTGGGCGCCACAGTCATAGAGACTGGTTTCGGGGACTGCTCCTGACAGGGGGAAAAGAATAATATTTTAAGGTTTGGTACTGCAGCACTTAGGAACCGGATCGCTTCGTCCACGGCTCGAGGAGAAAGTATCCCAGGCGTCGCGAGGAATCTGTCCACAATTCTCATCCTCGGGGCCTGCACCTGAAATAATGGCAGCACATTTTCAAAGTCTTCACCTGAATTAAATAATTCTTTCCTCCCCTTCCCGATTTCCCACTCATGCCTCATCAGATTCTCCGGTCCTCCACCTGCTATGTCACCCTCAGCACCACCATTCGACGCCTGTGGTGAAGCGTAGCGAGATACCGCACCAGGTTGTACTTTGGGCTGTTCTTTGGGCGGAGGTACTCTATCGTTCAAGTCCTCCGACCAAACTTCCATCACGTCCACTGTCGAAACTGTGCTATCGAACAGGACGTCCACCTCCTCATTGATAATTCTGAACAGACTGGTTTCCATTGTGACAAAAACTTCCAAGCTTGTCGGGACATTCTTCATGTCTGTTTCGAAGCTTAGAATCTTCCCGTAATTCTCTAATATTCTTCTCACAGACGTCTCTGACCAAGCCTGCGGCTGTATACCCCTTACTGCTATGTTAGCCACTCGACTCGCTTGAGTTACTCCATCCACCCATTCATCTATCTTCCGCATATCCTTGTTCCAGTTGCCTTTGTGTAGGAAGCTGATTTGCTCTTCTTTCTTTGAGAATATCACTATGAAGTCATAGGCGGATGAGCTTATAACGTGCTCAATATCCCCATTATTCTCTAGTGCTTCACGAACTTTGTTGCATGTAGTTTTTTCGCCGCATCGGACTTTGACACTTTTGTCAAGGCTGGGAATGAGTATTCCGGAAGGAGCTAACTTAATAGGCCTCCGGTGGATTCCATCAAATCCCTCATTAGAGTTTGTTGGTGTCTCAGTTTGGACAGACGCAGGCTCCCCTTGGGGAGGTGGTGAGGGAGGGATGTGGATTTACATGGACTGGACTCCTTACCATTGGCTTCCTTTTGAGGGGGCGAGCATATTGTGTGCTAAGTCTTCTCCCATCTAGCCAAGTGTCATTCACCTCCCTAATAGCCTCTTCCGCTATATTGACATTTTCATACTCCACGAAAGCATATCTCGTGTTGGTAGCGATACGCCGCTTAATAGGTCGATTAATGCTCACAATCCTTCCATATTTGTCAAACGTCCTCCATAGTGAGCCGAGGGTCGTACAATCATGAATATTGTCAATGAATACGGTGGTTGACATAAACTGTGTATTTTGCTGCATGTGTCCTAGCCCCGCCATGAATGGACTCAGGAGACCAGCAAGGTTTAGCTTGGTTGGAAGATTTGAGGAGCTTGGGAAGGAGACGGTTTAGTGGAGAGTTGATGTTGGAGTTAGTAGCGAGACTATTCTTGCTGTTGGATTTACGAAGGGTTTTTGTGTGGGTGTTTACGTGACGGTTTGTGAACAACAATAGTGTAGAGTAAAAAGTGGAGCTGGTTTCAGTGGTGGTGGTTTTTGGTTTCAGAGGTGGTGATTTTGTGGTGGTGATGTGAGTAGTCCGCCGGTGGTTGGTCATAGTGGCGGAGGTGGGCTGTTAAGGCCAGCTGGTGAACGAGGAAGTGTAAGGATGAGAGAGGAGAGAGGAGGGAGCATGGTTCGGAGAAGGGAAGGCGCGTATTGTTGGTTGCTGGTAAAAAAAACTGAAAGATTGCCAATGCCACTGTTAACCTGAGGATGAAGGTTGAAAGGCTTGCCATAAGAAGATGAATTGGGAAGGTTAGAAAGTGTTAATGCAAAAGTTTTGATTGACCAAACTCAGTAACAGACACAGAGATCTGAGTCTTGACCTGACCAAGGGAGGTGCCGTCAAGAGAAGATCTCGCAGTGACTAACCGTCTCTAAATATATTCTGCACAGATTTTATCTTTAGTAGATAATCTAGACAATATCTTTTCTGTTTAATATCTAAGTCGGTTACTAGGATTTTATCTTTAAAGAAATTATATCTTTAAAGATATTGTTTTATGTAAATCGATAACTATATATAGGAGACGTTAAGAGAAGGGAGTGACAAGTTTTGGTTGAGAGAAAATCTGAAAAGGAGGTGTTTTTTAATAAAACGTTGGTAGAATCACTAGAGAGCTAGAGATCTAGTGTTTTACGTGTTTATGCTTGGAGAGCTTGTTCTCCTAGTACGTGAGGGTGTATCCTGTTTTGATACGAGCTAATATAGTGAGGATTCACGTGTATCTAATATCCTTCCCTCTGTTGCTGTTCTCTGAATATCGAGTTCGTCGTCAGACTGTTACTCAGCACCTAGTTCCTCGTGAGTAACAACCTCACTAAGAACAACCGTTGTAAGATCCTACAATGGGTATCAGAGCAGGTTCCCTTTTTCACTGATTTAGAAGAGAAATCTTCCAAGGGTGATCGATATGGGTTCTTACAACGTCAAGGCACCCAAGCTTACCGAATTCAACTATGCTTGTTGGTGTGAACAGATGGGACATCAACTGATGTCAATCGACTATGATCTGTGGACTGTTGTCACTGAAGGAGATCTGGTACCACAGATCACTGAAGGAGGAGTCACCAAGCGTAAAGAGAAGAAAGATTGGAATGATAATGATAAGAAGCTACTCAGCAAGAACAAGCAGGCCTTGAGAGTGATTGTCTCATCACTTTCAGAGGGTGATCAGCAGAAAGTTCTTGGCATACTAACTGCTAAAGAAGTTTGGAACTTTCTGAAGTTGCCTATGAAGGAACAGATTCGATCAGAAAGGCAAAAGGAAAACAGTTCAGAAGACAGTTGATAATTTCAGAATGCTTGAAGGTGAGTCTGTTACACAGACGCTTGAAAAGTTTGACAAGATACTAAGTGATATGAAGACTGTGGGAGTCACACTGGATAATCAACTATCAATGAAAGGTGTCTGGACAGTCTTGGAAAGGATTGGCTGCACTATACAACTTTGCTAGAAACAACCAAGGATTTGTCAAAAATGTCCCTCGAGGAGTTAGGCTCTAAGCTGATGGTCTATGAGGTAAGATGAAGGGAGCAATCTCTTCGCCAACAACATGCAATGATCTGGCCTTGAAAGCTTGGAAGAGTAATGCTGGTACAGATGAAGAGGAATTGAGTGAAGAGGAAGAAATTATCAAGATAGCTGATGGTATTCGAAGGATTTTTGGAGGACGGCGAGGTCAGAATTCTAAGTTTAATCGTAACAAATCAAAGAAGGGTCCAATACTGTTTCAGTGCAACAAACCTGGACATGAGGTCAAAAATTGTCCTTTGCCACAAAGGGATAATTTTCAGGAGAAGGTCAAGAAATTCTCAACAACAGCTGCTGCGGCTTGGGGAGAAGATGGTTCAGGTACAGACTCAGAACCTGAGAATGAAGATCAAGTGTGTATGGCAGCAATTGTCCAAGAATGAGAATGAGTTTGGACACGGAATTCTGTTTTATGGCGGAAGAAAAGTTAAACAAGACTCTCCCAGAAGATGAGGTATGTTTAACTCATGTGAAAGAGTCTTTTGATTCTATGTCAAAGACACAGTTATTTGATCTTTTGTCTGAAGCATTGATGAAACTGAAATCGCAAAAACTTGGGTATGAGGATAAGATAGTTAGGATGGAAGACAAGACAAAGAGTCTTGAAAGTCCTTCTAGCTCAGATGAGGATTTTGACGTAGATGAGTATGTTACTGACATCAGAGAACTCAAAGCTAAAGTGGAAAGATTTGAGTAAGTCTTCGACTGAAAACAAAAACTGTGTCAAAGAGGGTCTGGATAGCCAAGGATCAACTTTGTTAGTTCTTTGGAGACTAGAATCTCACACTCTTCCATGTTGGGCACAAGAAGAAGTGAATTCCCTTTTAGATCATAACAAATCACTAAAAGGGAATGTGAAACTCTCTTGGGCATGTTAGCTGATGCAAATCGGAAGTTAGAGCTTCAGACACAGACTAATCCCACTTGGTATACTGGAAAGGTAAATCTGAATCAGATGTTGTTCAATAACAACTCCAGTAAGTGCGGTTTGGGATTTGAACTAGAGAAATCCACTCAATCTAAGACGAGAAAGTTGAAGACTCAACCTGGTCATTCTAAGTCTAGACTGAACTCGTGCTGGTACTGTCATCAACTAGGACACGGTAAGATGGTGTCCCAAACTGTTGAGAAAACAATTGCGTGCAGAATCATCAAGGCAAAGCTTATATAGAGCCAACAGATTCCACACTAAAAGATGGGTTCCTATAATTCAGTCTAAGTGTGTGCCTACAGTTGAGCCTAAACAAATTTGGGTACCAAAGTCTAATCAGTCCTATCAGTTTTGTCAAGAAGGCATTCTATCTCCTTCAGATTCTTCATCTTGTTCTCAGTGATCAGTCTGTGACACACCATTACCCCCTACTTATGAGGTTCATACCTTAGTTTCTTTTTGATTCGGCAAAAGGGGGAAAGATGTCTTGAACACATATGTGTGTGTCTAAATCTATCTGGCGATGAACAAAGATGCAATAATTCAGGGGGAACGTTCTCAGTTCCAGACACAAGCTTTTGAGTGATGACAATGGGTGAATACAGAAAGCAGTGAAGCAGCGAATAAGGGGGAACATGCATCAGTTCAAGACTCAGAGTTTGCCCAATCAAAAAGGGGGAAATTGTTAATGCAAAAGTTTTGATTGACCAACTCAGTAACAGACACAGAGATCTGAGTCTTGACCTAACCAAGGGAGGTGCCGTCAAGAGAAGATCTCGCAGTGACTAACCGTCTCTAAATATATTCTGCACATATTTTATCTTTAGTAGATAATCTAAGAATATCTATTCTTTTAATATCTAAGTCGGTTACTAGGATTTTATCTTTAAAGAAATTATATCTTTAAAGATATTGTTTTATGTAAATCGATAACTATATAGGAGACATTAAGAGAAGGGAGTGGCAAGTTTTGGTTGAGAGAAAATCTGAAAAGGAGGTGTTTTTAATAAAACGTTGGTAGAATCACTAGAGAGCTAGAGATCTAGTGTTTTACGTGTTTATGCTTGGAGAGCCTGTTCTCCTAGTACGTGAGGGTGTATCCTGTTTTGATACGAGCTAATATAGTGAGGATTCACGTGTATCTAATATCCTTCCCTCTGTTGCTGTTCTCTGAATATCGAGTTCGTCGTCAGACTGTTACTCAGCACCTAGTTCCTCGTGAGTAACAACCTCACTAAGAACAACTGTTGTAAGATCCTACAAAAGGCTTCCCATGTACTTGTGAAGAAGAAAGTGGAGGAAGCTGGGCAGAGAAGGGAAGGAGACGCCTGCTCGTGAGGAGATAATTTTGTAAGAGCCATACTGAAGAGGGCAAACTGAATGTCAGAAGTGTCTCCCCAAACTGAGAACTACTTATGTTAATTAGCTAAGGTGTAGGCATCAATATTAATCCGTGCAAATATGTGACCAAGAGATTCGGCCAAAATGAGTAGCCATAGATAGTACATCTTCTTTCTCAAAAAAAAAGATAGTACATCTTCCAAACAATTTGAACGTCAATCTAAACTAGGATGTCACCCTTTAGGAGATTAATATTGAGAATACAATCTGAAAGCAAATGCACTGCTTGAGCTCCAATGGATCTAGCAACTCAAGGCCAAAATATTGCCTTAGCTTCAAATCTGTGGGGCCCAAAGCTTGTGGCCTCTACCAATACCTATGGCGTGAATTCATCTCGATTCATCTTGGCACATCACCCCTGTTCCATAGCCTTTTTTACCAACACTACCATCAACAAAGATTTGGAGAGCCTGAGGTCTGATCTCTGACTGTTGGATATCATCAACTGTTGTTGAATCTGTGAGCTGACAAAAAAAATGTGTTTTCAAGGTACGAGTCTACCTAGTCCATGCCTTGGCTGAAAGAGTATGTCTTGTTACGTTGGAGTTGGTGTCTCGTAAACCATAATTTCCAAAGAAACTGAATAACTCTTTCAATCAATCACAGATCCTGATGCATAAAATTGACCAACAACCAATCCTTGAATACTCCATCATCAACAATTCCGCACGGCTTCTCAAGGTCACCATACAACCACCATTTTCCTACCAAAAAACAAAAGAGGAAAATGGACTTTCATTACCTCCACAAAAAGATCACAGCTTGACAAACTCTCCCTATCGCGTTTGAATATTCACTTTACAAGGGAGGACTCCTTGCAACAATTTCCAAGGAAACAACTTGACTCTCTGTGGGAAATTGCATCTACGCATCTTCTAGATAGCTATACCAATTTGGTTTCTATAGGAAGCGAAGTCACTATAGTTAGATATCATACAACTAGCCAAGAAATATGCAGACTTAATAGGGAACGCATCATTCTTCGTCCCACCCTAGCAACAACCATCGGGTTGTGTCGTACGGGGGAGGACTGTAGGATATTGTCAACATCATCAGCTGGAAACCAGCTTCTCACTCTTTCCTAGTCCCAGGTGTGGTTCTCATTGTTAATAAGCCATGAACATATCCCTGGGTTCTGGCATGGTCTGGGAGGTTCCAACCCCAAGGTCTCCCACCCTTTTTGTCTAAGAGATATCGATCTGTGATACAAGTAGTGGTTACATCTCCACTCACTCTCCTAGATCCCTCCTTGAGAAGGTCCAAAGCACCTCCCGGAGTGATCTTCACACCGGGCTTGGGCGGGTGCCCTGTTGCAATCCTAAGATATTTCCATTAGTAGAGTATCTTCCCTTATTAATACAGGAAATGAGAAGATCAGATTGCTGGAGAATACGCTGGCATTGTCTAGCAAGGAGGGCATTATTAAAGCGACGTAGATCACAAAAGCCAAGACCCCCTTCATCTAAGCTCTTACACATGGCATCACTTCTCCGGCACAATTCTGTTTTAATTAGAAAGCCATACACTACAAATTTCTAATGGTAGATTGGATCTCTTTGACTAATGAGAGGGGAAGTTGAATCACACACACGTAATATAAGAGGGGATTGCTTGCAAAAACCGATTTAATAAGAATACATGTGTGCCTGCCCAAGAGACCATACATTCCGAAGATTGCACCTTTTTGTAAACTCGGGTTTTTTTATTCTTAACAAGTGAGCTCGGAAAGCCCAAATAAAGCCTAAGGTAGTTGAGAGTTGATTACGCGGTTCTTTCATTCTTTAATTTTTGTTTTTATTTTATTTTATGGTTTTAGAGTTGGTGGTTATCTGGATAATCTTATACTTTCTATCTTTTCACTAATAGTTAGGATAAGGCAAGATCAATCTAAACATTTAGAATTTGTTCTTGCAAATAATTAATATGTCTTCTTCGCTTTTATACTAGATATCCTAACCTTAAAATTTGAAGCTTCCAGATTGGTAATGAAAACATGGATAGCATAGAGATACTATAGTTCAGTGGAAAAAAATTGAAATTGTAATTACTTAATGAAGATCTCAAATCGTTTCAATGAACTTAAGTATAACGTAGATTGAACAACAAGGCTACAATGAGTTTGAAGGGAATCATTAGACAATGACATATGGCGAGTTAGTAATGGTATTCATGTTCATGGATTTTGTGGTAGCTATGTTTTTTTGATAATTTAGGCTTTCGCCAATTGATTAATAAAGATTGTCGGACCGGTATTTCGGGCCTCATTAAAACCTCCTCAAATAAAACCCTATGGGAAACTTGAGAAGGAAAAAGAGTACCCCACCATGTCCTTAGTACAAGCCTAAGCACAAAGCTTAGAATGGGAACTAACACCAACGAATAGCATAAGCTATAAATCAAAACAGACACCATAAATCATCCTACCTAACATTGTTAACCACTCCTAGAGAAGCGACAAACCAATCAAAGATTCCACCTGAAAAACGGCAAGTTCCTACCACCAGACCGTCGTCCATCTCCTCGACTCCCAATTATACTGTAGGCCAAGACAGGTCAACTTTTAGAATTTCATTACGTAAGGCCACTTCGTTCCGATGCATTCAAATGAAATATATTCCATAACATAGAATTAACCGCCCATTCTCCTAGCTTTGTAACAAGGGGGGGTTATCAAGCCATTCCTGACAGATCTCAGTCACCGAGTTTTATAATTCAAGACATAGAATGAATATTACCCCTTCCTGAAATTTTTGGCCTTTGCCGGTGACAGTTATCCAATCTTAATTGCTCCTTTGGTTGCTCATTTGAGCTTGGATTTTACTGAGAAGGTTGGCCTTGGTGAGACTGGGATTAGGAACTTGACATCCTAGTTGCAGTAGTAGATCAAGGCATTCTTCTGCCTCTCTTTCTGCGTTAATGATTTTAACCCTTTCATCCCTTGCTGGTTCCTTGCTTGGTAAAGATGGAGGGGGCGTATCGTGAAATAGATCAACAGCCAGCCCAATACTATTATCAGCTAGTGTTTGTTCTTCATCGGAAGCCTCAACAACAAACAAAGCTTTTATTCTGCGTCTCTTCCACTACTGTCAATTGATGTGGCTCCTCGGAATTGCGTCCCTCTCTACTTTTTCAGTCCCGATTATTGCCATATGCGGAGTGTAGTGGGGACATAGTCTTGTCCGGCGCCTCTTTAAAAAAATCCTCTGGAATAATAAACTGCACTTCCTCCTCTTCATCTTGAGTCTGACGCGGCTGAAAAGAGTATGTTCCCTCCTCTTTTAATAATTTGTCATCATCCTGCTCACATACCCCAGTGTTATTTATATTTGATGGGACATACTGGATGGGGATGGGCGTGGCATCATCAGAATGAATATTCAGACCACGCGTTGAAGACAGCCTGGATCGGGATGGGTAGTGATTTCGACCAGGGGGAGGCGCCCACGTGTGCCAGAAATTCTTCCACACGCACCCGATTCTCTGGAGTCTTAACTTTTGACTGTTGACTATTCTCTTCACACAGAGACTTATTCTTCTCGGGGACTGCTGCACTGGGACAGGGTTCCGACACCGTGTCTGCCTATCCCCAAAGTTCGACTCACAGTGATTCTCACTTTCCACATCAGTACTCGAATGGAAAGCATCAGCCTGCATTACATTTTGAGAGTTACCATCTCCTTCCCCTCCTTTACGCGAGCTGTCATTATTCTGAGACTTCTGATGGTCCCTCTTGTCATTCGGACACTGAACAATACTTTCACTCGGTTCTCTAAGTTTCTACAAACAACCCTATCGTCACCAATTTCAACTATTGAGACCGGGAATGAGTGTTCTTCTACTTTAACCACAATTTTCCAGTTAATCTGATGGAGGGTCGAGGTCTCAATGTATATGCGAATCTCAGCATTCTCAAAATGGTTCTCTTCCTCTTCAATTTTAATAACATCACCGACTACTTGTGCGATTTTACGCATGTTAATTTTATTCCAAGCGTGAAGGGGTATCCCACGGAGGACAACCCACGTTCTACGTTTCTCCACTTGGTCCTCCTTTTCCCATCTGCGAATATCCAGCTTGTCACCCATAGAATGGGCTTGATTAACAATATCCTTCACTTCCTGAGTTGACTTAAAGAGCATGAGAAATTTTCTCCTAGACAAGGCTAGTAGCCCTGAAAGATTTGGCCATCTACTAAGACTGAATTCCAAGGCTTCCTTCGATTCTTATCCTCTTGGAGGGAGAAAACCGCACACCTAGACAGACATGCCTTCATCTCTTCATCAGCATTGAGCTGAATCGAGAGCCTGGATGTAGTACTGCCATATTCCTTGCGGACATGAGTAGAGACTTTTGGGACTGAGATGCCTTACTAGCCCGAGCCTCTTTTCTCTCTTTAGCTTTGTGGCCTTGGTACTCATCCTTTGCCCAAAGACTACACCCGTTAATAATCCACCTCGGATGCCATCAATTACTCTTTTGGCATCATCAACATGAGAAACATCAACAAATGCACACGCATTTCGGTTCCATGACCTCCACTTTCACTACTATGTATAGCCTACTCCATCGGGCAAATCTTCGGACTACCTTACCCAGTTGATACTCCGAGACCTCTCTATGAAATTATCAATAAAAACCGTGGTAGTATTGTTATCATGCGGTCTGAAGTTACCTCGTGACGATCTGTCAGAGCCTGGATCACGCTCCATCCTTGCATTATGTCTACAGGGATCGTGATATCTGCGGGAGTCACGACTCAACTTGCCCTTCCGATCTCTGCCGTATTCACCACACGTCCAGTTGGAGCGCACCTTCCGGATGGGACGAACGTGCTGACTTTACTTCTACTGCTTTTCCATGCAGGAAACCGCTCTCTTCCCATGACTAGCTATCGAGTACCAGTGGAGGTGGTAGCAGCTATGGGGGAGAAGACGGTACTGGTAGAAATATGGACCTTAGCCTCTCACTGAGCTTGGACGATAGCAGAATTAAAAACGAGAAGGGAGACCAGCAGAAGGGTACTAGCCAAGAATGCTACGGTGTTCCTCCTCCTCCTCATCGCCATTGTTGCTATGGTTACTGCCCTTCCACACTACTTACCTTACCTTTGCTTAGCACATACGGCCGTAGATCAACGTACCTTATCTCATGAAAGAAACTCTTGAGCAATTCAATCTCCGTCAAAATAAGCTCTACATGGCAGATGAATATCAATTCCCTTCTCCATGAAGTTGAAGACAATGTTATGTATTGCGCCTAATTATAGTTTTTGACAAAAGAATGGATTTTTTTTTGTGATTTACTGCAAACACTAATATCTATGTCATTATATTGGTTGATCAGAGCTACCAAGAGTACACACAGTTAAAACAAAGGTGGAACTTCTCCAACGATCTCAAAGGTGATTTCTTTTTTAATATCAATATATAATAACAAGAGAAAGACCTCTGCTCTTACTTATATGTGTATTTCCTTGAATACAATTTTAGAATATATCATAAATATCTCGAGTGTGTATTATCTCCTGTTATATTTGACAGAAATCTCCTTGGTGAGGACCTTGTTGATATGGGATTAAAAGATATCGAGCAGTTGGAGACTCAGGTTGATAAATCCTTGAGGACCATTAGATCTACACGGGTATGTGATACCACTCTACAATAGTACATTCATTAATAGAATATGAAAACCCAAAGAGAGATCTATAACTCCCATCCAATGAGCCCCACTAAAAAGCTAAGTGGGTTTTAATTCTACATTCAACTGGTAATCGATAAAACAACTCACGTTCTTATAAAATGCTAGGTTACTTTTTATATCCTTGTTGTACGTGACACCTTGAATTGAAATCTTCCCCTAAATTTATGTCTTTTCGGCTTCAATGTTTTCTAGCCACCTTAACTTCTCATAGAGTCTACATGCTAGTCCAGCCAAAACCAAGTTTTGATATCATTGTTAGGGAAAAACATAGCCCAACAATAAAGTTTAGAAATCTCATCAAGGAAGATTCACTAATAATCTGGGAAGATTCCGTCCAAAAACAAATTATGAAAAGGTACCGAGTTACTTTTTTTTCTTCCTAAATGGTATGCATCGCTTGAGCCCTCACACTCATAAATCCATTATGTTGTGCTCATTTATTGTTGAAATTTCCCTTGATTATGCTTTCTTATTTTTAGTTACTTCATTTTGTTGTGATATGTGGGCTACTAGAAATGGGAATATACTATAGCAATTAACAAATACGTATACATATTCAAATGAATTATGTGGTTCAACAAATTCCCTACATCCATAAAAAGGAGATAAGTGTCACGTGTGTGAGTGAAGAATTGAGAAAGATGAACAGAGATGAATCGAGAAAACAAGAACAGAGCCAGTGGAAGAGAAGGAAATACTTCTTCTTATTAAACGCACTCAGCGAGGACAACAGTACAAAATATATTGAGTCAACTCTATATCCTTGACTCTATATATATATCCTATTTGTTATCTACAAGAGATAAACGCTACGTACAAATACAAATACCAAATACCATCTTAACATTCCCCCTCAAAGTTTACATCTAATGGAGTGAACTTTGCTGTTGGTATTTGTTGGGTCTCCTGATGCCGAGAATTCGCTGCAGATGTATCACACTTACTTCATTCCTAGTTGTTGTATCACAGTGGGGTAGTTGGTTCCTGCTAAAGCCTTTGTCAAACATCCACGAGCTGTAAGTGTGAAGGAACAAACTGAATGTTGATTACTCCTTCTTTAATCTTCTGTCTGACGAAGTGGCAGTCCACCTCGATATGTTTCATCCGCTCGTGGAAAACCGGTTTCGCGCTATGTAAACAGCAGATTGGCTGTCGGTCTTCAGAGGTATGGGAATGATCTCTTCAACTCCTAGCTCATGAAGAAGTCTCGAAAGCCAGCCAAGTTCTGCAGTAGCTTGTCGCATGGACCGGTACTCCGCCTCTGCTGAAGATAAGGCGACACTGTTCTACTTCTTTGCTTTCCAGGAAATTGGTGATCCTCCAAGTTCAACATAATATCCGCTGATTGACCTTCGTGTGTTAGGACAACCTGCCCAATCAGCGTCACAGTAAGCAGTCAGTTTACATGTTGAAGTTCTATTAAAAAATAGTCCATAACCTACTGTCCCTTTGACATAACGAAGTGTGTGTAGGGCTGCTCTTAGGTGGATATTGTTGGTTCCTGTAGAAATTGGCTAAGGACCTGTATGGCAAAGCAGAGGTCAGGTCGAGTATGCGCTAAGTATCCTATTTTTCCAACAAGCTTCCTGTACAACACAGGATCCTGAGTTTAGCTACTGCCTTGATCCTTTAAAGCTTGGTGTTTAATTCCAGTGGCCTAGAAACAGCTTTTTCATTTTCACAATGAAATTCACGAATCAGATTGTCACAATATTGTTTCTATATAACAATGATTCCCTCTAAAGTGTGTATGAATTGCATCCCAAGAAAATAGGAGATTTCCCCAAGGTACTTAATTCTGAACCTGCTGTGAAGTTCATGCTTGATTTGTTCTATCATATCCAAATCGTCACCTGTCAGCAAGATATCATCAACATATACAGCCAAATAGACAGTTTTTCCATTCTGCTTTCTCAAAAATAGTGAGTAGTCATTCAAATATTGCTGGAAATCAAAACTGTACATAAAATTGCTCAACTTCTCATGCCATTGCCTAGAGGCTTGCTTCAGCCCATAAAGCGATTTTCTAAGCTTACAAACATGGTTATTTTCACTAGAAGTGTATCCTAAAGGGATTTCCATATACACATCCTCCCTCAAGTCCCCATGTAGAAAAGCATTATTTATATCGAGTTGGGTTATTTTCCATCCCCGCTTACAGCCAACAACTATTATGGCTCTAATTGTAGTGAATTTGACTACAGGGGAGAAAGTCTCTTGATAATCAATACCATATCTTTGAGTGTACCCTTTCACTACTAGCCTAGCTTTGTACCTCTCTAGTGTGCCATCAGCTTTGTATTTCAGTTTATAAACCCATCGACATCCTATAGGTTTCTTCTTGCCTTGGCAGTTCTACCAGATCTCAAGTCCCATTTCTTTCTAGAGCTGTAAATTCTTCCTTCATGCCTCTATCAAGTTTCTGTTTTTGATGGCTTCTTGGTAACTAGAGGGCTCAACATTCTCTTTCTCTGGATAGTTAGGGACAAGATTAGGTCTAACAGATGTGGATATAGCAACTGTTTTGCTAGGTATTATCATTGAGCATAAGCAAAAACTCGGATGCATCATGCTATTGTCATCAATGTTATAAGTAGCAGCGGTTAATCTTTGATTTCGAATAGCTGAGAAAGGGTCTAAATACTTAGCTGATGTCTGTGTAGGATGCACGCTTTCATTTGCTGCTGCGGTTCCCACTATGTAATCTTCCAAATATCGAGGATGCTCTCTGCTTCTTGAGGACCTGCGCAGCTCCTGCACTGGTTGTGCTGTAACATCCTCTTGATCATGAGTTTGCTGTTGTGATGGACTTGTCTCTGGTCGTGTTTGTTGCTGACCTTTCATATTCTCACCTGTTTCTTGCTCAAAGGAAAATGGATTAAGAGGTTCTGCATAGATGTTAGAAGGAAAGTAATCCAAACCTGTATCTGATTTGAATCAGTAGCTGGGACAGTACTGGAATCAATTTGTTGACCTGGTCTGAAAGGATAACATTTTCATAGAATTGTACATCTCTGCTAACTGTTATTCTATGGTTATCTAAATCAACAGCTTGTAGCCCTTCTTATTGGGGGCATAACCAAGAAAAACCACTAATAGATCTGGCTGCAAATTTGTCATTAAGATTCTGATTTAGGTGAGCAAAACAGACAAGCCAAACACTTAAGTTCTGCATAATTGGGATCTTTACCGTATAGCATCTGATAAGGTGAAACCCCCCCCAGGCTATCTAAGGGCATTCTGTTTATTGCGTATACAGCAGTAAGAATGCTTTCTCCCCAGAATCTTCTAGGCAAACAAGAATGAATCAACATACTTCTAGCAGTTTCTAAAATGTGTTTGTGTTTCCTTTCCACTACCCCCTGTTTTGCTGTGGGGTATGTGCACAAGTAACCTGATGAATGATTCCTCTATCCCTTAGGAAAAGAAAGTGCTTCTTGAGCTACCTAGTTCATATGCATTGTCAGTTCGTATAATCTTTACTTCTTTTCCAAACTATAATTTCACCATGTTCAGAAAATTTATTATAACAGCAAAAGCCTCAGATTTAGCAGCAATCAAATGAACCCAAGTGGCCCTAGAAGCATCATCTACAAAAGTAACAAAGTAAGCAAACCATCGTGTGTTTTTACCTTGTATGGGCCCCAAACATCTATGTGCACAAGATCAAAAGGATTATCAGCAACAGAACCTTTCTTAGGAAAAGGCAAGCGTTGGCTTTTGCCTTTCCTCTACTACATGGTTCACAGATGAACTGTCTCTTACAAGTTTTTTTGTCTAACAATTTGAGCCTTTCTATTTAGCAAGGTAAATGGCCAAGTCTATGATGCCATAAGGACAACAAGTATGTACAATCAAAAACCACTCACTAAATCACCTTTTACACATGCTGATACAGAAACATTCCTAACTCTTTCATCGTAATTAACATCAAGCAAGTAGACCCCTAATTTGTATGTTCCTATTTGCAGCTCAAGGTAGTTTTTAGAGTCCTGGAAAACACATCAACATCAACACCAATCAAGAAAAACGGCCCTTCATATCATGAGCAAGTTTTCCAACAGAGATCAAATTAAATCTGAATGCAGGAACATGTAAGACATCAAAGAGAGTTATTTCATCATTTATCTTAACAGTTCCTATGGAACTAACAATCTGAGGGTGCCCATCGGGCATAGCCACGTATGCTCCTGTCCAAGTTTCCTAATCTTAGAAAAATAACTAAGATCAAAGCACATATGCTACGACGCGCCTGTATCAAGAATCCTTTCTGTGTTTTTGATTCCACCTAAATTACTGGTGTGTAAACATGATTCTTTTTCACTTAAAAACACAGTCGAACAATCTATGTTATCTATGTTATGAGATTTGGAAGCCTTAGAATTCAGATCACGCAGTTGAAATAGCAGTTAAACACTGATAATCAGAAGAAAATGTGGAGAATTTTTTACCAACAAAACCATAGTTCGAGGAGGTCCTGGGAGTTCACCGCATTTGCTGCTTCTTGATTCTTGGCAAAATGTGCCAGAATCTGATTCAGCTCCTCAGTAGTATAAGTCTTCTGCGGTTTTTCATTCCCAGCATCCTTTCCATCTCCTTCGATACTGGTGCTACTACAGACTTGGTATTCCCTGTCCTCCAATTTTGGCGGATATCCATTTTTCCTCGAAACACAGCGATCTTCAGTTGCCGTTTTGATCGGCAGTGAACGTAGTAACAGGCATTGTCGTTTGAGATTTCGTCTGTCTCCTACTAAGATTTTGTTGCGAAGTCGTAAGAGCTTCTACCGCAAAAGAAAGAGGATTCTCTTCTGTTGAGGTCGTTCGAGTAGCGCCCTTCTGCCTTTCCTCTTGAACCATCAAGGAGTATATTTGCTTGATTGATGAAGCGGCTTCATCAGGAGCAAGTTACCTTGTACATTTGCGTATTTAGGGTGAGTACCCATGAGAAACTTCATGGACCTTTTGTATCTGACGTATTCCCGCAATTGGTTTGAGCCCCCCAGACAGAACCACCGGCAAGGGATTGGAAGAGTCTAATTCGTCCCACATCCGCTTCATCTGGTATAATACGTCTTTATGTCATCGTCTCCTTGTTTGGTGGTGGCGAGGTCTTGCTCTATTGCGTAGAACCGCGTCGCATTACCCTCCTCGAAGCGATTTCCCAACTCCTTCCAGATCTGGGCCACAGTCTCGCAAACAACACGCTCTCAGCTATCTCCTTCTCCAAACTTGAGAGAATCCAGGAAATGACCATATCGTTGCAGCGTTTCCATGCGCGGACCCGAGAAGCAGGTTCGGTTGGCTTCTCCAAGCTTCCATCAACAAAACCAATCTTGTTTTTGGCAGATAAACAAATCAGGATGTTCCTCTTCTAGGTTGTAAAACCTGCGCCCCCATTGTATTTATTTCCCGTCAATATCATTCCGGTAAATCAGAGTTGAGCAGACGAAGGGGATCGTCGCACCGTCTTCGTTACTGTCATCTTTTTCTCCATCGAGGTTGTGTTTGCCACTGGTGGAATCTTTATCTTTGCCCTTGTTCTTGATACCATCTCCAGTATCGCCTTCTTCATCGCTTGTCATTCTTCCGATTTAGGGATATAGAGTGCCGATTAAAAGAAACAGAAAGCCAGGAGCATGTCCTGCCTATACCATGTCACGAGTGTGAGTGAAGAATTGAGAAAGATGAACTGAGATGAATTGAGAAAACAAGAACAGCCAGGGAAGAGAAGGAAATACTTCTTCTTATTAAACGCACTCAGCGAGGACAACAATACAAAATATATTGAGTCAACTCTATATCCCTGACTCTATTTATATATCCTATCTGTATATCTACAAGAGATAAAACGCTGCGTACAAATACAAATACCAAATACCATCTTAACATAAGTGACTTAATCAAGAAAGAACTAGATAAAACCAACTTCACTATTTTGGTACCAAGTAAAAAAAAAAACAAACTTCATTGCTCTTGTTGTTCTTCCGCTATCATACAAAGCTATGCTTTCCATGGATTTATTTTTTATTCTAGGTTTGTCCTTTAAACTATCTTACATATTAGTAGCATAACACTTAGAAAGAGAAGTAAGTTACATTGTAACATAATCCTTAATGATAAAAAAATGGCTTCTAGAAACGTCTCATTAAGTTGAAATAATTAAGTTACAACAAAGTTCATCAATGAGGAGATCTACGTCTTGTCCCTAAGCTAGTAGTAGGAAAAATTAGCATAGGGAGACAAGCCCTCTAAGCTATCCAAACTGTAAAATCCATCATTGTTGGTTCGTTTCATTACTGGTGGTTTCAAGTAGGGGTGTCAATTTCGGGTTTTGGGTCGACCTGCTCATGTTTCATCCCAACTTGAAAGTGACCCGAACCCGAAACGGGTTGTTCAATGATCCGAATCAAAATAATAATATAACCTATTACTCCTTTTTATGTCAAAACATAATAATCATCACCTTGCTTTTAAAGTTCTTGGCAATCTAATCAGCTAACATCTCATGACATAGACATACTGTCGCATTAGGGTACTAGAATAAAATTATGGTTGCCTTCTCTGCCCACATGTAATTTTCTCATCATTTTTGGTGTATGTCCGAATTTTTGTTGTCCCCGTAAGCACTGCTCTGCGAACCTCATCTTGACTATGATTCCTTCTCCTACAGAACACTGAGTAATGCAGCCAAAAGGGCCAAAAAAAAGAAGAAAATTAAAAGTAGTGTTGCAGAATTGCGGCAGTGGGATTTTCTCACTATCTGTAGCCTTAGTTGTTCCTATGCACATTTTGTCGTTGCGCTTTAAATAAGTCTCCTGAGATTGGTGGGAAAGGAAATTTCTGAAAGTTTTTCAAATTTTTGCATTTTGGTAAAGATATACCATTCTGATTTGCCCCGTTTGGTAAGCTACCTAACTCTTCTGTCATTAAATTTCGCTTCATGCAGACTCAAAATTTGCTTAATCAGCTGGCTGATCTTCAGCAAAAGGTAATTACTTCGTCCTTTCCTTTTCAGCCTCTCAGTGCTACTCAATCAACTACGCGTCCCTGATTACATCTTTCTGTTTTTAATTGATACTTTGCAGGAAGATGAGCTGATCCAATCTAACAGAGCACTGCAGAGCAAGGTAGCATACTTGAGAAATTATGTATGAAATCTTAGCTTTTGATCTTGCTTTCCTGTACTGGCTTTTGGGGTTTCCTAGCTCTTTACAAGCTCCTTTGCTGATTGGACTCGCTACTTTTGCTTGGGTAGTTGAAGGAAATTTGTGGAGAGCAAGACGAGATTCCAAGTGGGAGTGAAGGCCAACAAAATGCGGCTAATACCTTTTTTGAACCTTTTCAACCCAGCAATATGCAAAATGGGTAACTAAAGAAAAGAAATCGATCTCTGTTTATATCATATTATTTTGCCAATGCAATTGATCAAACTGATTATTTCATATTCTTTTCTGCTCTGATCATGTGTTCATTATGCTCATACTGCGACTGAAGCTATGCACAGGGTATGCCACCACTTGAGCATTTCAACGCCTCAACATCATCTGCTCAACATTTGGATAATGAATTTGCCTCAACCAGTTGGATGGTCTAAATATTACAGAGATAGAAGAAAGATATAAGAAATAATCACAATACACCAAGCTTGGGTTTGTAATTTTGTGGAAGAATGTTAGGCCTGTTTCTTCAAGAAATAAATCATCAGTTTCCGTTGATGCATGCATCTGTCAGATAGTTGACATATTTGTAATATATTTCCTGTGTTTTTTTTTCTCATATCACACCTGTAAATCAGTATAGTTGCGAGGCGTTTTTACACATGAAGAGAGTGGGGCTTCAAATTTAGGTCTCACAAAGACAGACAGTCAGGGTTTGTATTATTTAAGAGTTAATTAACATTTTATTTGGCTTTAATGGTGTGAATCATTTTCCCGTGTTTTTATTTTGGCTGATTTATAGACTTTGTTAATTAATGTGGTTCCAATATTGATTTTTTTAATTCCCTTTGAATCAAACCATTTAAGTTTCTCTAATTTATTAAGTGAGAGAGCTACAAATATTAATGCATTTAGATTAATATGTTGAAACTCGAGATGTTACGGGGATACAAGAGATGTGTCTTTTGAGTTTTCATAAATGGCTTGTCTTGGTAACTATATATACGTGGCATATTTGGTTAGTTTTGGTCATTCAACAAAAGATCTATAGTATTGGAAAGTTGGGTGATAAATTTGAAAGATTTGTATTTGAGAGTGCGGGAGAAAAAGTTGTATTATCCTACACCAAGTTGTGAATTCACTTCGGGCTGGTGTTAGAAAGTCAGTGAAGATTTGGTGCCTCTTTTGTAACTTGACAATATTATAGTTGAAGTTTAGATCGTGCTTTAAGCCTTTAAATCTGCATACTTAACCAAAACTTGTCTTTTCTTTTCAACTCTATTATACATCATTAAATATCTTAAAGGTATCTAATTTATGGTTAGAAATCATATTTTAAAATCGAAGTACTTCAAACCACTCAAAATTACCAAAATACCCCTTAAAGAAAAAATGTGAAATAGGAAACTGCTTCCTAAATGAATACTCCGGAAGCTTAACTCCAAATTCGGAGTCGGAGGTAATCCGGAGATAATCCGGGAGGATTACATCAGAAGATCGACTCTAGTCCGGAAGTAATCTAGAAGAATTACTTCGAAACAACTCTCATTCTATAAATACTCTATCAAACTCCTTTTTTAAGCACAAAACATAGGTTAACTTGCTAATACAAATCTATTATATTGGGGTATTTCAGAAGAAAGCGGTACAGCTCATTGAAATGGTCTATGATGTGCTAAAAATGAAGATTCCACCGAAGCTTGACGATCCATGTCTACCGATTACTCATGTGCTATATGTAATGTTGATTGTGGTAAGGGACAATGAGATTTAGGTGCAAGTATTAATCTGATGTCTTTGTCTATGTATACGAAACTTGATTTGGGAGAGTTTCAGCCCACTCGTACAACATTGCATCTTGCGGACTCGTCAATCATTCTACCAGAAGGAGTGGTAAGGAATTTGATTGTGACAGTTGGTACATTTATTTTCGACTAACTTTGTTCTCTTAGAGAAGGAGGTACTACTCATCCTTAGTTGTCTATTTATGAGAACAGTGGGTGGTAAGATTATTTTGAGAATTAACGATGAACAACTGGTCTTTGAGAAGTCTAAGGTTACCAAGCACTCTTGCGATGGGCATGCTAGTTTTAGTGTGGGTGCAATTGTTTTGTTTCCAGGATTATGTGTTTAGTCCATACGATGTAGATGAGCTGGAGAGATGCTTGGTTGAGTCTATGGCTGGTGCTCCTAACGACCATAATTGTCTATTGTAGCCTTTCAGCTATCAACCGGGAGAACATACCGCAAGAGTTATAAAGTGGAGCCAGAAGAGTTAGGGCGGAAGCCTTAGAAGCTGATTGCTTCCATTGAGATGCCACCTTAGAGCTGAAGCCTCTTCCTAGTCCTTTGAAATATGCTTTCTTGGTTTAACCCTCTTGTTTACCTGTTATTATCTCTTCAAACTTGATAGGTATTCAAGAGGAGCAATTATTGCAAGTATTAAGAATGAACAAGGAGGTAATAGGATAGTCTATTTCTGATAGCAAGAGGAGTGCTCACAGTGTCTACACCCACCACATTTTCCTCGAAGAGAAATACAAGCCGTTGGTTCAACCTAAGAGAAGGCTGAACTCAAACATGAAAAGGTGGCAAAGAAGGAGGTTTTTATGATTTTGGATGCATGTGCTATCTATGCTATTTCTGCAAGTGAATGGGTAAGTCCTACACAAGTAGTGCCAAAGAAAGGAGGAATCACTATAGTTCCCAATGGAAAAGGTGAGTTAGTTCCTCTAAGAACTATTATAGGGCACAAGGTCTGTATTGATTACAGGATTTCATATGCTACTACTACAAAAGATCAATTCCCTCTTCTAATTATTGGTAAAATGATTGAGAGACTTACATGGCAAGATATTACTGTTTCTTGGATGGTTATTGTAACGACCCCAAAACAGGCCTAGGAGTTAGGGACGTTACACGCCGTGCGCTCACTACCTAAGACACGCAAGGCTACTAAAATACCCCGAACTTAATTAGGGTGATTAAATTACTCTAATATGATATTTGAAGGCCTAATAGTGCCTAAATGATCTTGGTGAAGAAAATAAATCCAAAAGAAAAGAGAAAACGCGTAAAAGCACAAAACGAGAACTTGTGCGTTACGTAACTCTAGGAGGTGTGTGACCTTGAATAGGATCCTAGAGGGATTCCTAAGGCTTAGATAGGCCTAATTGATATACGGGAACAATTCCCGAAGAAAACGGATCCATAAAATGAATTAAAAACGCTAATAAAGCTTTAGCGCACGTTTTTCGAGAAAGCCCGAAAGCATGACTTTGAGTGGTCAAATGAACCCGTAAAAATTATAGTTAATCAAATAACTATAATTAAACATTAATGTAAGCTTAATAACCATTAAAATTAAAGAAATGAGAAAAATCCGGAAGACGGGCCCGGTTAGTGAATAGTGCTAAAACCGGGCAAATTAACGAGCGTTTCTTGTAAAAGATGAAAACGCCCCTCCCTTACTAACATATTGGGGCCGGTTTTTAGAGGGGGGAAATCAGCCCTCACACACTCACCTAACTAGCTAGAAAGAAAAGAAAAAAAAAGAAAGAAAAGTAAAAAGGTGGAAAAGTTACAAAAGTAACTTTCCCTCTCTCTCTCCTCCCTCATTTCCTTCTTCTTCCTCTCTTTTCCTTTTCTTCTTCCCACCATCACCTCCCTCTTTCTTCTCTGCTGAAGCGATTTTGAAGGAGCATTCATGGCTTCCCTCCTCCTTCTCTTGCTTGCCCAAGCTTCATCCAAACTCCAAATGCAAAATAAATTACATATTTGAACTTCTCCCACCAAGCTCTACATTTCCCTCTTTTCAAAATTTCAAAATGATGAATTTCATCTCCATGGGTATATCCCATTTGAAGAGAAAGCTACCTTTTCTTGAAGCTTGGAGTCTCCACTTTCTCCTAAGGTAAAAAGTTCCAAGAAAAATTCACTTTTTTTGCATCCTTCTTTCTTGGCCGATTTTGCCCCTTTGTAATGCCTTGTTCTTTCTTCATTTGAGCTATTCTCCAAGCCTCCAATGGTGGATTAGAGCCCCTCTTTAATTCATGGCAAGAAACCAATTCTAAGGTTTCAAGGTAATGACCAATCTTAGTGTCCTAAGCATTTTAATTAAAGAGTTTAGTGTTTCTACTTAAACTCATTTCCTTTACTTGAATGTTGGGCTGGAGCATTGGCAAATACATTGCCCACTTGACCGAAAATGGATGGGAGAAGAGAAGGGGAGAATTTAAAAGGGGATTTGAATATTCAAGGTAAGAAAATCTACCTTAACTACTATCTTGATGTTTTAGAATTTTTAGGAATGGGAAAACCCAAATAATGAACCAAAATTGGATGGAAATGTGTTTGGTTTAAGTTAGAGAGAATTTGTGAATTTTTGTGTGAATTAAGGGCCTTAGAGCCAAGTAATTTGAATATGCATTGATATTGTTGATTGGTGAATTTTGATTGGAAACTTGAGTGCTGGTAGGACCCTTGTATGGGTGTGGCTAGTTTAGGATTGAAAAAGGTGAGAATTGATGTATTTGGATATGTTAGGTTTGTAGGCAAACTATGGCAAAATATTAGTAGAAAATAAGCATTTTTTAGATGACTTGGTGAATGGGAGAACCTAGGTGTTTATTGAGTTGAGTTGAGTTGATTGATAACCATGGAATGGTAAATGGAGAATGGATTGGAGAGAGACAAAAATATGTAGCAAAATGGTTGTGAAAACTTTAGAATTTTTAGAAAAAGAGTTAGTGTTTATAATATTGGAAATGGAGGTTGGACTTGGGTGTAGTCAATGCAATTGTCTAGGATGAATTGGGAATGGTCAAAATAGGTGAGTACAAGAGGTAAACCACCAAGAGGAAGTTAGAAATGCACAAGTGTGCAAAATGTAAAAGTGAGGATGGAAATTTGTTGAATTTGAGCAGAAGTTGAGCAAGGATTAAACCAATGATTTGAAGAGGTTTAGAGCATGTTTTAAGGTGTTTAAACATGTAGGAAACTTGTGGAAAGATTGGGGAAAGATTGAGAGTGGATTAAGGGTTGAATTGGAGTTGAAAAATTACACAAGTTGCAGGTTTTAGCAGGGTCCGGAACTTGGTCCATGGACAAAGTCTTGGACCACCCTCAAAATAAGGCCGAGAGTTGATGTTCATACTTGGTCCGGGACTTAGGATGGGTGTAAGGTCCTCGACCACCCCCATTTTTGTGCCGAAAGTTAAGCCTTGTATTGGTCCGGGACTTAGGGTAAGGACCAAGTCCCGGACCACCTCTAGAATTTCCCCGGGAGTGTTTTAAAGGGTTCTAAACATGGGGGATTGATTGGTAATGGTTTTAGATGTTGTTAAGGCCTTGTTTGGTGATGTGTAAAGGTCCTAAGAAGCATAAACAAGGGTTGGTAATGAGTGAGAAGTAAGAACATAAATTGACAAGAGTAAAACTAAGAATAACGGGACAACGGGGTAAGTACGGAGTAATAAGTTTACGTACCGTATAAGCTTGATATTAATAGCAATGTTTGAAACATTATCAGTTGATCAAGTGTGAACCGAGCAATGCTAGGTGACACGGTAAAAGTTAACCAAGGTGTAAGGTATGATTTTCTCATGCCCTGTATGCTAACGCTGCTACTCTGATTTGTGTGCTTGTATGCTTTGTGTTATCACCTAAACAAGATAAATGCCGAATCAAATGATTGCACCTTCTTGTGCTTGTATTGCATTGTTCCCTGTTGGACTGTGTTTTGAATTTGAAGTTTTTATAATTCATGAAATGTGGTTGTGGATGAGGTGCTTGAATGTTGAATGTGTACTATAGTTCGACTCATAGTTGAGTCTTGTTTGATTAGAGATTCGAAGAAAGAGTCATGTTGCGAATTAATGAAAACGTGGTAACACACTAAAACTATCGAACCAAGAAACGATAACGCAAACCTATGAACTCACTAGAATGTGAGAGAGTGTACGGGATTAGAAATTCCCGATAACGGTTAGAGAACCGAATTGATTTAACCCACAAACCAATTAATAGTGGAAGTATATAAGGAACCTCTATTTAGAGGATTGATGATTGTTCAAGACATGAACCTTGAGATAAGTAAAGAATGGTAAGGGATCACCAAACCCTTAGAAGGATAGTCGACCCATAATGAGAGGATCCGACTAATATAAACAATGTCCCGAACATGAGAGTATTCGATACGTTGGGGGAACCCTTAAATCTGAGAATACTACACATTGGAAATTCCCTAAGCTATTTGAGGATATCGAGAGAGATACTTCTAGGCTAATCCATGTGATTCAAATATAACTCTGAGAGAGAAGTGTTGGGAATTTGAGTAATCCGGTAGAAAAACGGACCTTGAGAATTTGAGGAACTAGGTGTATAGTTCCGTTTGATTGTAAGCCCGGGGGTGAGTGTAACACCCCTACATATTCGGCTCCTAATCATCTTACTTAACAATATAATCGCAGCGGTAATCTAAAATTGACTACTGGTGTCACCGTTCTTGCTCGCCCATACGAGTAATAACGTGCTTCTGATAAGCTCTTAAATACGAAACAATTTCTCGCAGTGACAACAAGAGATAGATCCAACCTTCCAGACCAATATAAAATTACATTCACAGTGAGCATTCTAAGTGTCCCAACCCTATACACGTTTCTAGGTTTGTATCGAAATACAATAGTGCATATCAAAACAACTGTAATTAAACTACCCAGTGCGTCACTCTCTTTGCTGACACCGGAAGTTGCATACCTGCAAAAATGGTAGTTTGTGGTATAGAATCAGCCCCTGCTGAGTATGTTATTACCTGACAGTCATGCATCCTCGACCATTCAGTTATTTGGTCGAGAGCATGCAATTCATTTCCATGCAAATAGTTTAATGTTAAAACTGTAAAGCAACAATATATATTGCAGTAAACTCAAATAACAAAACAAGCCCCCGGCTTCACACATCGCATCGTAATAAACCACTGAAAGCGTTTACATCGCTTATATGAGTACAGAGACTCCATTCCAACAAACACTTAATAATTCATAATTGAGTTCAGCGACTCACTCGACCAAACACCCAACCACAATCCACACATGAGTACGGTGACTCGACACAACCTGTTCACAACACACAATATGAGCACAATGGCTCGTTCAAACAAATCCACCAACATACCACACATACCACAAAGCACAACCAATGAACAACAAGGCGAAACAACGAGAATCATAAACGAGTATCAACTCTCGTCTTTGGCATGCAAGCCCAAACAATGTTCGCCTAATGTACGAGTTAATATAGTCGTTCGTAATTGTTCAGTCATGTCTAAGGACAACGTCTCGTTAGAATGACGTGTCACTAAGTTACCCATCTCTTATGGCGTTCACCCACGGCAGTAGCCACTCCAGCGGTAGAGTCTCCGTCCTACGAACAATCTGTAGTTCGTTGGAAATTTATCCTGATACTTACGGTTACCACACGGTATCCTAGTATCGTTAATGGATCACAGTTCACAGCAAGAGCCACATCCTCTTGATAACTTATCTATACCATCGCATCGTTTTATTATTTTTCCTAACACAGCAGACTAAAGTCGTTAGTCCAATCCAGAGTATGTCGACTCGGGATCCGGTGTTAGATACGAGAGCGGCGTTAAAGAGGCCAATGCTCGTATATAAGTCTCAGGTAATATATATATCTTATTATCCTGATGCTACAACGTTTTACTTACGTTCCTTATGTTACACATATAAGATAGCATCTTTGCCGCTAGTTCGTTTTTAATATGTTCATATATACGAACGGTACTGTTAACGTACAACAGTAATAACCAAGCAGCATTAATACACAACTCAGGCATATTAATTCACACAAGCAGACATTCGATCTTATCACAATTTTCACACAAGGTCTGAACCGAGGAAATCCTCAGAGACAATCAAGCCACATAAATAACATACCGTTCACCCGGATTGTATTACGGTGGAGTATGAATCAGCAAGATCCTATGCTCCTTGTGTCGTCTCTAACAGTCTAAACAATACATAACGCTACTGATTAGCATCCCGTATAACAATCATAACTCCACAGTACCCCGTACCGTTACTAATACCTCCCGGTTAATCCCCCGTTACTAACTGTCAACGTTTGTCGGGTTTCCGGTTTAACTCGAGATTTGGAAAAACGTTACATTACATGCGTAGTCTCGTATTGCACATTAATATACTGGATGTTGAACTTTGTTATCGCATGTAGCTTAATGTATATTTGTACATCATATAGTTTGTTTCTATATTGCATGTATGATTCTTTATCATGTATCATGCATCTCACCTTAGTATTTATTTTTCTAAGGTTTGTTTTTCCAAGTTTAATGGAGTATAACTCGTGTATAAAATATCTTGAATTATATAGATCCTTGTTATTTCATGTATACTCCTAACATTAGAATTCCATATCTAATGTTTATAATTCTCTTCCCTTTATCTCATAACATCTCAATTATGGTAATATATAGTTATTGAACTATATTACATTTGTCTACACCATAACATATATTCATTTACATATATGTATCATAGGACTATTTATTATATGGTAAGCCTTTAATATATATTCATTCTTTTAATGAATACCTCTCATATTATAAATGTCATAATTCCAATAACATTAAAACCATATTATAAATTCCATTAAAAAATGTTAATATTTCCAAACAGCACCTACCTTTCTTAAGTATTTACAAAATCCACCACACATTTTACATAATGTTATATTATAGTTATATAACATGTATTTTGACATTTATGTCATTAAAACAATTATAACCTATAGTTATATTTTGTTATAAAATACCATACAACACTTAAAACTCTCGGTATTAATTAATTCCCACCAAACTCCATAATTTACAAACCAGCCCCAAATTATATTTCCTTGTTATACTTATAGTATATACCTTATATTATAATCCTTATTCCTTAATATAATTATAACCCATGGTTATATTTTCTCAAAACAACCGAACAGACCCCATAGTCTATTTAAATTTAATTTCCACCACTTAACTTCTTATACTCACCAAATAACCCCATCTAATAACATATAGTTTCTAATATCACCAAAACTATATATTATACATATATCTTCATAAAACTTCATATATAATTCCAAAAATTACCAAACTATACCAAAAGGTTATAAATATCATTATTAACCTTATACTTTCTCTAAATCTCGGTTTCACCACATATGTTACCCATTTGTAATTATTTTATGAAATATCTTATATTATACTCATATAATTCATATAAATTCCAAATTTAACCAAATCAACTTCTAAAAATTCCTAATAACCCAAGGTTTGTACTACACTCCATTTAGTACCCCAAGTTTTCGGAAATCACAATATCACCCCAAGGCTTATAAATCTTTTACAATTTAATAAGTATCTTTTTATAAGGTAGTATTTTAATTTCTTAAATTCTCCAAAATTGGTCAAAGTCTCCTATATAGTCAACTTTGACTTCTAATACCAAATGGGAACCAAATTTTCGGTAATCACCAACAATACCCCATATTTTTCTATTTTTACAATTTTGACCCAAAACTTTATAAAATGTTATAATTTTTATTAAATTCATTTAAAAACCCTAAACTCCTCTAAATTAAGCCCACAACTTTATAATTTCCAGTAATTATGATTTGGCCCCAACTTAATTATATAAGCATAAATTTAACTAAATAAGCTTATAAACTTAAATTAAAATGGCCTAATGACATGGCCTTATTACAACCTTGAACTTGCAAAATAAATTACACATTAAATGTCTCAAAACATAGTATAAACTCACGGCCTCACCATGGTTTAAATATTTTTCCATATAATGTCATAATTTGACCATTATGTTAATTAAGTCACTTAAATGACTAGCTTAATTTATCTTAGTCATTTTTTTCCATTTTTAGGTCAATAACCCACATTAATTTCTCCACTCTCGGCACAATTTATATATGTGCTTAAAAATCATAAAAATCAAAAGTTTAAGGTGTTTATACCTTGATTATTCCTTTTATGAGCTCGGTCACTTGTAGGAAAATTCACCACTTCATTTAGACATGTTTAATACACCAAAACAAGATATGGTTATACTCCAAGCTTGAGCTTAACCATAAGGAATAATTAATGTAAGATTTAAGGTAAAAATCACCTTAAAAATGCAAGGGAAGTTCCAATGGTTTTCGGCCTGTACCAAGCACACCTAATGGTGTTAAATTCACCATATCAACATAGGAAATAGCTAGACAACAACAAGCTGCTATGGTAATTGATTTTACCTTGGCAAAATGCCTTAAAGGGGGTATTTCCTTTGGATCTCGGCCACCCTTGCTCCAAATGGCTAACCAACTGATTGAACATGTAAATATGAGATTATGAGTGTTTAAACTCACAAAAATCAGAAGAAAGAAACCGGATGAAGAGTGGAGATCCTTAAGGTATGTTTTTTACCTTAAAATGTAGATTTGAACAACCTTGGTCCCTATACCTGGTTCAGCCGAGTTTAGCTCTTGTTCTAACATTAGAACACTGAGAATAAGCCATAGGAATTGATGAGCCACGAAATCTAGGTGTAGGTAGTGAAGAGATGAAGAAAAAGAGCTAAAAATGACCTTAAAACCTTACCTTAAGAGCTTAGGAGTTAGATCTGCCTTCCATGCTCAAGAACAGGCTTGAGAGGTTCTAGGAAGGAGAGGAGCTCGGCTGGGGTGGAGGAAATCAGACAAGAGCAAGAGGGATGATTGGAAATGAGCTTAATTATTGAAAAAGGTAATAAAAGTAACTTTTACTATTTCAAATTTGGTATTAGGTAGCTTTTGTCTAATAATGATTGTGATCTGTCTTCCCACCTCCTTGCCAGCCGATTTCTATGGGGTCAAATGGGTCATTAATTGACCATTGACCAAACTTGGTCAATTTGACTCAAACGGGCCCCCTTGTGGGGTTTTGTTAATATTTTAATATTAAATTGTAAAAATTTGTAAATTTCTGGAATTAAATTCCTAATATGATATAATGTGATATATTATCATATTTAAGGGTAATTATAACCTTTAAGCCCATTAAAAATCAATTTAGAAGGCAATCTCACAAAAACGTGCTTTAAGGTGTTTTAGTGCACATTTTTGTGTCACAGGGTGTTCCTGAGCTTAGTTCTCCTTGAGAATGGTTTTGTTGTGTTCCTTACTTCATTATAATCCTTAGGAATCCACTTTGGATCCTATTTGAGGTCATACAATCTTTATGGTGCTTTAAAGCACATTTTTGGCTTTACCGATCTTAAGACGTGTTTTGCCTTGTTGAGATCTTTTAGATTGTTCCCCAATAGTAATTAGATGTTTATTAATCATCTTAGATCATTAATAGATCATTTAATTAAGTTTTAAAGGTTAGGGGTATTTCAGTCTACCCCCCTTAAAAAGGCTTCGTCCCGAAGTCCTTAATCCTCTACAGTTCACCTAAGGAATCAAGTTCCACTAAGTAACCAAACAGTCCATTGCTAGGGAGTAACTCCCACTAGGTTCAGACCTAGTCTATACATACAGCATATATCAAGTAGTCAAACTCATGGTATAAGCTCATTCGTTTCATAGCACTAAACAAGGTGCACCTCCAATTCATCCACAAAAGTACTCAGCGGTACTATTTATATATTCAACCAGGTGCAAAACTCATGGTACACAGCACTAGACAAGGTGCAAAACTCATAATACACAGCACTAGACAAGGTGTAAAACTCATAAAGTACTCAAAGGTGTTTGCAAGGGATACTCCACGCATCCCTATCTACATGTTAGTATCTCACGAGGATACCCACACATCATTCCACATGTATGCGTGCACATATAGTTAACGTTGACAGTTCACAGGAAGCAGTCTTAAAGACCAGGACTTGACATCCCCAACCCCAGCCAACGTCTACTACCCGCGGACACACCGGTTTAATAACGAAGGACACTGCGGTCCACGGCTCCTCGGACAGTATCACCTTATTTCCTTAGTCACCCACAGACACACCGGTCTAATGACAAAGGGCTCTGCGGTCCACGGCTCTCTGGGTGATGTCACTCGCAGACACACCGGT